>JAPQRQ010000016.1:24348378-24362730 GCA_037367365.1 Apogon talboti | reverse complement strand
AGAGCTTGGTGATGAGCTGATCATTAATTGAACCAGGTGTGCTGGAAGAGGGAAACATTTAAAACATGCAGGACACCGGCCCTCGAGGACCTGAGTTTGACACCCCTGCTTTGGACACACTGATAATGACAAAACAATCAAATTAATAAAGAACCCAAAGATCATCATCATCATCCTCCTCCAGTGCAGTGTTATATTTATTCCGACCTTGTCTTCCAGATGTGTTGAACAGTACAAAAAATACTGTGAATCCCAAGAGGACATCATCCAGAGTGTAGACAAAGCGGAGATGAGCCTCTATCAGTTCATGTCCCAGAAGGTCACGTCTCTACAGGACTGCACCGAGCAGCAAACCAAGATAAACGTACGTACTGTATGAAGATCTGATTTATAGGCAACTGCTCCAGCTTGTATGATAAAAGTTTAAGGCAGTGAAAAAGGTTCAGGATTGCAGCTGGATTTCAACCATTTGTGAATGGCATCCCGGTTTGTCCAGGCTCTGTGTGAGGAGGTGGAGTCTCTGCAGAGGCATCTGGACGAGCTGAAGGAGTGGTGTCCAGAGCAGCGCTGTCGTGAAGGACGGGAGGTCGCCATGGCGACTGTTTGGAAACGAGTATCACGACTACGACGCTGCATTCAGAAACTCACAAGTCGATGCAAACCAAGGATCGCAGAATGGAGCAACATCACCGACAGTGTACGTCAGGGGTGTCAAAGATGTGGCCGGTGGCCCAAAACCGGCCTGATAAAGGTTTCAATCTGGCCAGTGGGATGAATTTGCAACAGTCAGGGGTGTTGAACTGGTTTTACTTCAGGTTCCACATTCAGACCAATGTGATCTACAGTAAAATAATAACATAATAACCTATAAATAATGACTCCAAATTTTCTTATTGGTTTAATGTGAAAATAATATTACATTATGAAAATATTTACATTAACAAACTATTCTTTAACAATAAAATGTAAATAACATGAACAAATTTGACAAATCAACAAACATTTTGTTGATTATTTTATTCATTTTTAAATGATAACTCCATCTTTTTCTCTAAAAAACTTGAAAGGCCTATAGAAAATTAAGTGCAATTTTAACAATATTCTGTCTGTTACTGAATGTTTTATGCCTTTGTAGATCCAATCTGTAAAGCACATGTATAAATGATAAGACGAGGCAGAATATTGTTAAAATTGCACTTGTTTTTCTTAAGAAATAACATTTTTTTCAGATTATTCACATCTTTTTGGTTTGAATAGTTTGTAAATATTTTCATAATTTAATGTTATTTCCCCTAAAACAAAGAGCAAAATTTGGAGTTGTCATTATTTATAGTTTACTATGTTATTATTTTACTGGTCTGAAACCACTTCAGATCAAATGTGGAATGTGGAACCTGAACTAAAATGAGTTTGACATCTGTGGTGGAAGTGGATAAATAATTACCTGTTGTGTTCATACTGTAGACATTCATGTTGAACTGACAGCTGTATGTGTTCCTGTTCAGGTGGAGAAGGCGTCCTCCGTGCTGCAGCAGGTGGAGGCGGAGCTCCCCACCGTCTCCCAGGTGACGGCCCCCACTGAGGAGCTCCAGGACCTGCTTCAGTCCTGGGAACAGTACCAGGACCGACTGGACTGTGAACACCGTGCTCTTTCTGCTCTGGAATTGCGCATTGCCAGGCTGCTGGGTGTCCCTGCCCACCTGGAACAGGCTCCTCCCACTCCGCTGTGTCAGCAGCTGCAGGCGATGCAGAGTCGATACAACAGGTTTAATGTGCACTTCATTACTTCACCGATTTCTGTTATTTTTTTTCGGAGACTGTTTGGATGTCTTTGATTTGTAAATGTTTATTAACAGTTCAGACACAACTCCATTACCCATAAGCCCCTGACTCATGCCTGTATAATCTCAAAACATGGGTTGGACATAAACTGTACTATCTAGAAAATATGGGCTAGAGATTCCCATGTAATGGTTGGTGCTAATGTTGAGGGTATTAACGCTTCCTTTTACAGCATTCAAATTACCGTAACGCCTGAACCGTTTACACTATTGACAGAATTCAAACGACATTAGATTCAACATGGCAGGAGATTCAGAGCTTTCTATTGGTCTATAACACAGTAGGGTAGAGGCCTCCATTGGCTGCGGGGGAGGGGTGTAAGTGGGCGGAGCAGAGAGCAGCAGGGTGCAGTCGGTGAGAGAGAAATGGAAGATTTTTATTACTTTTAGCAGCGTTTTAGTGAGGTTTTTGTGGTGAATTGTAAATAATTGTATATAATAGTGATAGTGCTGTTTTGGAGTGTTCTACGAGTGTGTTTTTAGTTTCGCTGTTTTGGTTTTTTTTCACTTTTTTCACTGTTTTTATCTGCATTTTTCTGGTTTGTGTAGTTCATTTTAACTGTAAATATGTAAATGTATCTTTATTTATATTAATATTTAAATGTATATACAGATCTATCCAGGGCATACAGAGATGCATTGTCTGTATTTGAATCAGATGATGGATGTTTTTGTCAGTGAAATGAGGGGCTCTGTCTACAACTAGACAGAAAGTGAACACAGACTATCACACAGGATCAAAATGACTAGAAATAATTAAAAATAAGAGGAACATGGACACACAATGATCTAGAGCAAAATGTTTGAGCACATGTAAGATAGTTGAAAGTTTATTTCTATAATCTCATGAAGTTTTGATCTGCACATTTAGAGTTATTTTTTTATATAAATATGCTAAAAATTCAAGTTTCTTTTTTTTTACATTTTTGCTATAACACACTGTTTTAAGCATTTATTAAATATAATCACAATAATGATGAAATAATAAAGTTCAGTTCTTCCTGAACAAGTTGCAAAAGAATTGGCAAAAAAGACATTTTATGACACTTTTATTGCAAAAACAACAACAACATAATTTAATCTAGGCAGCCTGTTATAATGGTAGTTCTTTTTGGGTTTAATTGTGGTTGAACCTGTTCGACGTCTGTTTGTTTGTTCCCACAGTGTTTTGCAGACGAGCAGGGAGGGTTTGGAAGCAACTCGGCTGGAGCTGGAGGACAGGGAGAAGGTTCGAGAGGAGCTGCAGAGCATCCGGGTTTGGATGGAGGCTGTAGATCATCTGCTGCTGGAGATGGAACAGAGCAGCAGCACCAACCAAGTCCAGGTGAGTCTGTGGTCACTACCAGGGTCAGACCAGATCTGGACCTCAGCTTTAAGAAAAGTGTTCACATTTGGACTGGAGCCAGGTGGTGTTAGGAAAGGAGAACTTTTTACAGTGGATATTCTCTGATATGACTTTAACATGTTTTGATGAACAAATATAACATCATACTGTCATTATAACATGGACCGTCCAATGTTCCTTCACTGCTGATGTTATTTATGAAGAAACTGCATTCACATTCTCTATTATTTTTCACACTGTAAACTCTAACCATAACGTAGGCAAATTACACTTATCAAAATAAACTCTGCCCATTTCATAGCAGCATTTTTAAAGCTCTCATTTCTCCCATATTATATATTACATTGTATAATATCTTAATACAATGTAATAGTAATACAATGTCAACATGTGATTAAGTTGTGGAAACCCTCTAATGTCCCACAGACATTGAAGTGCTTTGACAGTCAGAACCTGCTGTCAGACATCCAATGTGTACATATCAGTGTCTGCTTGTTCATCCTGTCCATTTGAGTGCAAATAATGAGCCTGTAATGAGAACGAACACGACTCATCTGAACCAAACACACAATGATGCACTTGTCTTCACTGTGACTAGCGCTCATGTTGTAAAATCCACAGGAAACAGACTCTTTAGACTCTAACAGGGTCAAAGGGTTAAAACTTGTCCACAGGTCCGGTGGGTTTGGTTCAGATGGTTCTGTTTGTTAAATATAAAGGGACTGAACCAACCGTTGGTTTGGTTTGGACTCATGCCCAGAGGATCCGTCTGTCCTGAAACCTGAGTCCAACGTCCCGTCATCCACTCACACAGAGGGTCCGCTCTAAAAGACCCCCCACCACCTCCGCCCCCGCCGTCTCCAGCCCAGACGCCTTTTGTTCCCGGTTGTAAGTGGATCTTCAGGTGGAACCAGGGCCAAGTCACTTCACGGACACACACACTCATCTGTGTTTACTATAGATGAGAGGCCAAACACCAAAAACCCACAAAGACCAGAAAACGCAGCTGTAACGGGGGAAATGTTACTTCTGTTGTTAAAACAAGTAAAACTATATAATAAAAGAACTCACATGATTCTTAAAGTAAATACAAAGTCATGTTCACAAGAAAAAAGTACACATATTTATATCAGGATGTTGGAAAATGTGCATCACTTTATATGAATGGAAATTAATCTTAAGACCAGCACAGCTGCACTAAAAATAAATATATGTCCCCAGTTATAATAACTTTTATTTAGTATTATATTATGTATCTTAAGTTTGATTTCTTTTTCATTAATTGTTTTTTTATCTTATCTTAGATAAAAAGGAAGGAGTTAAGAATTTATTTAGTTCAGTTTAGATTAAAGAGAAGATAGAAGATAAAAAAGAAAAAGAAAATAAGAATAACTATAAAACAGTAAAACACTAAAAACAGGCAAGTGCACATTAGAAAGTAGTAGTAATAAATGATAAAAGTAGTAATGATATGATAATAATAATGATAAAAATAATTAATCTACTATACTATAACTAATAGTAGTTGTAACAATGATATCGATAATATCAGCAGTCACAATTATTACAGTAATAGTAATAATAATTATAATGATCACCAGTAAGGAAGGAAGGAGGAGAAGAAGAAGAGGAGGAAGAAGAAGAATTTAGCAATGAAAACTAAAGTAACAACAAACATTACACACTGCATTCTCAACATGAGGCAAAATATGCTTCAGTTTTATCCAGTAAATGCTAGTGCCTCGTCTTGATTTAAGACATTTCATTTAGTTGTTTTTTTTTAGTGTTGAGAGGTGATGACCTTCACTAAACATCTGTACTTTCTAAAAATAGACTCATTATCTCCACCTGTTTTGCTCAAATGTCCCAGCTTTCCCCACAACACTCGTCTAAAACACGTATCATCCTTGTTTGTAACAGGCGGTTTCCAGAACTGTCCTCACAAAGACCCCCGTCCCTCCCCCTCCTCCAGGGGACACAAACAACCTCCTCATGTCCTCCTTTGTATCTCCCTCTCACACAAACATCAGTTTCTGTGGCGATAAGGCGATGCCCCTCCCTCTTCACCGCCCTGAGTCGAACCGCGTCAGATCCAGGTATCACCCCCAGACTCGGACTCAGGATTAGGACAGTTTTTATAAAAAATGTAGAGGTTTTTAAACTGTTGTGGGAGTGGAGGACGTGAAGAGGTAGGATCATTATAATCACATAATGGATGAAAGGTTGAGGGCAGGTTTTATTTCAACATCTGTGGTATTTCAAGAAACTACAGCCTGAATGAATGCGATGTCTGACAGCCTGTTTGAGGATGTTTATCACTTAAAACTGTTCTGAAGAGACTATTTTTAGCATTTTAGAAACACAGTTTAGCATTTTTTCATTAGTTTTAGTTTTATTTAATTTTGATTTAAAGCTAAAACTTTGTTACCAGGTTTACTGGTTTTGTTTTTATGTTTAGAAAAAGTTGTTTTTTGCTGTTTTAATATTAGTTTTATTTGTCTTTATTTTTTGTTGCATATTATTAGCAATATTATGTATGGTTTTAGTACTTTTACAATGTGTTTTATGTACATTTTTAGTGTGGATGTATGGATAAAATCTCTTTTCTGTAACTTCTTGGCCAGGACACTCTGGCAAAAGAGATATTTAATCTCATCTAGTCCTTTTTTCCTGGTAAAACAAAGGTTAAATAAAAATACACAGAAGTATATCTGGTAGTTATTAAAAAGGTCAGAAAAAGTACACAGTTGCCCATAAAACTAAAATAAAATATGTGTTCCCTCTTCTCATGAAATGATTGTAACAGTGTGATTTATTCTTACAGATAAAGTGTAACTGGACTCAGTGTGTAATCATGGGTTATACTGATGTGTAGAAATAGGAATAAAAAGAAGAATGTGTGTGTGAAAACAGAATTGTTTCATCTTTATGGGAAACGGTGTATTTTAATTCAAATGAAAACTCATAAAAACACAACTTACAAAAATTCAACCAGACACAAAAGAGTTAAAATGTGAAATTGTTCATCATTTTCTAAATAGTTTACACCAGAAACGGCCTTAAAGGTTCAGTCTGTTCCTTTTCGAATTTTATACAAGTATTCTCAATTAAATTAGTAAATGTTGTCTTTTTCATTGTCCATATTGTTGGTTTCTTTCCTTCACTGTGGTTTCAGGAGGTCCACAGCCAGCTCATTACCCAGAAGGCTTTGCTCCAGCGCATCATGGACAGCCTGAAAATGAAGTACTCGGACATGTACAGTCTGGTTCCTGTGGAGATCGAAGGCCCTCTGCAGGAAGTCAAACGCACGCTGCAGAAAGTAGAAGTAAAGGTAACTCCTATAACCGCGATACTTTGGCTTCACGTCACGGCTCAAAAACAACATCAATCAGCATCAGGTTGATACTGTTGATTAGGACAAGTGTATTTTCTAATTCTGGTGTTTTTTTTCTTAATGTCTGACCCTTTGGCTTCAACAAGTACGTTAGACTAGTACAGATCTGTCAAACGCATTTTAGTTCAGGTTCCACATTCAGCCCAATATGATCTCAACTGGTTCAGACCAGAAAAATAATAGCATTATCCTATAAATAATGACAACTCTCTTTGTTCTAGTGCAAAAAAACACAAAATTCTGAAAATATTTACATTTACAAACTATCCAAACAAAATAAATGTGAATAACCTGAAAAAACTGAAATTACTTAAGAAAAATATGTGCAATTTTAACAATATTATACCTCAACTTATCATTTATACATGTGAATTACAGAGTGGATCTACAAATAATAGGCATTATAACCTAGAAGTAATCAAAATTTTTCTCTTAATTATCCCCTGAAATATCTTTCAAAAAAATATGTGTAATTTCAACAATATTATGTCGCAGCTTATTATTAACACAATTTACAGATCAGAGTGGATCTAGAAATGCAGAAAACATTTAGTAACAGGCAGAATACTGGTAAAATTGCACTTATTTTTCTTAAGTTATTTCAGGTTTTTCATATTTCTTCAGGTTAGTGTTGTGACAGTATTTATAAATGTAAATATTTTCATAATGTAATTTTACTTTTTTATATTAAACCGAGGATAAAATGTGTAGTTGTCATTATTTATATGTTATTATTTTACGTGATATCACATTGAGCTGTATGTGGAACCTGAACACCCTGGACTGTTGATATTTGAGTGTAATTTTTGCACTTTTTTGTAATTTTTACTCTTGCGTTTTTTCTTTAATTCAACTATAGAACCATCAAAGTGTGACATTATGACAGTGTTGTAACAGCAGAACAATGGAAAGGATATAAGAAAACTAATTAGTAAATAAACGTCTGATGAATTTGCTCCTGATTGGTCCGTCAGGTCGGTGAGGCGGTGGAGAGGAGTGATCCCGTTAATCGACTTGGGGCCAAGTTGTCTGAGATCCAATCTGGTCTCAGATCAGTGCAGAAGAGACTGGAACAGAAAAGTCCAAATGTGACCGAAGCAAAGAGAACCCAGAAGGTGAGGATGGACCAAGGCCAGGTTTATTTATACAGCACATTTACAACAACACAAAGGGCCCAAAGTTCTGTACAACGTTAGAGCTAGTAATACAAGATATGATAAAACTAGTAAAAATAAGACTAAATATAAGATAAACTGATAAAACAGACACACAATAATTGGATCAGTAGCATCTAAAACGAGTTAGGTTACTATGCTATGAGGCTAACCATATGTTTGTGTGTTCAGTGTGTGTGGGATGAGCTGGACGTGTGGCATTCCTGTCTGGCAGCGCTGGAGGTCGACATGCAGGACTTGGAGAAACCAGAGGAGGCTCTGATCCTGACAGAGAGGCTGGTGGAGGTCCAGCAGCTCCACTCCCACCTCGCCAAGCAGGCGGAGCAGAGGACCACCCTCCTCAGCAAGGTCAGAGGTCAACCTCACACGAGTCCATGTCTAGAGCCTTAACCTCTAAAATCTGAGCATCGTTCTGGTTTAATGCTGCCTTCAGGTAGAGTTTTGGACCTGGTTTTTTTTTGGGGGGGGGAAATTGTATATACTATAAATGTGCAAAATCATCAGCAGAACGTCAATAAAAGCATTGTTTATCATTCGTCATGAATCCCTCGTTGCTCTCCACCTTGTTGAAAAGGTCAAAGGTTATTTGGATCAAAATTATTTCTCAGAAAATATGACATGAGGGGCCGTTCATGTGCAACTTTTTAGCTCCTAACTCGTATTTACTATAATTCCCATACATGTGAAGGCAGCATACGTCTGAGGTTTTGGACTCCTGATGGTGTTTGTTTTGCTGTGAGTCTGTTTATGTTTACATGACCATAAAAATCTAATAACTGTTAGTAATCAGATAATTGTAATAATCTGATCTGATGCATTTAAATGCACTTCAGAAATGCAATAATCAATAAACTCTGGTTTAGATGTTGTAGTCCATTATCAGATTTCTTTCGTACATAGTGATGTAGAATCAAACTTCCTGTTATTGTCTCCACTCACGTTTGACTACGTAACTTACGTTTTTTACGATTTTAATTGTGTTTACACATGTACAAGAACTAAATAAATCAGATGAACCTGTATACATGCATGAAGACGTGGGAGTATTGGTGATAAATCCAGGTGTGTTAATCTGATTTATTATAATCAGATTACTGCTGTTATCTGATAAAATAGATCAGATTATACTGTTTACAATAATCAATAATAACCTGATAACTCCAGGAATCAGATACTGATTGAAGTATTAGTGGAAACGGGTTCAATGTTTCATGTGGTTTGTGTTCTTCCTCAGATCCACACGTGGCTTCAGGAGCATCAGGAGATGATCAACAGCTCTAAAAGCTGGATTTCTGAGGCTCAGTCGTGGCTCGCTGCGCCCTGTACCTACACCTCAGCTAAATGTCTGAGCAGCCACGTCCACGCCCTGCAGGTCCGTCCAAAACCATCCAACATGAACTCGACTAGAGGACGAATCAATCAATCAATCGATCAATCAATTAATCATTCACCTTCTTAACTGCTTTGGATGTGCTGGAGCCTATCCTACCTATGGGTGAAGGCGGGGTTCACCCTGGACATGTCACCGGTTCATCATAGGACCGACATATAGAGACGAACAACCAATCACTCTCACATTCACACCTATGGGCTATTTAGATTAACCAATTAACCTATCAGTGCATGTGTTCAGAATCAGAAGTACTTTATTAATCCCCAGTGGAAATTTGTGCATTAAACTGTACATTAAACTGTTCCTTCTTTGAAGGAACAGAAAGAAAGCAACTCAAGAGCACGAAAAAAATAAATAAAAATAAGTAAACAATGCTATGTAGTTACTGTATGGACTAGAAATGTACAGAAAAGTACAAGAGATTTACAAGGGAGTTAGAATATTCCTGTTAGAATGTGCCTTCATTCTATTGAAATTACAAATGTGCAAAAATTAGACTTATTATAGATCTGAAAAGTATTGTCCAGAGTGAAAAATATAATCCTGAATGGAAAAATATGATCCCACACAATTGTTATAAATGCAAAAATATATTCACTATATCAAATAGGGTATCTTTGGTTGGTGGGAGGAAGTTGAGTATCTGGAGAGAACCCATGCAGACACGGGGAGAACAGAAAGGCCCCCCCCATCAGCTGGTGTTGGAATCAAACCCATTTTGCATCACCCAGTGTTGCTTTTATGGCAGTTTCCAAATAGGTTTTACTGGTGAATCAATGTTGTAGAAGATGACGGTGTTTCCATGGTAACTACGGAGCCTGTGAACATCCAGATGGGTCAAATCTGATGACCATGAAAATGAAAAGATGACAAACTGTATTTTACCTCAATTAATTCAACGTACTGATAGGTTTAGTGCTTCAGAGGTTATTAAATGTTTTAGATCAGTAGATGCTTTTGGTTGCCAGTGGCTGTTTGGGTCTTTATGGGGTAACAGTATTATTATTATCATCAATCAATCAATCAGTCAAATTGTATTTATATAGTGTCACATCATAACAAACGTTATCTCACTTTGATTCCCAGCTGTTGCTATAATCATAAACATATAAATCTGTATGATGTTTCCTTCTCTACCGTCCATGTTTCAGATGGTATTAAACGACTCGGCGCAGATCCGAACCACGTTGCAGGGCTTCACCTCCGTCCTGGATGAGATGTCGCAGGTTTGTGACGTCAGAGATCTGCAGGAGAAACTGCTGGATGCCGACGAACAAGTGGCGTCCGTTCAGGACAGTTTCACCTCTCCTCTGTCACAGCTGGAACACGCTGCTGCTGTGAGTACAGGCTTTTATTCTGTTTCCTCCAGGCTTCAGTAAACCCCTTCGGTTTGTCTTTTAGTCCCTCAACTCATGTACTTTTCTGTTTCATAAACGGTGAAATATACAAATGTTTTCCCTCTGTCCAGGAGGTGGAGGCTATTGAGAGTGAAGTCAAGCGGATGGAGAACGACGTGGCTGATATTAAGACGTTATTATTGAATCCAGAGACGCTTCCCAGTCCCAGAGAGGAGAGACTCAAGGTGAGGCCAAAAACAACTCTACTTAAAAACAATAACAGCAAACACCGACAAATAAAGAACAATGAGCTCTGATTGACTTTCAATTAAATATAGAATCAACTTTAACCCTTTATGGACTAAACTACCATTATAACAGGCTACAATTTATTTTTGTTTTTGTTTTGAAAAGTGTCAGAAAAAGAATTTTTTGCCAGTTTTTTTGCACCTTTTTTCAATACAATAGAAAGAACCCAATCTCAGGTCTCAGATGACCTTTGAATTTCAGTAGTGAGAACGGTTCAGGAGTTACAGTAATTTAAATGATGTAAAATGCAAAATGTGAGACACAAAAGGGTTAATTATTCCTTGTCCTATTTTATTTTGTTCATATTTGTGTTTTCCTCCTTAGTGTGATGAGGTTCTGTATAAATGTGCATGTTCTAATGTTGTGTTGCTTGTCCTCAGACGGTGGAACAGAGGATCCAGTCCATGAGGAGAACCATCGCTGAGATCCAGAAATGTAAACCGGGCCTCTGTCTCCCAGAAAAAGCAGAGGAGACTCTGACTGTGTTCGCTGTGGTCAATCAGTTACAGGCTCTGCTGTTGGAGCTGGAGAAGGTGAGTCAGGAAGCAGACCATGTCCAGACTCAGTCTAGACCCGATCCAGACCCGGTCCGTCGGTTCAGTATTAACCCCTCTGCTGCTGCTTCTCCATCTTTGTAGAGGGTTCCAGCTCTGTTCATCCAACAACCTCCGACTCCGGTCCAGGCCAAGGCTCCGTCAGGTCCAGCACCAGTCCTCAAACCCATGTCAGAGGAACCAGAGGTGGGTTCAACTCCAGACTTATGGATCTATGTCTCAACATGTGATAATCAGAATATTCAGTCAGATAATTCAGATTGTACAGCATGTGTCTGGCATCGTGTCGTCTTCTTTAGCAATTTCTTCAAACATCTTTGACTACTGGTTGTAGTCATTTAAGATTTTATTGTATCTTCCTTGGGACAATGTCTACAATGTCTTGAGAAATATTTATTTTTCAATTTTGCTGAATTTTTAAAATATTACAAATGTGCCTTTCCTTATAATGGTCCATATTTTGATTGTTTATAACATGTAAATGGTTACAGATATCAATATAGTCACTACTGATCACTGATAGAAGTCATATATGAAATATGGTCACAGCTTTAAAAGACACATAAAACTGAATTAAATGTGTTGTAAAGGTTAAAGTCACTATTAAATGTGACCTCTGACCCGATGACAAGAAGCAGCACAAACGATTAGAAATATCTGACATGTGTTGAATGAACCCTGACTGTTTTGTTCATTTTTGTTCATTTTGTAGATTATTTTGTACATTTTTATTGGTTATTTTGGTAATTTTTTTAGGCATTTTTTGGTTACTTTATTAATTCAGTGATTAATTTGTTCATTTTGTTCATTATTTTTGTTCAATTTTGTTCTTTTTGTTCATTATTTTGCTAATTTATATTGTTATTTTGATCATTTGAATTCATTTTTGTATTACTTTATTCATTTTGTGATTAATTTGTTCATTTTGTTGATGGTTTTGTTCATTTTTGCATATTTTGTTGACTATTTTGTTCACTTTGTAAATTTTCCTGTTTATTTTGCTTCGTTTTAATAATTTTTTCAGTTTGTGGCCCATTTTACTTATTTTAGTTCAATTGATCACTGGTATAAACCCTCTGTGGTTTATAGAAGCTGTAGTGTTTCCTGCTGTTCATACTTCACATATATCAGATTGGATCTAAATACAGAGACAAATGCATATGTGTGGACTGTAGAACTTTACTAAACCAACAAACAGAATGTTGAACTTTTACACAGGACATCATTAAAACTTCAAGCTGCAGAAGCTGAAAAATATACATAAATTTAACCCTAATGTTAAAGATACATCAACATTAATACAGGTTTGTGGTTTTATTAGTTGTCACTGGTCTCCAAAGTGCTCAAAAATAACCAGTTAAATGAAAATAAGGTATTTAATAAGCCTTTTTGTCCTTTTTTTCACAGAAGGAGGAGTCTGAGGGTAAGATCCAGATCGTTCGTGTTAAGGAGGACGTGTTGAGGACATCGGGGGCAGAGCTTCTGACCGTCGAACGCTCCTCACCTGAGCAGAGGAAGTCGTGGACCCCTGAACGTGCCCAGGTACAGAAAACCAGTCAATACTGATACATGATCACATCACAACATCTCTATTAACATGACTTAACTTAAAACAGGCATCATCAGGTCATTTTCAGTCCATGTTGTGATCTGTGAAAGCTCGGATATTTACAGTTTGTGTAATATGATGCAGCCAAACGCATGAACTCCCACCCATGTTTCATTAACAAATCCACTCAAAGACTGTTGTTTTATTGCATGGTTAATGTTACTAATGTTCCTATAGTAAAATGTCAAGAAGAAATAAAAGATACAACAAATAGCAATTAAAAAATGAAAGAAAACACATCTATTTAAATAAAACGGAATAAACAGTAAAGCTAAAACAGAAATCAAATCTATGTGACGCTTTCATTATTTAGCAATTTAGATTATATTAGATTAGATTAGATTAGATTAGATCAGATAGAACTTTTTTGACCACTTTGCAAATTAAGGTTCCAGTAGCAGCACAACACCAAATGTACACATATAAGAAATTTTACAAGAAAATAGCAATAACAGTAACTATAAAAACAGTAGTGGAAAAAAAACAGGCAATTATACATTAGAAGGAACTAGTGGAAATAAAGTAGTAAAAATAATAACTAATAATATAATATTGTTATTGTTGTATAAAATAATATTATTATTTTAGTAATAATAATAATAAATAATAAGTAACAATTATAATATTGAAATATGTATTATAGTTTAATAATCACAGGATAAAAGTTATAATAAAGTGATAACAGTAATTTTAGTTTTGACAGCGATATTTAAGTAATAAGTAATAATAATAATAAGGAATAAGAAAAATACGTTGACAACAACAAACAAACACTGCACAAATGGTTCGATGCTTTGGAAACTGCTGCATCCATCCTTTCACCTCCAGACCAGGAGGATCAAACCAACACTCCGTCCTCCACCTTTTTCCAACCATCTCAGATCTGGACAAACACAAACCGACTGTAGACAGTTTGTTTTAAATCCAATGTTTTGCCTCCAGGCCGAAGGAGGCAGACTGAGGTCAGAGGTCGAGGTAGAAGAAGGTGGACGAGGTATTTTGTGGTGGCTCTGGGAAGCTTTCCTGGGCGTTTCCCTGGAGGTAAAACCGCCAAGAGCCGCTGTGGAAAAGCTTTTATCCACTTCCTGTTTCTGTCCTTCAGCTTTTTGGGTTTTTCTGCAACTCTGACGGGTTCCTCTGATCTTTTTTATTTAAACTAAAGTTCTCTCCACAATTTTCATAGACCTTCAGTTTGTTTGGGTCTGGGTTTTTCGAGGTCCCTCTGCTTTTTTTTTTTTTTTCAATAAAAATCTGTACATTTTCCTAACATTTTGGACAATGATCAGAAAATAAAGCAGATAAACATCTAAAAAGAATCAGAATCAGAATACTTGTGTTACAGTTGTTCCATTCAAATGTAATAAAAGGTAACGGGAAAGAAATTATTAATACAAT
>JAPQRQ010000016.1:24316398-24337567 GCA_037367365.1 Apogon talboti | reverse complement strand
TTATGTATGTGATATATTTGGAGCTCTTCTAGGTTTGCAATTTTATCTTTTTTTACTTACTATTGGGCGTCTATGTGTGTGTGTATATATATATATATATATATATATATATATATGTATAATTCTTCAATATAGCTTAATATTTTTTTGCTGTAAGTGTTTTAAAGTACATTTGGGTGATAAATTAAAGGAAAAAACCTGAAAAAACAAAACCTTCACAAAAAAGTCATCTGTTCCAGGATAAAAACATTTATTTAATGCAGGACTTTGACTCGTTCTGCAGTATTTTCACAGAATGTATCAGTACTTTTACTGAAGTACATGATCTTATTCTTCTAGACACTGTTTCCTTTTCCTTTTTTGGTGTCTTTAAACAATAAATATCCAACATGTAAAGAAAGTTGAGTGCAGATGAATGAAGCCTGGACCGGCGGTGAACACCAAGAGTCAACACATTAATCACACAGAAAATAAACACGAAATGGAGCAAAATGTTTACTCTGATTCTGTATTAGTGTCTTTAAGGAGGAAACACATCATCAACACGTGCTTATTAAAAACTAAAAAGAACTGAAGCATCAGACAAAGGCAGTGGAGTTAGAATACAGTATTCACCTCAGAGACACAGTGGATAAAACTGTACAAACAGAAAAATTATTAGTGTTGGAGAATAATAACAACATTAAATAAATCAAAAAGGTTTTAAATGTGAATGTATTGTTTGGAGTTGTTTTTATGTCATTTTCTGTCATTTGTGTTTAATTTCTTACATAATTTCTCCCATTTTTATTGTCTTATATCAGTTTTGTTTAATCAGTTTGATCTTGTGTTGTTTAGATAGTTTCTGTTGTTTATTTCATTATGTTTAGACTTCTCTTCTATTTTCATCGTGTCTTTTTTGTCATTTTTGTTTTGTTCCATCTTATACGTCTTCCTTTAATCCTTTATGTTTCCGTTGTTTATTTCATTATGCGTCTTGTTTACACTTCTCTGCCATTTTCATTTCTTTTGTAATATTTGCCTCATTTTGCAGGTTGTTGCATCTTTTACACCTGATTTCAACTTTTACAATCTCTTCTATAAAACACTCCTCTTTTATTTCATTGAGGGAAATAAAATGTGTGTGTTTTACTGTGACCCAATAAAAACAGCTCTGTGACCTGTTTTAGGATCAAGTATATTTGTTAAAGTCAGTTTGACAACATATTTACCAGAGTAAATAGTCGCGTGTTAAGCTGTTAAATGTCTAAAGTGGTTAATTAAAGTGGAGTTTCCTTCCTCAAATTCAGCTCTCGGTTCACACAGGTAAATATGATCTGATTGGCGGTTGGACATTGTTTGTGTGCTGGTTTTCCTCTGGCTCCGCCCCCTCAGCCTCAGGCGACAGTCTTTGTGAGTCTGACACCGTCACTCAGTCCAGATCTGTTGATAATGAGTCTGTCAATGGAGCCCCGCCTCCTCCAGGAACTGCTTTCAGCTACAGGTGGGCGGAGCCACAGATAAAAAAGACAGAGAGCGAAGGGGAAGTCCAGGTAGAGCTCAGAGGGACCAGATCAGACCAGATCCGTTCAGACCTGAACCCTGCTCAGGTGCAGTCAGTCCAGGACCCCCCCTCCCGTAACCCTGGATCCCTCAGCCTCAGCCTGGTCTGTTGTGTTTCAGGCCCCAGAGGAGGCTCCGTCTGCAGAGTCCTGGTCTGGATCCTGGTCTGGGTCTGGGTCCTGGTCTGCGGAAGGGGTCCTCCATGTCTGCTTACAGAGGGTCGGACAGTTGGAGCTGTGGCTGCAGGAAGCCCAGAGGAGCCTGGGAAACGCCGGGGCTGCTGGGGACACCATGCAAGATAGTGTAGAGCAGCAACTCGTCACCTGTCAGGTAAGCCCCGCCTACTACACACCTGCAGGGCTGAGACACAGAGGGTAGACCAGGTTGCACCCCAGACCAGGACAAGCCGGTCTTCACTAAGTAAAGTAAACAGACGTCTGAAAGATCTAGACGCATTTTTGTTGTGACTTCCATATTTAACCTGATTCATTACCGTTTATTATCATATTATCCTCTTTATTTTACATTTATCAGTGTAAATCATGTATTTTCCTATATTTAATTGACTGATCATGTAGATATTCATAAAAGCTCAGTAAATATCAAAGGTTATTATATCAAAACTGAAGAAAAAGTGACTTTTTCAGCAAATATATCAGTTCATTAACTGAACATAAAAACAAGCAACGCATCAGGTGGGAGAAAAAATTTCTGGTTTTTTTGCAGATTTTCTGGAAATTTGGTTTCAATTTACATTCATTGATTCATAAATACTATCCAGTCAGTCCAGACTTCAGGGATTTCAGGATTTTCATTCAAAATACACAAAATTACACAAAATACAGTTGATGCTGTTAAATTAAATTAATTTTATCCACTGTCATTAATCCAACTCCATGGGTTTTACTGGTGAATCAATACTGTAGAAGATGACGGTGTTTCCATGGTAACTATGGAGCCTCTGAACGTCCAAATGGGTCATATCTGATGACCATGAAAAGATGAATAACTGTATTTTGCACCAATTATTGACACGTATTGATAGGATTAGTGGATCAGCAGGTATTAAACAGTTTAGATCAGTAGATGGTTTTGGATGCTTGGGTCTTTGAGAGTTAAACTTTAGTGGATGTTTATTTATTTTCTGCACTAAATGTCCAAATATAAAGATACAGACAAAAATATGGTTATAATAATGGCTCAAAAATATGTGAAATATTGTTTTTATAGGAATACTGTTACTTCTGTTTAATACGTCAATGAACACATGATCTGAAAACAATGAAATGAGATCAAGCTTAAAGATTAACAGCAGGAAAATTTACCCAAAACAGATATAATCTCAGTGTGTGTTAATACTTTTCCTTGGACAAGATTAATGTAGTTTTTTTCTAAAATCCTACGTGACTGTGAACGCAGCACTAGTCACCATATTGAACTAATTTAATGTTAAAACTGTTGATCAGAAAACAGTGTGAATCAAGAAATGTACAATTAAACTAATCAAAAACATCAGAAATAAAAGTAAAACATGAACATAAATCATTTTACACTGGACTTTAACTGTATTTTGCTCATAATATTTACAGCTCCTACTTAAATAAGGTTTAGATGCAGACTGTTTAACTTGTATTGGAGTATTTATGTACTTTTACTGTAGTAGAGGATCTGAATACTACTACTCATTAGTGAGTCTAAGTGAAACCACTGACATTTGAACATAAACAGAATACACAACGCTACAGGTAACTAAATAAACCTGGTGACTAAAGACATTTAACAGTAACAAGTGTCTGAGTTGATGCTTTTATTTTGACATCGTTCTTTCGCGTGTCAAACAGGAAGTAGACGCTGCATATCATAAAACCTTATCAGCTCTGAGATAATAAAACAAACACTGACACACAGTCTGTATTTGTTAACGTACACACAAACATACAGACCCTGTCCTCTATGTGTTTTACGTTCTTATTGTACATTACAGACGACGCTGCACTGAAGCATCATGGGAGGGAAACTCTCTGAGACACAAGACTTTGATGAGTCATGAAAATATTGCGTGTAAAGTCATGTGATGTCATGTGAACAGTTTAATGAATAAATGTGATACTATGATTTAGGAACTTCATTTGTCATTTAATATTTTACTTATTTTAACCCTTAAAGCGTTGACTTCCAAATTCATTGTAATCTATATTCTAAGTGATTTATCACCATTTAGTATATTATTATCCTATACTCTACACAGGTATTTTCCAATATTTAACCTATAAACAGCCACTGGCGACCAAAACCATCTACTGATCTAAACTGTTTAATAATACCTGTTGATCCACTCAATACATATCAATACATATCAATATCAATACATGTAAATAATTGGTGTAAAATAGAGTTTTTCATCTTTTCATGGTCATCAGATATGACAAATTTGGACGTTCAGAGGCTCTGTAGTTACCATGGAAATACTGTCATCTTCTACAACATTGATTCACCAGTAAAACCCATGGAGTTGGATCAATGACAGTGGATAAAATTAATAAAAATGAATAAAAGAAAACCCTACAAAATAATAAATAAAGTGAAAAAATAAGCAAGAAATGTACTGAAATAAAGTCAAAAAGAATAAAATAAGCAACTAAAATGAACAAAAATGACTAATAAATCAAACAAAATATAAAAAAATAAGCCACAAACTGAACTAAATTGGAAAAAAAAGACGGCGAAGTAAATTAACAGAAACAAGTAAAATAATTGTAATTAACAATGTACAAAAGTGACCCTAACCATGGAGTTGACAGTGGATGGACACATTGGGTTTATGTTCAGTTAATGATAGATTTGACTGAAAAAGTGACTTTTTCTTCAGTTTTCTCTGTTTCTGATATAATAACCCTCAACTTTAATATGAGTTTTTATGAACATCTACATGATCAGTAAATCAAATATGGAAAATACTGCAAAATACAGAGCATAATACTAGAATAAATGGTGATAAATCACTTAAGAAAAGTTAAATATAGCCACTGAATTAGCACTGAGTCTTTATATGTTAATTCAGTGACGTCTCTAAAGGTTAAAAACAAAACTAAAACAGCCCATCTTTGCTCATTTTGGTGTTCTCTGCCTTGATTTTACATTAATTTGTCTTTCGGTGCTGAATTTAAGCCTCATAATGTTAGGAAAACCCTTCACTGTTGGTAGTTTAACCTCAACTTCTCATGAGTTCAGAAAAACAGGTCTGTTTTCAGCTTCACGATGAATTCAAGAGGCTTTTAAAGAGTTTATTTGGATAAAGAAGAAGGAAAAATTGAAAGTCAACCCATAAAGGAAACACTTATCACAAACATTTAGAGATAAGTGGTTTTTACTGGATAGAACGCAGATGAAAACCTGTAAAACGAGCACAGTCTTTGCGTTATAAACAATATTTCCCGTTGTGTTGAAGGAGAGTAGAAGGAAAAAGCTGCAGAAAATGTAAATACAGGGGTAAAGTCCATTAAAACCAATATAAATATAAACTGATATAATTTTACCTATAAAACACACACATCCTTTGTCAAACTGGGGCATTTCTAGGGTGTTTCCTTCTGCTCTGTCCTTGTTAGAGGTTTTATCTCACTCATCATAAACCTCAGAGATTAGAGTCCGTTATCTGTCACCGGATCTGATTTTACGACCTGTTCAGTTTGTTTAAGTCAGATTACCAACACAAACCGAAAGTGAAAGTATGATTGTTTAGACATGAACATGAAACACCTTCTCTTTGTTTACTGACACTGTTAACAGTATTTCTGGGGTCATATCTTATACTAAACATACCTTTAAACACTGTGTATCAGACATGATGCCGGAGGCGGATGATCAGATTTGCATTGAGACCAAACTAACAAAGAGTCCAGCGTCGAGGAAAAAACAAATCGAGTGGCGTTGTTGTAATGTTCTCAGACCTCAGGCGTTCTTCAGATGAAGCTGATTCAGGGTGTCCAGACTTCAGGCAGTTCAGGATTTGAAACAATCCTCATATTTATATGCATCTTAGTTTGTCCAGTTACTGCTGAGCCTCTGAAAATGGAAGGACGACGTCTCAAATGTTGTCATAACTAAAAGGTTAATGCAATATTATTGTTAAACCCCTTGAATTAAAGCTGAAAGTCGACGTGTCAATCCCATCTGTCTGGTTCATTTCAGATCCACAGTGATGAACAGAGGGAAAAAATACAACTTACGTGGAGCTAAGATATGATTTTCAATCAAACTGATAGAATTAGTGGCTCGAAAGGTATCAGACATTTTTGACAAATATTAGTTTCAATCTTTGAATGTTTAGGTCAAAGTCAAGGTTATTTCTATAGCACATTTAAAACAACACAAAGTGCCCAAAGTTCTGTACAAACATGTAGATAAAAATACAAGATATGATCAAACTAGTAAAAGTAAGAATAGATATAATATATATTAAAACTGATAAAAAAATACACACAATAATAGGATAAATAGCATCTAAAACAAATCCGGAAGCTAAAACAAACAAAAGTCACACACTTGTATTAAAAACCAGTGCAGATAGGTCTTTAAAAGAGATTTAAAATGTTCAATGGACTGTGAACATGTGATTAAACTAAAAAAGTTCAAACATACATGAAAACAGACGACAGGACAAACTCGGACTCATTCACTTCAGGTTTATTTCAGGCTTTTATTTTGAAGGTGGACTTTGGTGTTTTCTTCCCAGGATTCACTCTGTTCTGACCCTGAGTGAAACCTGATCCTCTATTAAAGTTTCAGTGGTTAAACATGGCCCAGGTCACATGTCACGTATGACTGAGGGCTTGTGGGTAAACAAACAGCAGCGATGCGTTCAGGAACAGCGTCCAGCTTTAACATTGAATATGAACCTTTACAACGTTCTCAAATAACCTTCAAAATTAAAGAAAAGAAACACAAAGAGCAGAAGGTGAGGTTCAATAGAACAAAAAGAAAAGAGGTCAAACTCATTCTGGACCTTAAAACAGGTCACAGAGCTGATGATGGAATAAAAGACATGACAATAACACAATGTGTGAATTAATGTTTGTAATTAAAATAGAAGGAGAATGAGTTATCTCAACAAAGACGTGTAAAACACAGAGCAAAGGGAAATGACACAAGATAAATAAATAAATAAATGGAACTAAATAAATAAACAAATAAATGAATAAATGAAAATTAATAAATAAACAAAAGAATGAATAAATGAAAATAAATAAATGAATGAATAAATGAAAATAAATAAATGAATAGATTAAAATAAATAAATAAATGAGTAAATCTAAATAAATTGATAAATACAAATAAATAAATAAATGAGCAAATGAAAATGAATAAATAAATAAACAAGATAGAATGTGACAGAAATTTAGTGTGATGGAAATGAGAAAAAACAAACAAACAAATAAATAAACACAAAAAACACATGCAATACGATGAAAATAACAGAAATGATACAAAAATGCACTAATGCCAGAAATGAAAATGATAGAAAAGGCGACATAACAGACAAAAATGACGGAAAAAATACAAGGGGAAAACATCAGAAAAAAATAACATAACACAATGAAATGACAGACAGTAATACAAAAGACACAATAAGACAAAAGGATTTGACTTGGATGTTCCATATGTTTGTTAGTCTGTGACGATGTGGTGTAACATTAATTATTAGTGATGGTTTATGGTTTATTCCTCTAAAGATCATTAAATTATTCTAATTAACGGTGGAAGACTCAGTGAAATGTAGACATTATGGTAATTCTCGGTTGTTGTTTTTGGGTTTTTTTTATTAAATTCATGTCATGGGGGTTTTGAGCCTTTTTGGATCACTGAAGCAGAACATCTGTCACTGAAACCAAGATGAAGTAAAGAACAAACCCAACGTTAACCATGATCCTATTGAAGGTTTGATCTGGTCTGATCCTGGAGGTTTTAGTGGATGGGGTTCATCGTACCGTCAATCCACAGGTTTATTCACAGAACAAATGAAGTCATACCCATGTGTTGGTGTACAGGAAATGTTCCAGGAGATTGAGCAGAAGGTGACGGTCCTGTCCAGGCTCTCCCAGACTGCAGACCGGGACCAGGTCCAGATCCAGGACCAGGACCAGGTGGATCCAGGACTTGGTGGATCCCAACAGGAGGCGGCCGAGCTGCTCCTCCACAAACTGGATCTACTCAAGTCCAGTCTGGTGTCGTTCCAGCAGCTGCTCCAGGACCGACAAGACCTGGACCTCAGAGACCCTCTGGACCAGGTGGGTCAAGTCTGCAGGACCAGGGACCAGGTCTCAGGGATCATGGTTTACACCTAGTACTTAGAAATAGGTCATTATTCTGATTTAATGTGGTGGAAAAATGCACAAAATTGACAAAATCTGCATCTTCATCTTATGTTAGTTTTAGTTTGTTTTCATCTTGTTTCATCTTTTGTTTTTGCCCTGTTACATCACTTTTTCACATTTCATCTTTTGCAGCATTTTTTTTCCTGTCTTATTCTTTTGTGTTTGTATGTGTTTTACATCCAACAAGATAAAATGAATAATTTAATTGCAGTTTTTGTTTATTTTGTCACTTTTACGTTAATAACTCATAAAGTGATTCTCTTATATCCACATATTGATTATATATTTTTATTTTTTTCACCTTAACCTTTGTTTCTTTCTACAATTAGTCAAAAATACACTTAATATTATAACATTTAAAATTTCTGCAGTTGAAAATATTACTTTATATTATTTATTGTACATTATATCACATTTTTCCATCAATATTCCAAATCAGAGAAGTATAAACATGATTTTATTCGTGTTATTTGCCTGTTTCATTTGTTATTATTGTTTCTAACCTGATTTGTATCTTTCACTTTAACCCATTAATTCATTATTAAACATCTCCTGAGTCCCATCAGATTTTGGTGGTGAAAACTACAACTCCCATGATCCCACAAAGCATCTGTTTCCATTGGTTAGATTGATGGGCCTCATCACTGCTCCACTCGTTGCGTCTCCTTCCTCCCATAAATTTCCATGTAGTTGACAGGTTTACAGTTCATGGGTGTAAGGTGTGAAGAAGTCACTTCTTGATAATTGTTAACACATTTGAACCTAAGCTGTCACAGATTCACAGCAGATCATTAGTGGTTTCCAGTTTCTCTGTTTAGTCTCATCCTGATGTGATAAACTAGTCCTCTGTGGCTGAACCAGATCAAGTCTTCATGAGTAAACTGAGAATTCAACCTCAAACACAGTGTATGAATGAGTTCTGTTCAGTGCTGAACAAAGTACATGATGAATAGGAAATGAAAAAGTGACTTTAATTAAGAGACAAAAGTGATAATCAGGCTGAGGATTGGGACGAGGAACACAAAAATACTTAAAAAACGTATTTTATTAGGCATTAGGTTTGTGTAAGGTTTGTCCATATCTTGAGTTCACGTTATTAAAATGTTTTCACCATTTTTACAAAGTTACGCTGGACGTGGATTATTCTCATATAAACAATTAAGTTGTTGTAAAATATTACATGAAAATGCCTTTAATATAAATATAACTAAAGTTAAATATTTAAGTTTTTATATTGAATATATGCTACAAATATATGCTCCTTTTTTAAAATAATGTTCCACTTCATAATAAAATAAAATATAATGTACACAAAAGCACAAAAGTACCTCATTCACAGTAGTAAATGAAAAGTCCTAATAAGGTTGAGTCCTTCAGTTTTTCCTCAATAATAAAATGTTTCTGTCCTGGTTTTATTTTCAGAGATCAGGACCAGAACCGAAGTCAGGATCTAAACCAGAACCGAGACTGAAGCGCAGTAGCAGCGTTCAGGAGATGTTTTCATCACCGAGAAACAAACTCCTCCGACAGAGCAGCCTTCAGCAGCAGAAGGTACTGGACCGCAGACCAGGACCTGGACCACAGACCAGGGTCTGGACCTGGACCTGGACCACACCCAGGGTCTGGACCACAGACCAGGACCTGGACCTGGACCTGGACCAGGGTCTGGACCGCAGACCAGGACCAGGGACCTGGATCTGGGCTGGACCAGAGACCTTGATCTAGACCAAAGACCTGGATCTGGACCAGAGACCTGGATCTGGACTAAACTAAAGACTAGGATCTATAGTGGACTACAGACTGGGATCTGGACTGGATCAAAGACTAGGACTAGGACTTGACCGATTCGATACAACTTTACTGATCCCCTGGGCAGGATCTGGACTGTACTAGAAACTGATGGACCTGGACTACAGGCTAGGTTCTGGACTGGAGTAAAGACTAGGATATGGACTGGACTAGAGACTAGTGGATCAGAACAGTCAGAAGGTCCAGGTCCAGTTTAAATCCTCTGTTGTCCTGACGGATAACGATCACATCCAGTCATAACATCACTCAAATGTGTTGTTTGTATTGTGTGTATTAGTTTTGTATTGTTTGAGTTGTTTGTATTATTTCTTATCATTTATTGTCATGTTTTTGTGCCGTTGTCTTTCAGGAGTTGGAGCAGGAGCTGACAGAGCAGAGAGGACTGACTCAGGCCATTGCTCGACAGGGAAGCAGAGTCCGACTCCACAGTCTGGAACCAGACGACCACAAACAGCCGTCACCACGGTAACGCCTCACTCATGAATGGTGTTTCTGGTTGATTTTTAGGACTCCAAGTTCATTATTAGGCAGATGTTGTTTCATAAACCAGACACAAGGAGGTAGATGGTATCATGATGAGTTCAAGAATGAAAATATGAAATAATTTAATAATTAGATAAATTAAAAAAGGGACATTTATTAAGATTACTTCATCCAGTTTGTCTTAAGGATCTGTGAGGAAAAAAAGAAAGAAAGAAAAACAAAGAAGTAAAGTTTTTCACACTGGAAAGAGTAAAAACAAACTTTTCTCCTTGCCTCCTTTCTTCTCGCCTCTTTGTCTCCTTCTGTTCTCATCTCCTTGTCTCCTCATCTCCTTGTCTCCTCATCTCCTGTCTCCTTGTCTGCTTGTCTCCTGTCTCCTCATCTCCTTGTCTCCTTCAGGCCATCCCCTGCTGGTCCTGATGTGGAGCAGGCCTCTGTTCAGATGAAGTGGGATCTCCTTCACAGTCAGATTCTGTCTTTGGAGGAGACGTGGCTGCTTCCTTCCTCTCAGGTTAGACTTCATCCTTGGAGCTGAAGTACTTGATTATCACTTTTCAAATCCAGGAAAAAGAGTCAAAGTGGAGCTCACGCTACGCTTGATTATCACCTTCTCTGAGCAGGAGGGACCGTGTTGTGTCTCCGGTGTTATGGGAACTCCTGCAGGGTTTGATAAGAGTCGTCTCCTAGTTTCCTTTTCTCTCCATCCGTCTTCTTCTCGGTGTGTGATTCTGTCTTTCTGAAGGTGACAGACGCATCTCGGAGGTGTAGTGATGGAACAGCAGGACGCATGATTGACACACGAACCCTGAAAGAACTGCAGAACCACAATGTGCACCTAAGAGAGCTGGGACTCAGTTCAGAACTCAGCAAGGTATCGACCACACACATAAAAGTAAACCTATACACAACGAGGTAACGACCACACACACCAATAAACCAATACATATACACTATATGGATAAAAAGTATGTGGACATGGGGAATTCAGGTGTTTCTTTTCTAACAGGGGTCTGGGATACAAAACAATAATGACTAATGTCATAATATAGTTTTATATTGGGGTAAATATCATTGCATTGGTTAGTTTGGTTTAAATTGTTAGTTACAAAGGTAATTAAAAGTACAACTGTAACATGTATTTTTCAGAGTTCTTCATATGTAAGTCTACACTTTGTGTGGCTCAAAGCAAAATGTTTTCATACATTTATATTTCAGCTTCTTATATGAATATAATGTGTACTGTTTAATAGATGTTTAGTCCAAATGGCAGATATAAGTATGAGACAGAAGAAAGAAGAGAAGAAATACAAAGAAATGAGAAAAATAGATTAAACATGAAAGATAAAAACAGCAGAAAGAGAAGGAAACTGGGAAGTAGAAGTTAAACCTGAGGAAAGAAAGAAAACAAAGAAAATAAAGGAAGAAAGAGAGGAAGAAAGGCAGGGAATGAGAGAGAGAAGGAAAAAGAGGAAGGAAAGTAAGAAAGGAAGGAAGGAAGAGCAAAAGAAAGGAAAAAGGGAGGAGGGAAGGAAGGAAGGGAAGGAGAAAGAGAGAAGGAAAGAAAGGAAGGAGAGTAGGAAAGGAAGGAAGGAAGGAAAAAGGAGGAGGGAAGGAAGGAAGGCAGGAAAAGAAAGAAAGACAGACAGATGGAAGGAAGAGTGAAAGAAAGATGGAAGGAAGAATGAAAGAAAGGAAGGCGGTGAGGAAGGGAGAATAGGAAAGGATGGAAGGGCGATTGTGCCAAATATACATATTAAAACACTCTATTAAGACACAGAACAGTCATTTGTACAACATGTACTAGACAGTCTACAGTATTATTAACATGATAATTAAAGAAATATTCATAAATGAGTGTGGTTAATATACTCTCCTGGACACCGGAGGGTTAAATATGTCTCCTCCTCACTAACTAATCTGTGTGTTTCAGGACTCAGGGGACGGGTCCAGGCAGACTCTGGACGAGGGTTTGTTCCACGTCCTGAGTGGAACGTCTCTGTCCATGACGTCCATCAACGACCTGCTGACATCTCCCATGACGACAAGGGATGAGGACACACAGAGGACGATACTGGACCTACAGGTGGGATGGCGTGTCCACTGTAGGACAGAAGTTTAATGTAGTTCAGGTTCCACATTCAGACCGATATGATCTGAAGTGGATCAGAGCAGAAAAATAACAACAGGACAAAAGTCACATTACATGATGACAATGTTGACTATAAAACTAACCACTGTTAGAATGTGAATAACAGGAACAACCATCAACAACCTCAAATGTCTTCATTTTTGTGTAGTTTTTACCAATTTTCCTTCATTTTGTTACTTCATTCTAGTGATTATGTGTCATTTTTTGTTAGTTTATGTTCATTTTGTTGCTTCTTCTGTTAGTTTATTGAGTCTTGTGTTCATTTTTGGGTCATTTGATTGATTATTTTGTTCTTTTTTTTTGGTTAAATTCTGTCCTGTGTTTGCCAATCCATTAAGATTTTTTTACTTATTGCGTTCATTTTTATTCATGCTAATGATTATGTGCCATTTCTTGATTCATTTTATATTGATTTTGTTGCTTATTTTGTTCATTTATTGAATTTTCATTCATTTTGTTCCTAATTCCATTAAATTTCTGTTCATATTATTAATTATTGTGTGCAGTTTTAACAATATTCTACCTCAGTTTATCATTTACACATGTGCATTACAACTTACAGATCACAGTGAATCTACAAATAGATGAAATATGTAGTATTTGTATTTGCAGATCCACTGTGACCCGTAAGTTGTAATGCACATGTGTAAATGATTGGTCTGAATGTGGAACCTGAACTAAAATTAGTTTTATCCTTGATTGTTAATATCTTTAGTGTAATTTTTGCATTTCACAAATTCCCCCCGTGGGCCTGTTTGGACCCTTTGGCAGCCGGTTTTGGCCCATGGACCATATGTTTGACACCTCTGACCTACATAAAGGATCTGAATGTTTCATCCAACACAGTCTTGAACTATGAGAAGAAATGTCATTGTTTCACTAAAATAAGGACAGAAATATTGATATTAAAAACACTTAACCTATATATGATTCTTAATGTAATGACCTCATTATACTTTTTTTCTTAGAGTTTGTGTGCAGAGTTGGACACCCTCAGCACTGAACTGGTTTGTCAGGGGTCAAAGGTCAGCAGTTTCCTGGGGTCGGACCATAGTCAGCGATGTGTGGATGCTCTGGTCAGAGTGGTCGCTGTGGTCCAGACGGCTCTGAGCAGCAAAAAGACACGACTCATAAACCTGCAGGAGGAGACGGTGGAGCATCAGGTCAGGGGGAACAAAATACAATCAACCACTCATACGACCGATCAGTGAAATGAATCCAAATGAAATAAGGTCACATTAACCACAGCTACACTTCAGATTGTTGATGTTTATGGTTTTGTGTGATCTGACCTTTTTTCATTAACGTATGATGTAAACCCTTTAAATATAGCTCCAAAATTAATCCATAATTTTCCCGTATCATTTGTGTTTTGTGTGTTTATAAATCTCTTATCATACTTATGATTACCTTATATTTGGATGCATTTGTGCCCATTATTAACAGTAAAATTTCTAGGATTACTGACTGCTTTGGTTTCATTATATCACACTGTATTTTTACCATTATTGTGTACATTTTGTTCTATGCATGGACCAGTTGACAGATCTACCTTTGTCTATTTAACCCACAGAGACGAATAAAAGAGTTGCATGCTGCCTTCGCTTCTAACCAGTCGACTGTTCACCAGATAATTAATGAATTCAGTGGAAGTCTGGGTCCTAATGAGCAGCTCCAGGTACTGTTTACATGGAGGAGAATCAGACACCATAGTCTCTGACACAAGAGTTTACTTAAGATTATTAGCACTGGGTGTTGTTTCAACTGTGTCTAGTGTCTAAAACGAAGGTTACCATTCTATGAATAGGAATCACCTAGAGGATTGCTTTATATTTTACTGTTAAAATGGTCCAAATGATTAATGATTTGCGTGACTGTTCATGCGTGTAATGCTGCCTTCACGTGCTATGGGAAGTATCGTAAATACTATTACAAATTTGAAAATTGCACATGAACGCCCCCTCATGTTGTGTTTTCCGCGGGAGAACTGCAAAAAAAAAAGTTGATCCACGAGGTGGGAAGATGAGAGTAACCTTTGTTTTTTTCATCATGGTGGAGAGCAACATAGGATTCATAGCGAACAATAACAATGCTTTTATTATTTATTATTTCTGCTGCTGTTAGCCGATGATCTTGCATATTATGGAATACACCATGTGCAAAAATACAAAAATTACAATAACAAGTGCTGTATCAGATAAATTAATTTCGCATCCACTTGTGGAAAGTATAATTTTTCCGATAGCACATGAAGGCACCATAAGATAGTATTAACAATTGACCATTAGCAAGTTTTTTTAACACTACCAAGAGCTGTATTTTCCAATTTTATAAAAAAAATTTCTTAACGGGAAGCAATCAATCTTTATTTATTTTTATTAAGGGAATGCTCTACTGCAGTCTAAAAGTTAGTTTCATAGAAAAACTCTGGAAGCCATTTTAAAAGGTATGATTGCCAATTGATGGGTAATTATTGTAGCTTTAGCACCCAAGCTAACGACTTCTGCTAGAGTACCACTGGCAAGTTCATGACTAGCACTAATAACTTTACTGTCCACCTTTATTTTTTAAAGGAAATGTGGTATGGTTAAATGCCAACATACATTTTAGACAAACAGCGGGAAAAAGTGCTGGGAATGATTTTAATGCGATAACAGTGAACTAGCTATTTGCAATCAGCTTCAGTAAGTTATCGTAATGTTAGTGACCAAGTAAGCTACAACTTGTGCTATCTGACTGTTAGCAAGTCTATTAACACCACAAATGACAGTACTGTTAATTTTATTTCAATGTTTGCTTAAGCAAATATGCTATGAGCAGGACAAAATAACAACATAAACAACAGAGAAAAGCCATGGAAGCTATTTTACTGTTGCTAGATCGTAGCTTAGCATTAGCAACCAAGCTATGCTAGCTTACGACCTTTGCTCTCTAAATATTAGCAACCTCATCACCACCAAAGATCTTTATTTTCCGTCTCTGTTTTATTTAATTGATTTGCATGAATGTAAAGGGGCCAAAGGAGGTAATAAAAACTGAAAATGCTGATATTTGTTTTGTATTGGTTATCAGCTGGTTATCTTTAGCTAAAATTACAGTAATCAGATAAATTACCATCAGGTATTAGACATGTAATTTTACTGTCATTTTAAATTCATGCATCATTTATTTTGAGATGCTACCATGATCCAGTGTAACAAAACGTATGCAAAGAGATATCGAGGAGTAAATATGTCAACAAATGTACCTATTGACTGTCTGTTAAATATGACCCATTACAAATGACTTTGTCACCGTTTCCATACATTTCTTTTCCAGACTGTGGCTCAGATTCAGGAGACTCTTTATCAGCAGGCTGAACAGGTGAACTCTCTGCTACAGGAGGGAGAGCAACACAACCTGCCTGAATCTGTCATCCAACAGGCCACGCAGCTGCAGGTACAGTATGTGACCTGGTCTATGTAGAACCTGGTCCAGTAGAAGTTTATAAACGCAGCCATGTGTGTAGATTTTCCAGAGTATTATCAGTATATTTCTCATCTGCCACATAGTTGTATAATGTCATGTTTTATCTGTTTAAGGCTCCTGTTTATGGTGTTGTTAATACTTTCGGGTGTTCAGGTGGAGTTGGATGGTGCACTGGGTGGTGTTCACTCCCGTAGTCTGGATCTCAGGACCAGTGTGGATCTTCAGCATCAGTATGAACAGCTGCTCCACAGCCTGAAGGAGCTGCTGACTCTGGGCTCTGAACGCCTTGTCCTGAAGCCTGAAGCAGAACTCCAGAACCGGGCTCAGCTCCTGAACCAGCTCAGCACTCACAAGGTTGGTGTTAGACTTATTCAGCTGTTTAACACGGCTTCAGTCTCTAACAAAAAAATTCTAAAATATTATCCTCTATGTTGCGTGTTTAGAGGTTCTTCCAGTTCCTCAGCCATCATTTTAAGATCCTTGAGTATTTGGCTCAGAGAGTCCCAGAGAATGCTCAACAAACATTGGAGGATCTACAGGATGATGTGGTCCGACTGGAACAGCGTGGACTGGAGAAAAGAACCAGGATGGAAGAAATCCTACAGGTACTATCTGACAGAAGGATGATAGGTAAACTGATAATAATAAGCTGAGACATAATTTTGTTGAAATTGCACCTAATTTTACAAAGATATTTCAAGTTGTTCAGGTTTTTCACATTTTCATAATGTAATTTAACTTTCATACTAAAACAAAGAGAAATATTTATAGGTTATTGTTTTACTGGTCCGGCCTGTTTGAGATCACATTGGGCTGGATGTGGCCCCTGAACTAAAATGAGTTTGACACCCCTGCTCTGTATCATTACAGAGGCAGTCAGCTGAGAGTTATGTGTCTGACCTTTATTCAGTTTCTTCTCAAACTTTTAATGACATCTTTTAAACACAGGGACAGAATTACTACAGGATGGGGTTGGACCTTCAGTCGCTATCATTAGAGTCCATTACAGTTAAAAACACTGTTTTTTCCTCTGTTTTTCTGTATCAGATGTGGTCACAGTGGGAGGACGACAGCACCTGGATGGACTCCCTGCTGAGAGGCATCGAGACTTCATTTCCCAACATGCATGAGGACAGTGAATCCGAGGAGCAGATATCAAAAAAGCTCTGTGTCTACCAGGTAATTTTATTTATTTCTATATGTTGTGTGTGCCCAGTGGATAATTCAGACTGCAGGACACGGTGCTGTTCGTCTTTTTCACTTTCATCACAGAACTCGCAGCCTAATTGGCTCAACTAAATCCAAACCAATGGGCTGTTTTCTGTGGGTACATGATGTTCCAGTTTTCATGGGAGTTATTATCAGAGTGAGACCTCCGACTCGTATTTCTGTGGGTTCATGCTCCTGTCGCTCTGATGTTGGATTTGTAATATGTCTTTTATTCATCTCAAATGAACCAAGCCCCGCTGCTCATCACAAAGTGTGTTTGTAGAAAACGAGACCGTCTCATGGTAGACTGTTTATTTAATACTCACTGTTTATTAGCTGCTGTTGTGTTCGGGGTTAATGTAAATGACTTAACCCATAAAGATAATCTACAGCTGCAGATAAACAGTTCCTCTGAATATCAACCCTTTCATTCATGAATTATAACAACATCAGTGAAGGTTTTCTGCATCAAGAAAAAGAATTCGCCAATGCTAAGCTGTGATTTTTATGTGGAGTAAAAATAGCTCCTATGACTTTTCTTTTTATGCGTTTTACAAATAGTTGGTCTCATGTGTCTCTGGTTTCTCAGGGGTTTTTTTTTAGCAGATAAAAATGTCCTACTGATAGAATATCAAAGATTGAATTCGTGCTCATCCATAACACAGGTGTATGAGTATAAATAAATGTTGCATAGAACATGTATATATGTCTATATTAATCAATATAATAATTATCATATATGTAACTCTATATCATAATCCACTGTATAAAATAGAATAGAATATGTCTTTATTGTCATTGGACAGGAACAATGACAATCTGTTGAGCAGCAAAAACATTTAAAGTGCCAAAAAGACTGTATAAAAATATCACACAAAACACTTAAAAATATTGGCAATATACAAAAACTACAGAGATAAAATATTAAATATACAAATACTACTAAAATACTACTAATTACTACTAAAATATACCGAAATCTAACTCTGTACTACAGATAAGAGAAATATGTAAAGCATGTAAGGATATATTTTCACGTAATATAAGGACATACAAACAAGTTAAATTACAAACAAGGTGCATTGGTGTGAATATATATGTGCTAAATGCAAATCCATATAAATACAATATACAAGTTACTATAATGTATAATTACATACAAATTTCCTTATAATTTATACAATATTTGGACATTTTTTAGTTGTTTTAATCATCTCAGGCTAAACTTTTATTCATTGCTGCCAAAGCTTCTGATCGTCTTCAGTCACAGCATGGATTTATATGATTTTATTTAATGTTCTGTCTGAGTGTTGAGGTTCATGTAACTGTTTTAATGTTCTCGTGGACGTTGAAGCATGAAATGTATAAAATAAAAATAATTTTCAAGAGAAATCCTTGTGATGCAAAAGGTTATTCATTCCTTCCCCAAAATCAATTAATACAATAGAACACACATATAATCATTGATGAAACCATTAAATGTCTGACTCTTTATTTAATGTGGAAAAACTTCAGACATTTGGTGTTTTTTGCAGGAGGTTCTTGTTTCTCTGGAGGGAAAAAAGGCACGCGTCAATCGGATGCTGGAGGCTGGACTTCTGCTGCAGATGGCGGGCTGTAGAGGAGTGGGCGTGGTCACCAGTAAATTAGAGGCCCGCTGGAAATCCCTGCACAAGAGGGTGGACCATGAACGCATCATCGTCAACCAGAACAGGAAACTGAGGAGCAGGTAAGGCTGAAATCTGTTTGGTTTAATGCAATTCTTTATATTATTGATATAATAAAGTAAAACTGAACCAAATAAAAAGCACAGAGAAACTATAGATGTATTTACATTAAATAAAATGACCTAAAAAAATTAATAAAATTGATAGATTACACTTTTTATAAAATGTTCTGTTTCTATAAACAGGTTTTATCGTGAATCTGCTGATCTGGCTGACTGGATGGGCGGGGCTAGAGCACTGATTGACAGGAGTCGACTTATTTTTTCAGCCATTGAGGAGGGAGATGCTGAGCGGAGCAGAGAACACTTCCTGGAGTTTGTGGTGAGTTTGTTGATGAAAAAGAAAGAGATGCAAACACCAGAGGACGAAAATATTGTACAAATGCACATGAAACTTGTACTGAATAGTGAGTATTTCTCAGTCTGTTTCTCAGACTGTCCAGATTTTGCTTTATTTTGATGTTTAGTATACTTGATTGTGGTCATTTTTAGAGCAAATGATGGTGTCTGGAAGTTAAAACTGTACCCGGTGGAATATAAATGTAAAACATGTAGGTAGTCACTGTTTTGGTATAGAATAAAATAGCTTTATTTCAGTTTGGGACATGATATTATGACATTATTTATAACCTAGACATCCATTAAATGCTTTTATATTTTTTAATATTACCTCAAATCCTCAGAGAAGTATAACGTGTATGTGCTGTCTGATAAAATACTTATAATTCAGGAGTTGGCCAAAGAACTGGAGGCCACATCTGGGCTGAAGGTGTCCGTGGTGGGTGCTGGTTCTCAGCTGATCCATCTGAAGGAACAGGATGGAGACCAGGATCCAGAGGATGGAGGAACCAGTCCATCACAGACCTCAGATCCAGATCTCAGCTCAGTCCGGACCCGGATCAAACAGATTGAACTGGACTGGTCCAGCCTAGTGGTTGATGTTCCCGTTGTCCAACAAGCACTGCATAAGGTGAGGACAGTACAGGGGTCTTACGGGGGGCACTTGGGGTTTGTGTCTCGTGCAAATTTCCTCCTTGTATCTCTGTGAAAGAAACCAAATTCCACAAAATATATACACATGGTTTGACAAAAACGATGTACTTCCATTCTCAGACCATAAACTCTGGCTACAGACTGGAGAGGACGACTAAAGTCTAATGCTGCCTTCAGGTGCTATCGGGAAGATGATCATTTCCACTAGTGAATTCGAAATTATAAGTGTGTTGTGTTCAAGTGCTTTTGTTGTTGTAGTGAAATGAAAAATGGCTGAAACACCAAAGGGTTCGATCCGGCCCACGGGATGAATTTGTGAAATGCAAAAATTACACTGAAGATATTAACAATGAAAGGTGACTAGTATTTACCGTAATTCCCATAGCACATGAATGCAGCATAAAAGTAGTCGTTTGTGATCGTAAATCTTCCTCCTTGGTCCTCATGTTGGTCCCAGAGCCTCAGTGTGAACCCGGTGGTTTTAATGATCCTTTCTGTGCAGCACAAAGCCATCCTGAGGACTCTTCACTGGTGTCAAACTATCCCTCATTCTGTCCATGTCCTCCTCTTCCTCCTCTCCCATCACCCTCCTCTCCTCTCACGTCTCCTTCTATCTGTCTTTTCCTGCCTCTTCTCTTTTCTCTCCTTGTTATTTTCAGCCCCTTCATTCCCTTTTTGTTTATTTCTTTTTCCGTTACACCTCCTCTATTCTCTTGGTTTTCTTTTTGCCATTATTTTTCACTTAGTTTTTCCTTTCAGTTCATCATCTTGTGGATCCTGTTTTCTTACTTGACCTGTTTGTTTTATTTCAATGTAGTTTTAGCTTAAGTCCTTATGTTTCAATATTTTTCTTGTATCATTTCGCATAATTATTTTTCAAATGGATTTTTAGAACAATTAGATCAATCCTTTCTGTTTAACATTATTATTCTAACATATAATTACAATGAAAGCACTTTATTCCACGTCCTTTTGGTCTGTTGCGATCCTCCACATATTGATCGTTATTTTTATTCAGTTAGAAGACAGATTTTGTTCCTGAGTAACTGTTAAAGAAATCAGACCGCTATTTGTTGTTGTAACTTATTGGTAGAAGACACAACAAGGTGTAAAATAATGAAAACAAGATGAAAACAATACAAAGAGACTTAAGAGAGTCAAGACAAAAACACACCTATAGTCTCTAATTTCATTTCAGGTGCGTATTATCAGGTGCGTTTTATTTCATTCCATCATTAAGAAAAAATGTATAATATGAGTTCTTATTCGGAAAAATGTGATGTCAAAGAAGGCTATTATAAAATAGCTTTTTATTGAATTTGTCAACATTTACATAGAACAAACAACAAACAAAGTACATACCCACTCCCTGCACACCCGCCCCAGATAATAGAATAGAAATTATTTAGTATTGTA
>JAPQRQ010000016.1:24302088-24313461 GCA_037367365.1 Apogon talboti | reverse complement strand
ATAGCAAAACAACACTTTAAGTTTAGAAAAAAAGACACAGTGATATTAATGCATGATATTTATTTATTATAGAAAAAGAATAGGATCAAAACCTACACCACTCTTAGCAGTAACGTGTTTCTAACATATATATAATAATATATAGATTATGTAAGTTATATACTCTCCTCCTTCTTCTCCTCCTCCTCCTTCTTCCTCTTCTTCTCTTCCTCCTCCTACTCCTTGATATTAACCCTTTCTGTATATTTTCCATTTTGTGATTGTTGTTTGTGAGCAGCTTCTTCACCAGGATGTTGAAATTTCAGAGGTCAAGTGGGACAAACTGAGTCAGACCGTTTCTTGTCTCAGAGACGTCATCAGTCCTTCAGCTGCCGTCCTCATCACTCAACAGCTGGGCAGACAGAGACACAGGTCAGACAGACGGACAGCTGCAGGCAGACATACAACAAACACATATTCTACATGTCCACCCTGTGGTGGTTGTGTTTTCCAGGTGGATGGCGGTGTCAGATGTTTTGGACCAGAGGCTCCAGATCAGCGCCAGTGTCCTGCAGCGGTGGGAGGTTTATCACCAACTGGCGTCCTCATTGTCCCAGCGGCTGCAGACGCTGCAAACCGAGGCCACATTGGTACTGAACAAAACCAGTTCAGACAACGACACTGTGGAGCAAATCACCAACAAGATCCGCAGTGTTCAGGTGAGGAATTAAAGCCAAAGGAAAACAGGAAGAGGAACTAAAGTATATGTGAAAAATCAAACAGAACATCAGGTTACATCCAACTTATGTTCTCTACAAAGCACAGAAATATGTTATATATATATATATATGTTATATATGTTATAAGGCCCTTTCGCACTGTAGGAACTTTTATAGTTCCTAGAACCTTTTTAGTTCCTAGAACCTTTCTTCGCACATTCGCACAACATAGGAACTTGGAACTACAAACCATAGTTCCTAGAACCTTTTTAGCTCCTACTTCCAGGCAGGATCTTTTTTAGTTCTATAGGAACTAATATGACGTTGGTGTTTGGTGATTGGTAGACCTCAGGCCACGCCCATTTCCGCGTCTGCAGAAGAGTAAGTGCATTATGGTGAATATAGCACAGCTGTGATTAGGTTGTATACATGAGTCCTGTTGGTTTTCTACAACAGTATACATCAGTTTATACAACAGTTCCACAAATGCCATTTATTAGTTAACAATAATAAGCACTTCATGTGGCCTTTTCGGCTTTCCTGTTGGTGCGTCTTCTGCAGCATTTCCGCTTTTTTTTTTATCCACATCTGTGTGAACGTCTGAGCAGGGAATGAATACACGTCCGGTCCATGAACAGGTGAAGGTTGAGTGTCTATATGTTCATTCTGTTGTTCATCAGTGAGGATGGGATTTATGACACTAAATCCACGTTCGCACTCTGCCGTTGACACGGGGGGTGTGGAGACAGAACAAAACACTTTACGGAGATTGTCTTGATCTCCGTGGCATTTATATTATATTATATATTATTCTGTGGTGGTCTCTCAAATGTCGACTTAGATTTTGATCATAAATAAAGCGCATTTTCCATCCCTGTGTGAGTGTGTGCGAAAGTTGTGCCGTGCGTAAAAGCGCTTTGGCAGATGCAGAATATGATTGCATCACACCGGTCCGTACGATGGTTCCTATTGCCTGTGCAAATGCAAACAAAATAGTTCCCCTGGGGGAGAGTAGTTCCTAGAACTAAATTCGAGGTGAATAGTTCTAAGAACTTAGTTCTTAGAACTACTCTATGTGAAAGCCTCCTATAGTGTGAACCATCATATCATCTAACCACCATTTCCACCTCATAATTAGAATTACACACAACATTTTGCACAATTTGATTATTATATTCATTTTGTGAATCATGTTCATTTTATTTCTTTTTTTTATTTTTGTGGACTATTTTGTATATTGTGTTGATTATTTTGGTAATTTTTACTCATTTCATTGATTATTTTCTTTACTTTGTGATTTTGTTTATTTTTGTTCATTTTCTTTGTTTTTTTGGGGTTATTTTGTTCATTTTCTTTTGTTTTTTGGGGTTATTTTGTTCATTTTGTTGATTATTTTCATTTCTGTTCATTTTGTTGATTTTTTTTTACTTTAGTTCATCTCATTTATTATTTTTTTAATTCTTTCTGTTCATTTTTGCTCCATTTTGTTTATTTTAGTCCATTTGTTAGTGGTATAATGCATCAGAAAATGTATCCCATAAATCTTATATTGTCTGCCCATACTTTACATATATCCAGATTGAATCTTAATGCAGAGGCAAATGCTTGTGTGTGGACATTAGAACTTTACTAAACCAACACACAGAATGTTGGACCAGGACTTTTACACAGGACTGTTGTTGCATGAGCAGATTTTATGTTTATGTTTTTCTAATAATTTTCCCAGGTTTGCAGTTTTCTGTTTTGATTTTGTGTCAGTCTTTTTTAAATAAATCCAGGTGTTCTCACCATCATCATTCGAACGTCTACAGCTGTGTCTGACTCTGTCCATCTGCTGCAGAGTCTCCTGCTGAGGACAGACAGTCTCCAGTCTGACCTGGAGGGGGCTCTGGATGCCTCCAAGGACCTGACCACCCACCTGGATCCTCCAGCTGCTGCTCTGGTCCAATCAGAGAGCAGGTTGTTGGCACGTGGTGTCCTGCAGCTCAGCCAGAAGCTCACAGGGAAGCTGGGTCATCTACAGGTAAAACTTCAACACAGGACCATGTTTACGGGTTAAACAGAGACACACTGACCTTTGGGTCTGACACTGAACTGCAGATCGATGCACATGGGTGGATGTTAGCTGAAACACTTAGTGCTCTGCTAAACTTAAACCTTTAACTGTGAGTTTGAGGTTGTTTTGCTGAAATGTGAGGCCTTTGATGTGTCCCTGTGCATTGTGGTGGACAGGAACTGTTTTAAGTGATCTGTGTGGCATTTTTTGACACTTGACTGTTGTTATAAATAGCTGCATTTAGTTTTGTGAGTTGTAAAAATGGCTTGTTGAACATGTTTGTGCATCATATTGTGATACCAGATTGTTTTGTAAATAGTTGTATATAGTTTTCCGAAAAAATGCCTGAGGCATTCACTGCATTTTCATATAAATCGTATATAACTTTATTTGCTAAATTTGTAATTATTTTTTTGAAATTTTATATTTATATGTTCAGTCTAAGTTATGAAAATGGTCTGTTTGACATGTTTTTGGTGAAAAACAGTGAAAAATTAATTTTTTTCCCCACTCAGATTTCATGTGTTTTTGTGTGAGTTTAGGTTCAGTGTGTTAATACAGCATGTCAAATGAAAAAAATAACTGTGAAGTCACACAGGTAAGGATGTGCTGTAAAAAAGATACCAAACAAGGCAAAGTAAATAGATTTTTGATGAGAAATATGAAGGCAAAATCAAAAGTATTCAAAAACGGTCAAAATACACTCAGACTCTTGAGGGTTAAGTGTTAATTTAGCATTTTATCACCTTTTAAGCTAGACTTTATTAATTCAAATGTTTGTTTTAATTGTTTATCAAATGTTGAAGCTTCATTTCCTGCATTTTTCACCCACTTGTTCACCTTTAACCGTTCACCGTGTGTCTGCAGTTCTTTAACCTCCACAGTTTCTTATCTCTGAGCTTAAATACACTACGTGACACAGTGACCTATAAATTAACCGACATATGGTTGTGTGCTGGGTCACGGCGTTGTAGGCGGAGCTACAGCGGCTACAGGAGTTTGGAAACATCCTGGAGTCTCTGGAGAAAAACCTGGAGCTTTGGCTGGAGCGTTTGGAGCGTTCGGCTCAGACGGCGGACCAGGTGAGATGAATGAATGGACTTAAACAACCAATGAATGAGTGGATGAGTGGAGCGACTGCTTGGACTCTGTTTAGATCAGTAGTTTAAGTTGAACTAATCCAAAATAAAACCTTTTAGGATCAGTTATGTTAAGTTTATTCTGTCTTTTTACAGTCCTGCTTTTTTATCATTAACCTTGTGGATAAATGTTCCCTGGATTTCTTTAATAAATACTACATGTTTACAGTTTTAAATGATCTTCCAAGATATGTCATCTTTTGTGTGTAGAGTTTTTATGTATTTATAGAAAGATTTATTTCTTAGAGTTGGACGAGCTGACAGAACACAAATGTAGAACTAATTTAAGACACTGTTTAGTTCTGAATTGATCTTTTTTTAGTTTGATTTTTTTAATAGTAGTTAGTTTTCAAGTGGACGACCAATTTTACTTGTGTTTATATTTATTTAATTTCTCTCAACACTGATTTTTTTTTTAATCCATGACTATTATTTTAAATGTTCTACCTCTAAATTTCTAAATAAGTAAATAATAATTTTCTACCTCAACTAATCATCTACTTTCTTCACATCTCACTGAGGAAGAAAAATCTACCATTAAACTTTAAGGAAATATTGATGATTCTATCTCAAATCCTCATGAACAGGACATCTTACAGCTGTAGACATGGTGTGTCTCAATAATTTTGTCCATATACAGTAGTTTATAAACATCAATATTTACTTAAAGTTTGATGGGAGATTTTTCTTCCTCAGTGAGATGTGATGAAAGCAGGTGGTTAGTTGTGATAGAAAATTATTATTTACAGTCAGAGCACCAAAAATATTAAAAAAATTTAGAGGTAGAACATTTTAAATCATAGTCATGGATAAAAAATAAATAAATAAATACGATGTTGATTGAAATTAAGTCAAAACCATCTCTGAGGCATTTTGGAAACAAAGATAACAATTTAAACCAAACTAACCAATGCAATGATGTTTATCCCAATATAAAACTATATTATGACATTTGTCATTATTGTTTTGGATCCCAGACCCCTGTTAATGTGTCCCATTACTTGAGTGTAGGTGACATGTAGTGTTGTGGTTCTGTTTTGAGTCTCTGATCCGCTGATCTGATCTGGTCCATCTGGTTCTAGTCTGGTCTCCTGGAGCTCAGCGGTCTGTCTGCTGACCTCGATGTGTTGAACGAGCTGAGCCTCAGCCTGACGCTGGGTGACGCTGCAGCGCGACGCCTGCAACGCCTCAACTGGCGCTGGGCCGATGCCACGGGCAGAGTGGAGGAGGCCTTAAGGTCGGACAGAGAACACACGGTTTACACTTTTAACCTATAAAGACCCAGTGGTACTTTATGGCAGTTCCCTAATAAACTTTTATCTCTAACCTTTTGTAAGTGATTTATCAGCATGTATTATAATATCAGCCTCTGTATTTTGCATTTTTTCAGTAAAAAATCTCTATATTTAATTCACTGATCATGTAGATGTTTATAAAAGCTCAGAGTAAAGTTGCGGGTTATTATGTGAAAATGAAGAAAGATGAAAAAACAGAAGAAAAAGTGACTTTTTCAGTAAAATACATTCACTGAGTCTCATCCACTGTCATTTGTCAAATGTACATGGGTTTATTATTCTTCAATTTCATGTAGTTTGTGGCTTATTTTATTCTTGTTGCTTATTTTTATACATTTTTTAGATTACTTTGGCTGTTTTTGTTCATTTTCTTGCTTATTTTATTCTTCTTTACTTCTGATTCTCATTCCCAGTGGCTGTTCAGGTCTTTATGGTTTAATCTGCATTTGTTTGGTTTGTTACACACTATGACATAGAAAACCAATTTATTAATTTCTCAAGGATACACCGATTACAATTTTCTTGGCTGATGCTGATATTTAACCCTCAAACATCAAACCCATGTACTGATCTTAACTGTTTAATACCTATTGATCCACTAATCCTATTGATACTTGTCAATAATTGGTGTAAAATACAGTTTATCATCTTTTCATGGTCATCAGATATAACCCATTTGGACGTTCAGAGGCTCTGTAGTTACCGTGGAAACACCGTCAACTTCTACATCATTGATTCACCAGTAAAACCCATGGAGTTGGATCAATGACAGTGGATGGACACACTGGGTTTATGTTCAGTTAAGGAGAGATTTTACTGAAAAAGTCACTCAGTTTTTTATCAGTTTTCTCTGTTCTTATATAATAACCTTTGAATTTACTCTGAGCTTTAATGAACATCTACATGATCAGAGAATTAAATATAGGAAATACATGATTTTCACTCTTTTTGTAATATTATTAGCATCAGATGTTCTTACTTTATATGAGAACATTGGGTTTTAGTGCTAATAATGAACCAGGGGCTAAATATAAAATAATGGAATATAGAGACATTGCCTTCTGAATGTTGCATCATCTGATCAACTCGACCATTTAGACGACAGTAACAATGTGGCTGCTCTTTATGGCCTAAGGATTTAATAAAGGAGTGTTTTATCCTGGTGTTAAATGTCCTTCTGTGTTGTTCCTGACAGTGAGATGCAGACGGAGGCACTGAGGATGCAGAGCTTTGAGCAGAAGTGTGAGAGCTGGATGTGTTTCCTGCAGAGGATGGAGGACAGTCTGGCTGTAGACGTGGCTGGATCCTACATCGGCCTGAGGCAGCAGCTCTGCACACACAAGGTACTACATGCACATATGGACAAAAGTATGTGGACATGTTGAATTTAGCTGTTTCTTTTGTAACAGGGGTCTGGGATACAAAACAATAATGACAAATGTCATAATATAGCTTTATATTGGGATAAATATCATTGCATTGGTTAGTTTGGTTTAAACTGTTATCTTTGATTCCAAAATGCCTCAGACATGGTTTGGACTTAATTTCTCATAACAGTGATTTTTTTTTTTATCCATGACTGTGATTTTAAATGATCTACCTCTACATTTCTAAAATATTTTTCAAGCTCTGATTGTAAATAAAAATTCTCGCCCACAACTAACCATCTACTTTCGTCACATTTCACTGAGAAAGAAAAATCTCCCATTAAACTTTAAGGAAATACTGATGTTTCCAAACTATATGGACATAAATATTGGGACACATCATGTCTACAGCTGTAAGATGTCCTGTTCATGAGGATTTAACATATAAACATCAATATTTCCTTAAACCAAACTAACCAACGCATTGATATTTATCCTAATAGAAAACTATATTATGACATTTGTCATTATTCTTTGTATCCCAGACCCCTGTTAGAAAAGAAACACCTGAATTCAACATGTCCGTATACTTTTGTCCATATAGTGTGTATTCCACATATAATCCGTAACGGGGTTCAATGAAACACTGCAGACCTGCTGATATAACCACGATGTGTCCTGTGTTTCAGAGGTTCCAGGCTGAGCTCTCCATCGGCCACCAGATCCTCCACGCCGTCATCACCGAGGCTCTTCATCTGCTGCAGAGAGGAGAGGTGGACGACAGGTAACCGATGCTAACGTGGATTGAACGGGTTTTGACTTACTTTGTCTGATGTGGAATTTATTGTACATTTTTGTATTTCAACACTCATCTTGTATTCGTCTGTGTTTAGGTATTTTAAATGCATATTTTTTTGTTTATAACCTTGTGCTACCTTTTAGGGCGACAATTTAACGTGTCCAGGGACTGCAGATGAAAAATAACCATTAGACTAACTCTGGTGCATTTTCAGCATTGTCAATTACTGTACAATGTCCCTGTTAAATAAACCAGTAAAATAAAATAACTCCTCCTCTCCCTACGGAACCTCTGAATGTCCAAATGGGTCATATGTGATGACCATGAAAAGACGACAATCTGCATTTTACACCAATTATTGACATGTATTGATAGGATTAGTGGATCAACAGGGATTAAACAATTTAGATCAGTAGATGGTTTTGGTCGATGGTGGATGTTGGGGTCTTTATGGGTTTTAATGTAATGTTAAATATTGACGTGTAATGGTGTTGTGTTATTTCTTTGTATTGAAACCAGGAGTGACTTTGTGCTGAAGCTGGCTCAGCTCCGGCAGCATTGGCAGGGCGCCGTGCAGAGGGCAGACCAGCGGCGCTCCCTGGTGGAGGGGCTGCTCAAACACTGGCATCTGTACAGCCGCAGCCTCAGGAAGCTCCAGAAGTTTCTGTCGGACATACAGACCCTCCTCCCCCCGTCTGGACCGGCCCGGTGCAGCCTGCAGCAGCTCCGACGCTCCCTCCAGGACCTCCAGGTGGGCCGGGGTAGTACGGAGGTCATATGGGGGGTTATTACAGGAGTGTTTGGAATAAAAAGGGTGATTGTCTGTCTCATTGTTATTAATAATGTAAAAACTAGCCATCTAACTATGAGTCTCCATTGCACAAACTGTAAAAAAATTCACTTAATCATTCTGAAACATGGTCACATTGTCAGTGTTTACAGCCTCAGTACTCTGTCCTTATCCTGGGTCCAGTTCAGGATCTACTGAGGACAGATGAGCAGTGGTTTCATTAGCAGCCACATCAGTTCTACAGCTTCATTTTCACCAGGATGTCAACGGTATTGACAGGAAGGATGTCCACTTAAAAAGAAAGATACTCAAACGGCTCTGGAAAAGGGTTGAAAAGTAGAGGTTTAAAAGGCATGGGAAAATAAATGATATATAGAGTTTAGAGCTGAAACATTAAAGTTTGTCTAAATAATTATAATAATAATAATAATAATATTAATACTAGATTAGATTTATATAGTGCTTTTCTATTTTGTGTACTCAAGCAGAAGTGATACAACTTTGTAACATAAAGTAAATGTACTGATACAAACTATAAAAAGCAAATATTTAAATGTATCCCAATCTTCAGTATTTTAATATGTAAATACTGTAAACTTAAGTATTCAGTGTTAACGCATCCTGTTTATAGATTGATAAATAGGTGTATTTTATTGATCCCAAACTGGGTAGTGACAGAAAAGGTCGAGCCAGCCAGGAGTTGAACCTAGAATCTTCTGATCCGTAGTCAGACGCGTTATCCATTGCGCCACTGGCCCCATGACTGCAATGTAGAACAGTTCAGTAGACTACAGTACACTACATGGTACTATGTGAGTTTAATACTCTTTTAAATGTTAAAAAATACATTTGTCCACTTAAAACTGAAACTGGGAAAACCAGAAAAGAAAGGACAGAAATAATTCTATAATGGCTCATTTCAGATCATATTGGGCTGAATGTGGAACCTGAACTAAAATGACTTTGACATCCCTGCTCTAACAACAGAAACCAGCTGCTTTAACATGAATGACAGATTATTTAAGACGCAGAAAACACAAACAGCTGCCACTGATTACATCTACGTCTAAAGACAAAACAGACGAGTTTCATTGTGACCTTCCACTTTGATTATCATCAGGGTTAAGGGGGAGGGGAGGGGAGGGGAGGTGTGAAGAAGTCAACCTCTGACTATTTAGATGTTTCCTGTCTCCTCCCTTTAACGCCACCTTTCAAAAGCACACGGAGCTGCTGTTCCAGAGGCATCAGGCCAGTTTCATCCACACGCTGGAGGTCGGACGCCAGCTCTTCTCCATGGGCGACGAGGAGACCCAGGCCCAGCTCCAGGCCGAACTGGGAACCCTGCAGGAGGAGTGGGACGACCTGCACAGCCTGCTGGGAAAGAGGATGGAGCTCACTGAGGCCATCGTTAAGGTAACGCTCACAAGAAACATGGTTTTACTGCAGATGAAGTGCTGTGTTCAGGGACACCTCTTATGAGTGCTTCACTTAAGGGTTTTGGGCTTTGAGTTGAGGTTGGAGTTTCCTTCAGTTGTTGTTGGTCAGTTCAAGGTTTAGTTTGACTGTTTTTTCTTTTCTTTTTTTGTCCTGGATATCTACAGATTTCAGGTATTAAATGGTCACACATGGTTTCACGTGTGTATTTCTGTTTTTCTATCTTCCATGGACTTTATTTTTGTATTTGTTGTCAACTGTGCAATTTCCCCATGGTGAGATCAATAACATCTTAACTTAATTTAACTTAACTTTTTTTGTCTCTTACATTTTTATTAAATTTTATGAAAGGCAATTCTAACAATACGAAAAAAAGAGGAAAATAAGGAATACAAATGAGAACAATGTGCCCGGATCGCTACAGTCAGTCTATTGATTTTGTATAAATATTGTTCATTTTTTATCCAGCTGTGGCTCTTGCAGTCTCAGGCCTTTTTCAGAATGATAGTATCCTGAAAATTACAAAGATATAGAATATTAACTTAACTTTAATACAACAAAAACATAAACAACAAAAGCAGTCATCTTGATTTCATGTCATACATTATAGTGCTGTACAGGGGGGTCAAACATGCAGTCCGTGGGCCAAAACCAGCCCCCCTTGGGGTCCAATCCAGCCCGTGGGTTGAATTTGAGAACACTGAAGATATTAAAAGTCAACTCATTTTAGTTTAGGGGTCACATGCAGAACAATATGATCTCAAATGGATTGGACAAATACAATAATAGCGTTATAACTGATGACAAGTTTTTGTTTTTGTTTTACTTTGAAAAAAGTAAAATTACACGATGAAAATGTTAAGATTTACCTGTAGTTATTTAGGAAAAATAAGTTTATTTTTGGACATTTTAAATTCTGAAAGGCACCTTATAGTGACATTGACCCTTATGTTTCTCTTAAACAGTTTCTAAGGGCAGGTATCATGTTTTTGACACAGTAGAAACGTGGAATAGCTCCCCACATATCAGAGATGACAGATCTTACTGTGTTGAATGAGTGACGTTTATGAAACCAGACCGATGCCCTTCAGCCACTGAAACTAAAAGATCAGATTGCACCTGATCCACAGTGATTTTGGAAACATGATCAGCTCAGTCACAATGTCCTGCAGTGGAAACGTCCCCTCAGAGACACTGACGTCAGGTCATCTGTTACCAAACGTTCAGGACTCACACCATGAATGATTCGTCTGGTTACAAACGGACGTAGAAGCTGCAGGTTTAAGGTTTATACGTCTTATAGTGGTTTATTCAGACCTCATATTGTGTTGTTTATGTTTGTCTTTAGTTTTTAATACTTGGAGTAGATCACAAACGTCTCTGCTGTGACGTTTGGTCGTCATTCACATGCTAAGTGGTGATTGTTTGGTTGATTAGAGCTTTTAACAGCAGATAAAAGAGCTTTGAGTGGAGGAGGTGAATGATGAAGCACAGTGACTGTATTCATACATGTAACCACACCCAAAAACTGTCCACCGACCACGCTGACCTCATTAACTTTATACAAGGATCTAAATTCTCCACTCACACATGTACAGACCAGTCCATCTACGCAAACTGATCCAGAATCTGAAGTTTTTCACTTTATTTCATCTTATATTCCTGAGAGAAATTAAGTCAAAAACATTTCTGCGGCATTTTGGAAACAAAGATAACTAGTAACTGCAAGCAGTTATGATGGGCCCTCGCGTACCAATGCAAGTCGAGGTGGTCATGGTTGGACTTGGATGTGTTG
>JAPQRQ010000016.1:24273440-24286831 GCA_037367365.1 Apogon talboti | reverse complement strand
ATTGGTTAATCTAAAATGGCCCATAGGTGTGAATGTGAGAGTGTTGTTTGTCTGTGTCAGCCCTGCGATGAACTGGCGACTCGTCCAGGGTGTACCCCGCCTTCGCCCTTAAGTAGCAGGGATAGGCTCTATTGACCCCAGCGACCCTAGTGAGGATAAAGTGGGTTCAGAAGATGAATGAATGAATGAAAATGCAGTAAGTTTTATTAGCCTTTTAGCCAAACAGTAGTGTATCCAAATCTGTCCTTATCTATCCGAAAGCATCCAGAATATAAAAACAACTTACAAACCAAAGTCACTGTTGTCATTAGATCTGGGAAAAGTTATTTCTGTTAGTTTTGATGTTTTCCACGTTGATTTAATATGATTTTGGTGAAGTCCGTGATGGCCTGGGTCCTTCACTGGTGTCTTAGTGAACATGTTGGTGTGATGTTTGGATTCATGAATCACTGATGACATGAATGGGTCCATTTCTTCAGTCACACTTTTTTTCTCATGACTTTGTTCGTATGTTGTGAGAATATTGCGCCTTTTGTGTTCATTATCTGGGCTTTTAACTACAGATTTATATTACTGTGTGAAAAAAGCTTAATAGTGCTGTTTTGTATTGTTCTCCTCCACCTGTTTCTACATCTTTTCCGTCTCCATCATTCAGTGGTGTAAAATATGGCCGACTGTCCTGGGTCTGGTGTGTTTTCAGTCGAAGGTGGAGGCAGATGGAGTTATTCTGAGCCGAGGTTTCCTGCTGAGTCGACTGTAATGAAGCTTAATCACATTCGACAGCTGCACCTTTAACCTGTTAAAGACCTCGACTGACTTTAACAATGTCTCTGTTTACTTCTGTTTCTTGGCTCAGTCATTGTGTTTGTGTCTGTGAAGTGATATTAGAGACAGTTTAGACAGTTTTCAGATTAACCCTCCTTTATCCTGCCCATAGAGGTCCTTCTAATCACCAAAAGTGCAAAACCTGCACAGCACCGTAGTAATGTAAAAAAAAAAAAAAAAGTTCATACAGTTTGTTTTTAACTTTTTTATATATTTTATATTTCAACTTGAACCATAAACAAAAATAGCAAATTTATTTAACGTTTATTTAACAAATACTCAATAACTGTCTTATATATTTTTTTTAACCCTTTAAATCCATGTTTGTAAACGAACCATAATTTTTTATGCAAAAAACACAAAAATGCCTTTTTTTCCAATATACTACATAAAAATTGGATTACTTATTTTTTGATTTTTGCAGCATGGTATGTGTTGATGATTAACAGTAACATTGGTTAATATGCACTATTATTTTTTGTGCTAAGTTAAATGCTAAAATGTGTCAATGTGCATTTTTTACTCACAAGAGTGTTAGTGTAGTAATTTTCTATTATTTACAATGTGTTGATTTTAGTGGCTGGGTCAGAATTTTAAAAATGCAAAAAAATTTACAATTTTGGAATTCTATTTTTTGATGCAATTTAATCCTATATTTTATTTTAAATGTATAAAATAATATGAAATAAAATAAAGTCAGTAGGTTTAACTGATAATAATAATAATGATAATAATAATAATAATAATAATAATAAAAAACTTGTTCTTAAATGTGAGGTTTTGTGGTTTATGGGTATTTTTGAGCTTTTGGAACTGATTAAAGGTAAAAATATTTGATTCATTGATCATTACATGTATGTTATGGCAACCTGATGCTGCATCCAGCTGTTTGTTGAATCACGAGCAGGAGGTGGAAGGTGGAGGAGGGGGCAGGCGGACTGCAGAGGAGAGAGGGAGGGGGCTGGAGGAGGTGGAGGTGGGGTGTTTGCTAGCGGAGGAGCCGTGGTCATGGAGTAGCCTCCTCACCAGCCTGTAAGTACCTCTGGACCTGATCCTGATCCTGTTCACGGCCCGGTGCATCCGGAGCAGAGGGTGGGGGAGACAGGGCTGTTTTGTTGTGATGAAGAGAAGTCGGAGGAGGTGGAGGAGAGACGAGGAACTGGATCAAAGGGGGATGGGCCGGGCATTGTCGGTGTAGACGGGAGGACGCATTCAGACCCATTCAGAGCAGAGCGTTAGCATTAGCCGACATGTGTAGGTATTTAAACAGGGTTTGGACGACCGGACGGCGTCTGTGATCGTCTGTGAATGCTGCAGCGCATCTGTTGGTGTTGTGTTGCTTTCTTCCGTCTACCACCACCACGTCCTCACATACAGACATGGATCACATGCATGAAAAACTCACATGTAGAAAAGCTTAAGACACCAAACACAGGGACACAAGCTGATCTGAAACACTAATGTGACTGATGTGACTGAAGCAGGTTGTTGCTGGTTTTCTCTGTGTTGCATCATTCCCATGGTGCACTGCTGTGACACTGACAGGCTATGAACGTGTCTGAAGGAAAGGAAGGATGCTACCGTTTACAGGAGGAGACATTTATGTTCATTCTAGAAACTACAACATATCCCATGTACTAATTAAAACATTGTCATGCAGTTGTAGAAAATACCATCTGGTAAAAACAGAAAACCATGCAGAGTGTTTGGACTTCAGACTAATGTCTAACCTTAGGAAGAACTCACATATCAGTGTTTAGTTTCATATGTTTTAATGCTGGTCCTTCTCGCTGCTGGAGCTAAAATACATCAGTTGGTCTATTTTTCTCCACAGATCTATATGATTAAATGACAGTATGTTATATTTTTTTCGCCCCTTTTTCATGTGGTTGTTGTTTTTCATCTTCAGTTCTCCTTGAAGGATTAACAGCCTTTTCATGCTGAGTTTTCCACCATTTATTCTAGTATTTTGGCACCACTGAAGCCAAATGAATGTAAAATCAACTAAGTAAAGAGACTTTTCTCTGTCCTTTTATTAAATCAAGATGGAGACTTCTGTTCTTCCATTAATTTCTTCTATCTGGATGCTAAGTTTTCACCCATGCTCTTATGTATATAACATATTTATACTAGAAAGTTATTGCACTATATTGCACATATTCCTACTCATAGCCATATTTTTGTATTTTGTCATATTTATACTTATATAAGTATATATGTTTATACATATTTCTATCCATACACTACTTTGACTACCAGTAGTTCCCTTTTATTTAGATTTGTGTATATTTAACAGTTTTTATGTTGAGATGTAAACAAACTGTCACATTAACAATAAACCTTATTCTCTTCTATTGTATTCTATTCTGTTCTATTCTATTCTGTTCTGCTCTATTCTGTTCTAAAGTGACAAAAATCACAGAAAATGACATTTTCATACCTCAATTAATGAAAAGTTCAGATTAATTTGAACAAACTCCAATATTTAATCACAGAATGACTTCACATTCAATATTTGATGGAATAATTTAGTTTTTCACCCGTTTATATTTATACAGAATTAACTGTTTTAGTTTCTCTTGACAGTTCTTTCATCCTAAATGGAAGGATTTTAATAAAGAGAAATTTTCCTGATAACACCATAACTTTAGAAAAACAGTAGAAGAACCTTGAACTTTATTTGCAAAAAGCAAGGACTCAGAACTTTGTCCCAAAGATAAACTGGAGGTATTTTTACAGCAGGTCAAAAGTGTTTACATTAACAAACTATTCTTTCACAAAAAATGTGAATAACATGAACAAATATGAACAACCTGAAGTTTCCAAAGAAAAATAAGTGGACTTATAAGAAAGTTCTGTCTGTTACTAAATGTTTTTTGTATTTGTAGATCCACTGTGATCTTTAAGTTATAATGAACGTATATAAATGATAAACTGAGACATAATATTGTTAAAATTACACTTATTTTTCTTAAGACATTTCAGATTGTTCATGTTTTTCACATTTTTAAAGGACAGTTTGTAGCTGTAAACATTTTCATCATGTAATTTAACTTTTTTCCCACTCTAAAACATAGAGAAAGTTTGGAGTTGACATTATTTATATATTATTCTGTTATTATTTGACTGGTCTGATCCACTTCAGATCATATTGGGCTGAATGTGGAACCTGAATGAAAATGACTTTGACTTATAGAGGAAGCTGAAACGGTGACAGGACTGTGAACCTCAGTCCTGTAGAGACCTGTCCACACTTCAGTGTAAACACACCTTCACCCACACCGCGGCTCTGATGCGGATGTGGGTGGAACACATTCATGACCGTTGAGCTGATGTAGGTCACAGACCTGAGAGCTGCAGTGGAATGCAGCCTCCGTCCCAGACAACAGCCACTTCAGTCAGATGTAGGTCAGCCCAGCGCTCTGATAATGGCTCCTGTTGTGTCCCATGTGAGAATGAAACACCATTAGCTTGATATTGGACTAATCTGAAGAGCTGAGGGGAGGGTGTGGCTGTCGCTGTGGATGTTCACACTGTATAACCTGTAAACCTCTAATTAGAGGTTTTAGCTGATTGGACAGGAGCTGTGGAGTAGGTGTCGTCTTTATTTGCAATTTCTACAAACATCTTTTCTGACTAAACTACTGGTCAGATTCCTTTCAGATTTTATATGTATCTTTCTTGGGACAATGTCTACAAAGTTTGTTCACAGTTTTGAGAAATTTAGATTTTTTAATTTTTGACAAATTTTTGAAAGATTAAAAATGTTGCCTTTTCTTCTAATAATCCATATTTTGATGGTTTTTAACATGTAAATGGTTCCAGATATTAATCTAGTTCCTGTTGATCACTGATAGAAGTCATATATGGACTTGGATTGAATTAGTTGAGTTCTCCTCCAGTCAAAGTACCACCCACTTCTATTGGAGATTGATCTGCATCCAGACCACAGGACTGGAACATAGAACAGAACCTGACAACCTCACACATTCAACTGGGACTGATTCAATAGAACAGGACAGTGACATACAGGGACAGTGGTCTGATTTTTTTTATCATTTGACACTGATTAAAATGATGTAATATGATGTGGTCAGTGGTGGAAAATGTATTCATACTGATTTGGGTGTTGATTTTGCTTTAACATTTAAACATAAGACAGAAGATTGGATTCTTCTGTGGAACAGGTGACTGATCAGTGCTGTTGTTTTTTTCCGCAGGGTGAGGAAGCTGAAGGAGACGCTGGTGACGGTTCAGCAGCTCGATAAAAACATGAGTAACCTGCGGACATGGCTGTCGCGAATCGAAGCCGAGCTCGCCAAGCCGGTGGTTTACAACGTCTGCCACAGTGACGAGATCCAAAGGAAACTGGCCGAGCAGCAGGTTAGAGTTTTAGATTTCATCTAATGCACGACAAGGTGAAATGCCGAAAACCAAGACAGCCTGGTTTTGGTTTTGGCTTCTGGTCTGGAAGTTTATGACACTCAGCTCAGTCCAAAGTCAGCCTGAAACTACTGGTCGGATTCATTTCAAATTTTATATGTATTTCCATGGTTTATAACATGAAAATGATTAGAGATGTCAATATAGTTACTATTGATCACTGATAGGAAGTCATATATGGACTTTCTTTTAATTAGTTGAGTTCTCCTCCAGTGTAAGACAAACTCTATCCTGAAATGATTTTTGTCTGTCCTGAAAACTTTAAAAACATTCCCAAAGTTAGTTAAATGCTTCACTTGAGTTCACTTCACTACTTCTGTTTATTGTGGCTCTTCTGGAGGTTTTGCATTAGCTTGTTTTCCAACCAGGTCTTCTGGGTCGTCCTGTGTCTTTGCTGCATAATACAAACTATAATAGTTTTTATTTATTTTATTTAACCTATATTAAACCAGGTAGGTCAAATAAGAACCTGTTCTCATTGTCCAACTACGACCTGGCCAAGATGCAGCAAAACAGGCCGATTAAACAACAGATGTATAAATACATCTATTGATGACTGATTTATAGATAATGGTAATTATTATCCAATAATTATAATGCATATATCGTCAGGTTTAAAGCATCTATATTCGCTGATTCCTGACTAACCAAAACCCTCCGACTCCTTCATCCTCTCCCTCCTCCAGCTGAACTTTTCTGCGTCCACTCGTGAAAGCATCTCACAGATGCACTAACAGTCATTAGCGTCTCTCTGCTCAGTGTGACGCTTCCTCCTTCCATCCTGCAGCTGCTCAGGTTTTACTTTGCTGAGCGTTCACCCGACTCTGGTGCCATTAAGCTTCTCTCCGCTCCAGGGTGGCCGTTACGGAGGGGCTTTAAAAGCACCAGGCCCTTCCTATCCTAAAACTCCTCCGAGTGGACCCTCCATCCTCCCTGTGAAGTGAAAACACAGGGTTCTAAAGGAGATGCTGCTTCTGGGGGCGTTTTTACCACTGGAAGCTTTAACACAGAAACACTAACTCCTAAAGAGCGTCTGAGTGACGGGTTGGACTTTTAGAGCAGCAGGAGTTTCAGCTTCTAATAGTTTCTATTTTCTGAAAACTTTTTCCTGTTTCTCCCAACCTTTTAGGAAGTCTCTGTACTTTCTGCTCCTTTTCAAAACTGGCGTTTTCCTTTAGTGTTACTTTATTTGCTGGACTAGTTTTATTGTGCATCGTTGAGTCCCTGTCTTAACCAATGCAAACTGATGAACAGTAACACAATAAAAGAACTACAGTTACTGTGCAAACGTCTGAATCCATAAAGTTTTACCACTGAAAACACGTGAATCTTACCTGGTAACTGCTGAGATGAACATCTAAGTCAGAGAAAAAAATTCTGAATCAGGGGTGTCGAACATATGGCCCATGGGCCAAAACTGGCACCCCCAAATGGACAGATATGTGAGACATGGACAGAGAAGACAGATGACACACAGGTAACAGACCAGAGTTCTCCTGTTCTTCACAAAAGGTAAAGGCAGGTTTGTCCATTAGTGGATGAGAGACGCTCAAATGACTCCGGCGTGGATGGGCTCTTTAAGCCACCGCCTGTCACCGTGGCAACCCGCAGAGTGGTGACAAAAAGCTGTAAGGTCTCACATACATGCCGAAAATCAGCTGTGGAAGTGGTCGGATAGAGAGCAAACTGTAGAAGGACAACTGGAGGTGGACGTTACTGTAGATAAATAACACCTGATACCTGAGGTGTTGTTCACATTAAGTGGTGAAAAATTACAGGAAGTTGGTTCGATTTGTATAAAATAAGGAAACCAGGGCTGGGTAATCTGATGTGTGTGATGATTTGTCAAATAATCTACTTTTCAGGGGGTCGTACAGATTCTGCCATTAAAAAACAATACATAGCCGTGTATTAAATCTGCATTAACTGTCTTATTTATCAGTATAATTCAGAATCAGGATACTTTATTAATCCCAGGTCAAGGTCAAGTTTATTTCTATTTACACACATTTACAACAACGCAAAGTGTCCAAAGTGCTGAACAAGGATATAGGTAAAAATACAATAAAATATGCAATAAAACTAGTAAAAATATATAGATACAGATGATAAGATATATTTTAACTGATTAAGCAGATACACAATAATAGGATAAAGAGCATCTAAAAATACAACCAGAAGATAAAACAAATACAAATAAAAGGGGAATCTCCAGGGGGAACTGTATGTTACAGTTGCTCCGTGCAGGTATAATAAAAGTAGTAGGAAAGAAATTATCAATACAACTACAAATATATCTACTGTATATATCTTGTCCAGGACCTGCAGCGGGACATTGAGCAGCACACAGAGAGCGTGGCCTCAGTGTTGACACTATGCGACGTCCTCCTCCACGACGCAGACGCGTGTGGCAGCGACTCTGAAAACGACTCCATCCAACAGACGACAAGAAGCCTGGACCGACGCTGGAGGAACATCTGCGCCATGTCCATGGAGAGGAGGATGAGGTGAGTCAGACACACGGAGAAAGGACTATGGACAGAAAACTGTTTTTCAAGTGTTTTTCTGTGAATCATTAAAGATCTGTGTTGTTGTTGTTGTTGTTGTTGTTGTTGTGGTTCCAGGATTGAGGAGACGTGGCGTCTCTGGTGTAAGTTCCTGGACGACTACTCCCGGTTTGAGGACTGGCTGAAGACGGCAGAGCTGACGGCCGCCAGCCCCGACTCGGCCGGTGTCCTCTACACCAACGCCAAGGAGGAGCTCAAGAAGTTTGAGGTGAGATCAGAGCGTCTTTATGTGAACGAGTCCTGGCTTATCAGGAAAACATGTTTAAACTCTGACCTTTAACCTGTTTACACTTAAATGTCACTTTACACCTTCATCATCCTGAACATTACAGTTAATTATCCAGGTTTTTACCCACAGCTTTGTTATACTCAGATCAGGTCCAGCAGTGACACGGTTCCATGTTCGGTGTTCAATAGGCTCTACCTTTGTACATATATAATATATATCAATGTGTGTTACATATGTCTGTAGGTATTTGTAAATACTTCAACATAGTAAGGATGATGATTGCATGAAATAAAATTTTTGAACAAAAATATTTAAAAATTTGCTAATTAACACGGTTTTATCAAAATGTCACTGATTTTGACAAGGTTTAGGCCAAAGTGCTTAACATGCGGTTCCCACAGGAAATCCACTTAAATGTGCCTGAATAACAAATGTGTTCAATAACATACGAAGCTACACTGATGTCAAAATTTAGGAAAATATATTGGAAACTTTTGGACTTAACACAGTTTCAATTCTTGATCCTGTTATGATCTAAGGACCAATGTGTCTAGAAAACAAGTCAAATATTTTTAATACAAGCATTTATCATACATCACAGTAATAAGTAAACAAATGACTTCATACAGAATAGGATCGGAGAAACTTTGATTTTCCTTATAGATGTGCGTGTCCTTGACCAACATCAAACATAATCTGCACTTGAGCGACGGCGTCCAGGTTTTCTTTAACGTCTGGATTACAAACACAGATTAGCGTCTGTAATCTGGACACTGCCAAAGTGGCCTCGTCTCCACGGCAACAGGGATCCAGTGGAAACGGTGATGCTGGCCGTGAACTCTGGACCAGTGACCTACATACTGGCTGGACTGGGAGCAGTGGGAATGAGCTCAGATCCATAAAGTGATGGAAAAGGTCGTTAATCCTCTGAGATTCAGTGTCAGAGACGGGACATTCTGCATTATTTAGACCACAGCTGTCAAACATGGGGCCCATAGGCCAAACCGGCCTGCCAAAGGGTCCAATCCGGCCCGTGACACTGACGTTATTAACAATCATTTTAGTTCAGGTTCCACATTCAGCCCAGTTCAATCTCCAATGGGTCGGATCACTCAAATACTATAATAATAACCTCTAAATACTGACTACTCCAAATTCTTCTTTGTTTTAGTGTAAAAAGAGTAAAATTACATGAAAATGTTTCCATTTATGACATCATGATTTGGGACATGAAACTAATAAACGTCAGTTGTTGGTTTACATTTTGACGCTGTTGTTCATATTTACTGGTGAACTTGAATTGATTTCATTTTCTAAATAACGTCCTCTTTGCTTGTGTCCTCGTCCGTCCTTTCTCCATCCTCAGGCGTTCCAGAGACAAGTCCATGAGCGTCTGACTCAGCTGGAGTTGGTCAACAAACAGTACCGCCGCCTGGCCCGCGAGAACCGGACCGACGCCGCCAGCAAACTGAAGGTCATGGTCCACGAGGGGAACCAGCGGTGGGACGGTCTGCAGAGGAGGGTGGCAGCAGTTCTACGAAGACTCAAGGTCAGACCCAGGACACGTTCGGCCAAAGAACCATCACACACAAGCACACACACACATCTGATTAATAAAAGTAGTTCCAGTGTCCCTGTATGTTCTATCAATTATCAATCCCAGTTGAATGTGTGAGGTTGTCAGGTTCTGTTCTATGTTCTAGTCCTGTGGTCTGGATGCAGGAGATCAATCTCCCAATAGAAGTGGGTGGTACTTGGACTTCAAAATATGGCCCATTATAAGTAAAGGCACATTTTTAATATTTAAAGAATTTGTCAAAAATTCAATAATCTAAATTTGTCAAATCTGTGAACAGACTTTGCAGACATTGTCACAAAGATGATACATATAAAATTTTAAATGAATCCGACCTGTAGTATGACCAGAGAAGATGTTTGAAGAAATTGCTAATGATTGCTAACTTCACAAAAATTGAAATATGGATGTTTTACTGGGGAAAAAAAATAAAATTCTGCTCCTAGAGAAGATGTTTTAATATAAAATTTCTCCAGTAATCTGGTCGAAAATGCGTTTCTGATCAGGCCCAATCAACACCAACCGTCCAGAAGCAGCCGTTTGGTTGTGATTCAGCCTCTAAACGTCATCATGTGACCCCTGGGCCTAATCAGCGGTGTCACTGCTCCACCTGATCCATGGAAAACCTCCCATCCTTGACTCCACCCCTAAGCCTCGTGGATTTAGGTCACATTTCAGACGGTGACGGGGCACGAGTCACCGCTGTTATGACATGTGGCAGTGAGCAGATGGACTTGGTGGGCGTGGCTTTAAGAAGACAGCGTGTGATCAAAGTAGTGATGTGATTGGTGCTGGTCGACCTGGGGTCACATAATCCATATTCACATGATGAGAACGGCGTTGCAGATCAACGAGGACGTGGATGTAAAGATCGTAGACGGTTTATGTGGATGTTCAGAGTCAAACGGCTGCTCCTCAGACTGTACTGCATCAACAGGAAATAACATTCAGGATTTTACCTCCTCCCTTCCTGTTCCTTCCATTTTTTGTCACATTTTAGCTTCGTCAATCTGTCAGTTAATTGATTAGTTGGTTGAAAAACAGTAACTGGTGAAAAACACTGGTCTACAATTTTAGACCCATTTATGGAAGAGGGGAGGGTCCAAACACTCATACATCAAAGGGTTAAAACACACAAAAATCTAATAATTATAATACACTGTTCATAAAAACATGGTCATGAAGAATTGAAAGTCCAGTATTTTATCAAAACTCATAAAAACATTCAACAAACATTCTTGAGATGTGTAGACACTGATCCCAGGTCTGTTCTCCATCCACAGCATTTCACGTCTCAGAGGGAGGACTTCGAGGGAACCCGTGAGGGGATCCTAGTCTGGCTGACGGAGATGGACCTCCAACTCACCAACGTGGAACATTTCTCTGAGAGCGACATTGAGGACAAGATGAGGCAGCTCAACGTGAGTACACCTGGTCCAGTCTGAAGGTGTGGGACGTCCGTCAGAGGTCAAACTGATCTGAGGTCTGTTCTGCGTGTCTGCAGGGCTTCCAGCAGGAGATCACCCTCAACACCAACAAGATCGACGCCCTCATCGTGTTCGGGGAGAACTTGATCCAGAAGAGCGCTCCTCTGGACGCCGTCCTGATTGAGGACGAGCTGGAGGAGCTTCACTCCTACTGTCAGGAGGTGTTTGGACGCGTCGCCCGCTTCCACCACCGGCTGGTCAACAGACGCCCGGTCAGTACCCGGTTCCACCACACATACTGTATAAAACCCTCGGATGTTTCCTAAAGAACATTTTCACAACTTTCCTCTTTCTTCTGCGACTTCCTCAGGTTCTGGAGGAGGAACGTGACTTCTCCGACAGGGACACGGACCTGGATGACCCCCCCGATCTGTCAAACAGGACGTCATGGAGAAACTCCACCAGGAAGGAGGAAGAGGAGGGGAGTTCAGTGGTGGGAGGGGCCTCAGCAGGACGGCAGGTCATGGTCCACCTCCTGGCTCCGCCTCTGGAGCAGTCGGGCAGAGAGACCCCGGTCAGCGTGGACTCCATCCCCCTGGAGTGGGACCACACCGTCGACGTGGGGGGGTCGTCATCACACGAGGAGGACGAGGACGCCACGTTCTTCAGCGCTCTGTCAGGTATGAAAACACTGGAACATTGAGTCTGTAAGGGGTTAATAGTTTTGTATTGAATTAAGTCAGATCAATTGTGTTTTTCAGGATTACAATGTAAAAAGTTAGGATTCAATATAAAATGTAAGTTAAAAAACAAATCTTTTATGTCTTTTAAGCCATGAAATGTTGAAACTGAGCCAAGTTATTGGTTTTAGTAAATACATTCATGTCTAAGGATAGAATAGAATAGAGTAGAATAGGACAGAATATCTTTAGTCTGTACCTCATATATAAAACCTAAAACTTTATTTATCAAGTACTTTAAAAACCACACAGTTGCCATTAGAGTTGGTCTAAACCAGACTATTAATAAACCAGTTCACACACACCAACAGAATCCTCTTAATGTAAATAACTTTTTTTGGAAACCAGGCTTTTTGTTGTAAATCAGATGAAAGTTTTTTGTAGAATAAAAGCTGTCCAAACAAAAACACTGGGAAAAGGACGGTTTCAGTTCACATGAAAATAAAGAGCTGCACATTTTCTTTCTACCTACAAAAAAAAACCTGAGAGAATAATTTTTTCACACCATCCACTGGTTCAGATGTAAAAAATGTGTTGGGTTTTGACTTTATAAAGTTCCAATACTTTAATATGAGGCAGAATATTGTTAAAAGTACTTATTTTTATTCATATGTTTCAGTGTTTTCATAATGTAATAGTACTTTTTCACTCAAACACAGAGAAAAGTTTGGAGTTGACATTATTTATATATTATTATGTCATTATTACACTAAAGGTGATCTTATTGGTCTGTATGTGACCCTGAACTAAACTGGGTTTGACAGCCCTGTTCTAGATGGTTCCAGGTCAGGGTTCTAACATGGCCCGGGTTCTAACGTGGTCCAAGTTCTAATGTGGGCCGGGTTCTAATGTCTTCGAGGTTCTAACGTGGTCCGGGTTGTAACATAGTCTGGGTTCTAACATGGGCGGGGTTGTAACGTGGTCCTGGTTCTACCACGGTCCTGGTTCTGCTGTGGTCCGGGTTGTAACGTGGTCCTGGTTCTACTGTGGTCCGGGTCTCATGGCTGACTCCGCTCCTTCTTCCAGATGTGAAGGTGACTGAGAGCTCAGAGTCGTTCATTAGAGCCACTGTCAGGGCAGTGAAGGCAGCATCGGGTAGGCATTCAGCCTGATGCATGCACCTGCATCACCGTGTGCTTCAACATCCGGTCTCCTAGCAAACCCCTCCAATCCCCCATCCCTCTGCTCGGTTCCATCTACTTCAGAACCACCTCATGAACAAACATGAACATGAGTCGTTAAAGTCATGAAACCTGCATGACACCACCTTAGTTCAGTTCATTTCTGTACTTTTGTGTTGTTTTTTTTTTGCATGTTATCGGCATGTTTCACAGACCTTATGAAGAAATACCACACTGTCTGAATGAATCTCTGTATTTCTGTGTTGATATTTACTCTCTCCGTGTTTTTATCTAACTGGCTGATCAGCCACGAGTTACTGTGAAGACGTCGTCTTCATTAGCAATTTCTTCAAACTTTTTCTCCGACAAAACTACTGGTCGGATTACAAATGTTCCTTTCCTTCTACTGGTCCATATGTTGATGGTTTATAACATGTAAATGGTTCCAGATATCAATCTAGTT
>JAPQRQ010000016.1:24261595-24273340 GCA_037367365.1 Apogon talboti | reverse complement strand
TCTGCATCCAGACCACAGGACTGGAACATAGAACAGAACCTGACAACCTCACACATTCAACTGGGATTGATTCAATAAAACAGGACAGTGACATACAGGGACACTGGAACTAGTTTTACTCTAGTTAAACTCTTTTTCTTGTGTTTCCTCAGTGAAGTCAGTGACCGACCCCCCCAGTTGGCACCAGCCAGGCTCCCCCGAAAGAAAACGAGTTCCCCGAGAAATCCTCAGAGGACTGAGTTCATCTCCCACCCACCACGGCGACGGCCCCTTCCACCAGCAGGGATACGTAAGAAAAACAAGGCTTTATACATACTGTACACTACATGGACAAAAGTATGTGGACACATCATGTCTACAGGTGTAAGATTTCCTGTTCATGATGATTTGACATAGCAAATAATAATAATACCAATATTTCCTAAAGTTTAATGGTAGATTATTCTTCCTCAGTGAGATGTGAAGAAAGTAGATGGTGAGTTCAAGGATTCTTTATTGTCATATCAGCACACATTTACATAGGAGATAGCATGGAATTTAGTACCCAAGGTCCCGGATTTAGCCCAATAAAAATGTATACAGAATATATATAAAATACACAAAGGAAAATAGAATAAAAAATAAAATAAGAAGACCTATAGAAAAATAACAAGAAAGACCCATGTATAAAAATGTTTGTATATGCAAACGTGCAATGCAGAGGGGAAGAAGTCTGAATGGCCACTGGTCTGTATTGCACATGGTACTGAGATATTTACATGACAGATATTGACAGTGTGATATTGCACTGTGACAGTTGCATGTAATACTGTAGTAAAGTGTTCACGTGCAGGGATGAGGTAGTTGAGGTAGAAAAATGATTTACAGTCAGAGCAGGAAAAATATTTTAGAAATGTAGAGGTAGAACATTTAAAATCATAGTCATGGATAAAAAAAAAAAACATTGTTGAGAGAAATGAAGTCAAATCCATCTGAGTCATTTATGAAACAAAGATAACAATTTAAACCAAACTAACCAATGACATGATGTTTATCCCAATATAAAACTATATTCTGACATTAGTCCTTATTGTTTTGTATCCCAGACCCCTGTTAGAAAAGAAACACCTGAATTCAACGTGTCCACATACTTTTGTCCATATAGTTAGTTGTGATGTTGGATTTCTGTGTGTAATTGACTTTGATGGAGCAGACTGAGATGAAACACTCCTGTTTTTCCAGGTGAAGCTGATGTCTGAATGCAGCGGCAGCATCGACAGCGTCAAGAAAGTCAAACTGATCCTGAATGACGACGAGGAGCTGGAGGAACAGGGTCTGAGCTGCAGCACGGCCGACAAACAGACCAGCACAGGTACTGGAAAACCAACCAGGATCTGAACAGCAGTCGCCCCGGCAACAGAGAGCATCTGATCAGAAAGGCTCCGTGTGTGACTGTGGTTGTTTTTGCAGGTGTGATCCAGCGCTGGGAGCTCATCCAAGCACAGAGACTCAGCGACGACGCCGACATCCAACAGGACCTGGAGCAGTGGCAGAAGCTGAACTCTGACCTCTGTGATGTCACTTCCTGGTTGGGGCGGGTCCTTCCGGAGCTGGACCGGATGCAGCGGATCGCACCATCCACCAGCATCCGGGACATCGAGGTCAACATCAGGAAACACAAGGTAAGAAAACGACGACAAACATCTGAGTTAGTCGTCGGTTTAATTCAGAATAACATGAAAAAAAACAAACAAGAAAACAAAACAAACTGACAAAAAATAAAGTCAAGTCCTACAGGTTGAATAAAACAGGAAAAATACAAATTAATTCCAAAGAAACTACAAAATGTTCATGTTTCTTTGTCATTTTGGACACTGATGAAGCCAGAGCCAGTGTGTAGATCATAATAAAAAACGGACTCAAATGAAAAAAACTCTCAGATCTAACGGAGACAGTTCATCCATTAAATCAGTGTCAGACTCAGTTCAGTTCAGGTTCCACATTCAGACCAATCTGATCTGAAGTGGATCAGACCAGAAAAATAACAACAGTGAAAAAAGTCAAATTACAATATGAAAATGTTTACATCTACAAGCTATTCTTTCACAAATAATGCGAATAACATGAACAACCTGAAATGTCCTAATAGAAATCAGTGTAATTGTATTGATATTCTGCCTGTTACATGTTTTGTGTATCTGTAGATCCACTGTGTTGTAGTGAACATGTGTAAAACTTTAGACTGTCTTTGTGTCTCTGCACTAAAACAGGATGTGAAAGATTCCATTTTTATTGATGACTGAGTCATTTTATGAAGCTTGTTATTAAATGAACGGAAGTAATGACGACAGGGTTGTACCTTTTTAAAGAAACACAGAGAAAACTTTGAGAAGTGTCAAATGAAACTCCCACAACCCTGATATATTCAGTTTTAAAAAGATAAACCAGGCAGGAAGCAGCGTTTCTTGTTTTTTTTTTTGTATTTTCAGGTTAAAATCAGTGTTATATTCCACTTTAAATGACATGAAACGACTCTTAAAAGACATATTTTAATGAAACGCTGCTGTAGCTGTTGGATGTAGACATGCAATTCTGAGTTAAAATGAGCTGTAATGTCACTGCAATCTGAAACTCAGACAAGAAAAGAAGAGAATCTGCCTCGTTTCTGCAGCCGCAAAGTCACACCGAACAAAAACAACAAAAACTAAAGACCCATTTGTCAGTTTTTACGTCATCCTGTTGAGAAAAGTAGAAGAAAGAGAAGAAATAAAGTAGAAATAGAAATATTTAGATTTTTTTCTCCATCTTTTCAACCCATACATCCTTGTTTACATTATGATTTCAGATACATGTTCAGACTCCATCTCTCCAAATAGGCCGATGCTTCTAATAGAATATAAAACTGTCAATGAGTTCCACAATGTCAACACAAACAGTTTACTTACAAAACAGGAAACAAAATTCACATATATGTACATCATGAAGCATTGCACATGACAGATGATATTAGGAGGAATAAATCAATAAAATATATAGTGTGTGAATTTAAACACACTTTCCAGTCATTAAATCCCAGTAAATTCCTCGTCTTTGAATCCTCTTTGTTCTGTTTGTGTTTTAATATTCTCTTTCCTCTGACATACATTCGTTTCCAGGAAATGCAGAAACTCTTCAACAGCTACAAGTGTCTGATGATCTCCGTCAACCTCAGCAGTCGTCAGTTCCTTTGCGGCGACAGCCTGGAGCTCCGTGAGCTGCAGGACGCCCTGAGCTCAGCCAATCAGAGCTGGACGCAGGCCTGCGGCGGTCTGGAGCGCTGGGAGCGGCGGCTGCACGCGGCGCTCATGCAGTGTCAGGTGACATCTCATGTTCCCTGTGGACGCGTTGAAACCAGAAGCTCCGCCCCCTCTGACCTCTGACCATGTGTTGTCCTTTGTTCAGGAGTTCCATGAGACGTTACACTCTCTGCTGCTGTGGTTGGCTCAGGCCGAGAACAAACTGCACGCCAGCGACCGGGCAGCGCCACACCCTGCCCTCATGGAGCACCGCGATGTGCTAACGGTACAAACACGACAAATACATACTGAGTTAAAGGAAAAGAACCAAATATGTTCATTAAAACCACTTAACCTCTGTTGTGTCTGTGGTGATCGTTCTGAATGTATGATTTATTTAAAATATTCATTAAAATTCAACTGTTTACTCCATTGGAAAAATTTCAAAATGTGTTGATAGAATAGACCTGGTTCTTTCCATCTGAGCATGCTCAGTTCACCCCCCCACCGCCTGTGGAGTGGGGAGTAAAACACAGAGCAGTGAGTGAGACCAACTCACCATGAAAACAGTTTGGGCTTTTTTTACACAGTTTTCCTTGTGGTTTTTGTTTTTCCTGTTGTTTCCAGTGTTGTGGTGATTTTCCTTTATTTTGGGTTTTTTTTTCTGTTTTTACTGAGTTTTGACCGTGTAACTGCTTTATGGAGTTCAACCAGGTGTAAAAAAGCAGTTGGACTGATTTAGAAAAAAAGAGCCCAAAACAAAAACTACTGGAACTAACAGTTCATATTAAACATCCACAATTTGGCCAGAAATCTGACTTGTGAACTATATTATAAGACTAACGATATGAAAAATGTTAAATACTTTGTCTTTGAGTCTTCGATAATGACTTAAATCATCCTCCATAACAGCAGTTTGAGCTGAAGATCTGGAGGTTTCATCAGAAATGAGGGAAATCTGATGATTTCACTGAAATAAAATCAACTAAAATGGTTCAAACTAGAAACATCGGACAGTTTGCTGTAACTAAAACATATTTGTTCTCCTGGTTCTTACAAAAATCACAGGTTTGAGATGAATCAATAAACCCTGTCGTCACCTGTAACACTAGTATTTAAGGTATTAACATGGACAAACAGTAAAGGTGATTTTTTTGGTTCTTTTTTCATCATATAAAGTAAAACACAACAAATCACGGCGTGAGTTTAAAATGTCACATAAACACCTGAATACAGTTAAATACAGACACGTCAACGTGTTTGGACCTGAAATGTGTGTTAGAATGTGTGTGTGAGGGTGTTTTTCTTTAATATTTCCTGTTTTTACTCAAACAGTACTGTCTCTATAAAGTGCATCTGAATTTCATTGTGTTTTTGACGATAAAAGGAATCTAGAATCTCTTTCAAACCCGTCGTGTCCTCATCATGTCACCGTGTCCTCATTCGCGTCCTCACCATCGTGCTCTCTGTCGCCCCCTACAGGTCTTACAGGAGGAGCTCCATGCTCGGCAGCGCCAGGTGTCGTCACTGCAGGAGATCTCCTCCCAACTCCTGGTGGAGGCGACCGGAGACGACAGCGTGGAGGCCAAAGAGAAGGTCCACGTCATCGCAAACAAACTGCATCTGCTGCTGCGACAGACGGCGTCTGATCTGCAGCTGCTGAACGGACGACTGGTAAGAACGCCACAGTTGAACTCCGCCCAATCGACCGGTTATCGGATGATTATTGATCATGTAAACAGTCTAATCTGATCTGTTTTATCAGACAACAGCAGTAATCTGATTAGAATGAATCAGATTCAAGATTCAAAGTGTTGTTTTGTCGTGTGGTCATGGTCTCATCTGCTCCGTTTACTTCCTCTGACTGGAATGCACTGTTTTCTTCTGCTGCAGTCGTTAAAATACTTGAAACACTAAATGACAGCTCACACACCGTCGACCTAAACAGTGTTTCACAGACCTGTTATTTAATGTTGGACTTATCTAGGTCAATGGCATCTGTCCTTCCACGTTACACATTAAAATAAATACATCTGTAGAATCCTCCGACAAAAGGCATAAGGTCGATGTCAAAAACAGGGTTTATTTCATCCAACACCATTGAGTTCCGCCCTTAAATGACGGTTACAAAAGTAGGAACCAAGAATCTCAGAAAAGTGCAGATGAGAGGCAGTTAGAACATTAGAGACAGAGAAAAAGAAAAGTGAAGAAAGAGGCAAATTGGAATCCAGGAATTAGACTGATCCACATGTGTCTGTATTTGTTAATAGAAGTCTGGTGGTATTTAGTCTTCATCGAGTCGTTTCTGACTCTGATGAACCGGTCTGATGTGTTTTATCGTCTGTTTCAGGAAACCAGCTCCACCAGCTCTGAACTGGACAGCATCGGCCTGGGGACACTGCACGAGGTGAGGACTAACACCTGGAAACAAACACTAACAACAGACACAGTGTAATGGAAATGTACAGACACACCAGGGAAACCAAGGGTTAAACATGAGGTCAGGTATAACGTAGAGAATAGAACCACAGAGTTCTGTTAAAGGTAAAACTGAGACAAAACACCTGAAGAAGTGAGTATCTGAACATCTACTGTGTTTATATCAGACAAGTCTAACTCATTTTAGTTCAGGTTCCACTTTCAGTCCAATACAGTTTATTCAACCTTTATTTAACCTGCAAGTCTTAAAGCAAACATTCTTTACAACAGTGACCTGGCAGGAGGGAGGGGATCGTATATAACAACATAAAAAAAGACTTTTATTATTATAAAACTGTAATGATGTGACTGTATCGTCTGCCCCGCCTCCATGGGACCGACCTGGTTAAATAAAAAAATAAAAACAGACTTAAAAGATATATAAGTAGCAGCAGGTGTCTGTTAAAATGCAGGATTCACACACATTTTTCGAGGTCAAATCCAAGCACTTTTAAGGATCATTTTCACCTTATCTCTGGAGTTAAATCCATATCTACAGGAATACAGAAACTCAGGATTATTTTTATCACAACGATGTACATTCATTCATTCATTTCTTTTGCTGTTGTTTATTGAAAAGATGATCGGCTGATGACATTTTCCTGTGTTTTCAGTGTAAGTACTGATAACAGATAACCTGTAAATAATGTCAACTCCAAACTTTTCTCTACATTTTATTGTGAAAAAAGTAAAGTTACATCATGAAAATGTTAATCCACAAACCACCCTTTAAAAAATGGAACCATGAAAACCCTGAAGTGGATTAAGAAAAATAAGTACAACCTCAACAGTATTCTGCCTCATCAATAGTGGCTTTTCCATTGACCTTCAATTGCACCAAAAATAACTTGAACAGATACATTTGCCTCATGGAAAAACGACAGTTTCACCAAAACTCTCGTTTTTTGATTAAAAGTTTTTGCGCTGGCAAGAGGTGGATTTTGGGCGTAGTGAAATTGGTATATTGTACATAACCTTTTTGTGCAACTAGAGCCAAAAAAAAAAAAAATCGGATGTCGATGGATGTTAAAACAAGCGAAGAAGAGTTTTAAATCAAACATGGCACCATATGTGTGGACATGCAGAAACTCAATCAGTGTTGAATTTATTATGGGATAGAGGGGGAACCAGCATTCTAGATTCAACACAACAGAGATTTATGTTTGTCACTATGGTTATGGAGTGACATCTCGTGATAATAAATAAACAAATCATCACATTTGTGATTTAATGGAAAAACCGACATTACGCACTTCTGTTTTTTCGACATTTAGTAAATATTGTAAAGTTCTGCTCATATGTCCGATGGAAAAGCCACTAGTGACTGTTACTGTCTGAGTTTAGTTTTTGCATTTCATTAATTCATCTCTGGGCCAGACTGGACCCTTTAGTGGCCGAATTGGGCCCACGGGCCATAGGTTTGACACCCCAGGTTTAGAGGATGAACTGTGACATCATCACAACCAACGGTCCCATCTCCCACTGCTGGAGCTGAACCTGAACTAACCACAGTAGATGGATGCAGTTACTGTTATTACACTATTTATAGAATAAATAACAGACTGTTGTGGTTTGTTCTGGTTCAGGAGGAGTCGACTCCACCGGTGGCAACAGTCGGACAAGACACAAGCAGAAGGTAAACAAACACCCACTTCAACACAACGGCTTTACATGAACCGTCCAAATGTTTATTTTATAGAAACTACTTTGAACATGTTGAATAGTTTTAACAGAACAGTGGATTAAAACTGAACCAAAGGCTGAGATCAGATCAGATTCATGTGTTAAATAGACTAAAGAAAAGCATTAACAGACGTAAACAGGGTTAATGATTTTACACTGAAGTAACATTTAAAAAACTAGAGTCAAATACAAAAGCATCCAAGAACACACATGGAATATATAGAATTAGGTTTTAATTTGAGCTGTTATTTAAAAAGGGATTAAAACTGTTATTACCGGCAGTAGGGGAGTTTTGGCGTCTGCCACCTCCTGTTACTGCAGATCAGATCTACCTACAGGTATTAATAAAGTCAACTGAACTGAACAGTAACTGGTATGTAGTAAAGATGGACAGGACTAAAGTGTTTTAAATCAACCTGAAATACTTCACACTGGTTTAATTAACGTCTTAATGATCATCCAAACTGTTGGATTAGAACGTAACTGGAGGTCGTTGTCGACCAATGGAAAAGAAGCATCAGGATGCATTTATTAAAAGCCTTAACTGTTACTCAAAACATGTTAAAATCATATTAAAACTGTTCATATTTGTCATCGTACTATAATGTGATGAGGTCAGTATTCGGTCACTGACGACCAAATGGAAAAAGAGAACTTTAATTAATGTCTTAATGATTGTCTACAACACTTTGAAACATATGAAAGTTTATCCAAAATGTCGTCCATATTTGGACACATTTACAGTCTGACTGTAACTGAAGGTTACAATGGAAGAAGATTAGAACCAACTTAAAATACATCAGGATTCTTTTAGTAATGTGTTAACCATTATTTATGGGGCGGCACGGTGGTGCAGTGGGTAGCACTCGTGCCTCACAGCAAGAAGGTCCTGGGTTCGATCCCTTTCTGTGTGGAGTTTGTATGTTCTCCCTGTGTCTGTGTGGGTTTTCTCTGGGTACTCCAGCTTCCTCCCACCATCCAAAGACATGCACTGATAGGTTAATTGGTTAATCTAAAATGGCCCATAGGTGTGAATGTGAGAGTGACTGGTTGTTCGTCTCTGTATGTCCAGGTTGTTATTGAAAATGAGAATTAGTTCTCAACTAACTTACCTGGTTAAATAAGGGTTAAATTAAAAAAATATATATATTCAAACCACTGACAGCACAGTCTAAGTTCATTAGAGTCTGTTGGTGGCCATGACTAAAACTGCTTAGAACCAAAAAAAAAATCATTTTAGACAAATTTTAAAATTGTTTTCAAAAGCATTTAGATGATCATTAAGACATTAATTAAAGCTCCACAAGTTGTTTCAGTTTCATTTAAAACATTTTTTTATTCGTTGCCACCATCGACCTCCAGTGATGCAAATATTTGATGCTTTTAATATCATTTAAAGTGTTTTAAGTAACAGTTAAGGCTTTTATAAATGAATCCTGATGTTTTTTAACGTTGTTTTGAAGTTTTTTTTCCTCATTAGTCGACAACGACCTCCACTTATGGAGCAGAAGACATTATAGATACATTTTATACACGTCTCAAAATGATTTAGAGGATTATTAAGACATAAATAAATGATGATTTTCAGCTCATCCTATAGTTTCTCTGTTCCATAAGTGGAGGCCAGTGATGACAGATGAAAAAACAAACTCCAAAACAACCTAAAAATACAGCAGGATTCATTAAAGCCTTAACTGTTATTTAAAACTTTAAAATCATACATTAAAACCATCAAGTATTAACATCACTAGATCCCATTATCTTTATCTAACCCTTTTTGTTCCAGTTTATTGCTTTTTTATGTTTATTATTTTTAATTAATTTTGCTGCTTATTTTTTCTGATGCTTATGTTTGTCCATTTTGTTCATTTCTTCTGCCTTTGTACTATTACTTACCTTTTTTAACCATTTTTTAAAATTATCTATTTATCAAGCTGACATATTTTCCATTATTTTGTCCATTTTGTTGCTTATTTATGTTTATTTTTCCTGCCTATTTTGTAAAATTTTTTTAAAATTTTTTCTTTTACATTTTTATCTCAGATCATGTCGTACAAGTAAATCCACTGTTGCATTACTTCTTTAAAACTCTTTAAAATAATATAAAAACATATATCATATATTAACATCAACATGGTAGAATCTGAGTGGACTGGACGTGGATGATGGAGACGACTAATAAATGCTTTAAATTAAAAGCTGTTCTGTTTTGTTTTTAGTTCCAGGGCTGAGGTGAGGGACCCGCCCCCCCACAGGCCCCTCCTCCTCCGGGTTCTCCGCGCCGCCTTCCCCCTCCACCTGCTGCTGTTCTCGCTGCTGCTGCTGCTCTGCCTGGTTCCTCTGAGCGACCACGACTACAGCTGCACCCTGTCCAATAACTTCGCCCGCTCCTTCTACCCCATGCTGCGCTACACCAACGGCCCCCCGCCCACGTGAGGCCCCGCCCCCTCCCTGCTGTATTTAAGACTGTATTTATTGTTGATGAAGCCATATCACCGGGTTTGTGGTGTTTATGTTCAACTCTAATGTTTATTTTCATATCTATGTTTGTACTTAAACGCGGTCGACAACAGATTTTACCAAAGCAGCCAACGACGACACTCGCCATTTTCTATAGCGGCCGTTTGTACCGTTTTCATAGAACATTTTGTAAAATCCACGATGCGTTTCAGACTCGATCTGTGACGTAAGAGGTTTTTATCTGCACACCAGCCTTTCACACATTACAATTTCTACTGTAAACACACACATGTACATTAATGTTTGTATAAATGTATTTGACGTTGGAACAGAAACATGATGAATGTCCAATCCTGTCGGTTTATTTAAGACACAAACTGTCCAATAAATAAACTCAAACTAAACCCACGTCTGTTTCATTATTGGTTCTAATAGGATCGTTTGCATGTTAATAATGGAGGTTCCTCCAGATTCACATTGGTTTTAAGTGACTTTAATGTGGTTGACCTCCAGCACTTAAATCATACAACTATAATATAATGTTCATTTTTGACATTTTTAATATATGATTTTAAAGTGTTTTCAGGAACAGTTAAGGCTTAAGTAATAAATCCTGGTTTATTTTCGATTGTTTTGAAGCTTTTTTTTAATTGGTCACTGATGATTTCCTGTTAGAGTTAAAAGACTTTACCATGTGTTGAAAACCATTAATTTGGACAAGTTTTTAAAAACATTTGTAATCATTAAGGCATTAATTAAAGCTGTCAGAGTTTCAGTGATGTTTACGTTTGACCGTTTTAATGTATGATTTTAAGTGTTTTTAATAATTACTAATGCATTAATAAATGAATCCTGACATTTTACAGGTTCATTTACACCTTTGTTGTGATGTCATTAACTATAGTACTTACTGAAAAATGTCATTTTGGAAACATTTTCATATCTGCATAAAAGTGTTTTTAGACGATTATTAAGACATTAATTAAAGCTCTGTGAGGTGTTTCAGGTAGATTCAGAGCCTTTTCTATTTGGTACCACTGACTACACTATGTCCACTGTCCACTCTGTCCTCTGTTTTAATAGAAGTTTTAAAGTGTTTGAAGTACTAGGGTCTTAATAAGTGTGTCCTGGTCATCAATGACATTCAGTTACTGAATCATAAGACAAACTGAAAAACAGCATGTTGGATGAATTTTCATATGGATTTTAAAGAGTTTTAAATGATTGTTAAGACATTATTTAAAGTTCCCTGAGGTATTTCAGGTTGTTTTCATCCATTTTTAATCGGTCACCACCAACAAGATAGTCTATACTACATACTCCTAGTACTGTTCATTTTTGACAGTTTTAATATATATTTTAAAAGTGTTTTAAATAACAGATAAGGATTTAATTAATGCATCCTTATGTTTTTAGTTCATTTTGAAGCTTGTTTCTATTGGTCATCACTGACCTCCAGGTACATAAGACTACAGTGTGGGCTGAAAAACAGCATTTTGGATGAATTTTGAAATTGTTTTTAAAAGCATTTATTTATTGATAAGTCAATTAAACCTCTGAGGTGTTTTAAGTTGGTTCTAAATAGTTTTGTCGCCTCTAATGAACTCATTCGATTATATTATTTACATCCAATGCTGATATTTGACAGTTTTAATATTTAATTTTAATGTGTTTTTAATAATTACTAATGAATTAATAAATGAATGTAGAAGTATTTTATGTTGGTTTTATGTTGGTTTTGGACACATTTCCATATCAGTTTCAAAATGTTTGACGATCATTAAGACATTTATTAAACCTTTGTTTTAAGTTGATTTAATTCATTTTCAGTCAGAACTCTAACAGTGAACTCATCAGATTATACTATGAA
>JAPQRQ010000016.1:24225301-24239096 GCA_037367365.1 Apogon talboti | reverse complement strand
TTAGCATTGGGGTGTGCATACACCCCACGTGACCATTCATGTTTGAATAGGCCACGTGACCAACCAAGGGTTAAATATGGAAATATTGCACGGTTCTTGTCGGAAGTATAACCATAATCATACTACATACATCCTAGCATATTAACATCTGGGTGCACACAGACACATCCTGCTTTTCATTTTCTGCAACAAACCAATAACATCACATACAGTAATAAACACTGGGACCTTAATGCCCAGCAATCAAACCAAGCACCTGATGCTACTGTTGATAGAAAGTCAACTTCGCTTACATATAAATGGTCTAAAGAGGCAAATTCAGACTATTCTATACATCACACCTGCTACCTTCTTCCTTCAGCCTCCTCCACGCATTCATCAAAGAACAGTCGTCCTCCGTTCACCACACACAGCTCTGCTCCGTCTGCTGGCATGGTGGCCTGTGAATCTTCCTGGAATCACTTCCTGGTGAATTTTGCCACATTCACATTCACATTAGCACACCACAATGGGTGCCATGATTAGCACATTCTAAATTGATTACCTTGACGAATATCTTGCAGTGTTGCCCACCAAGACTGGCGGCATCACTGAAGCAAATGTCAGAATGAATGAATGCCTTAAAGCCGCTCGTTCTCTCACTCTTTATCTTCCAATTGTGCACACAAAAGCGTGGCTCTGGAAACATGGCAGAGACTAGCCTGCATCTGGTTTCATACCTCCTGAGCTATGCTGAGGGAAGCTGAGCGCTTTGTCTGTTTAAACAATAAACCACCTGTTTTCGGAGCGTACATGCACTGTTGGATACTTGTGAATAATTACTTGTGTCATTGGTTGTTTCTTTAGCGTAACAGTTGGTAAGTGCTAGGCAACATTGCTCGCAATCAAGGCCTGATTATCTACACGGTGTGAGAACATTTCAGGGAAATTGCAGTCAGATTGTACAGCACATGGCAACATCAAAATCACACCCAGAGCAAATGGTAGACAGTGGGTGTGATCTGCCGCTCAGACACCTCAGACTTCAGCAAAGACTTTGGAGGCAGCGATGACGTGGGGAGAGAAAATTGTGTTTCACGCAAGGAAAGGAATTATATGTAGAGCACTGCAGCAAATAAATAAACATTAATGATCAAATACTAATAATTATTAGGTAAAACGAGAGAAATATCTTCTGAATTTCGACAGCTTTTATAATCTGAGTGGTAAATATAGGTTACAGATTTTATTACCTCAAAGCATCTTATCACTTTTTATTACTATTCTAACAAATGTTTTAACGCTGAAATACATTTAATGCCACCTTACATAAGGGCTCTTTCCATTTCAGATGGAAAAACAATGGAGTTTTTGCTGGACGCCTGCTTTTTACAGTAAGTCCCTTTGTAATCACCAACATTAGTAATGGTTTAATGACATTTTATTCAGTAACTGTGACAGATAAGAGTAACTAATTAATATTTACAATGTACGTACAGTATTCAACTTGTATCTAGTTACTCCCTAACACTAGATGTAGGTGTCCAAATGGTTTTTAAACTTTATTTTTCTGTTTTTATGGGGACATAACAATGGAACATACAACAGATCATAAGTAGGATTCTTCACATGTAGAGACAAATGAAGCAAACAATTATCTGTGTGTCATTTATACCCATGATTGCCCTTCACAGCCAAAGCTGTATATAATTATTGGAATTATAGGAACTGTGACGTCACACATTGGTTTCCGAACTGCAAAATGAAGCCAGTAATTTAACTGTCACTATTATGGCACCAGAAGTGACCATATTTGGAGAAAAGGGACAGAAATCCCTTTGTATTCAAATAGGATTTCCAGGTTTTTCCAGTATATTTCACTTGTTATCAAAGCCTTTTGAAGTTGTGGGTGTCCCATTTTGTTCCAATTTTTACCACAAACCTAGAGGAAATGGCCTCATGTGTTTCCGGAGCTGCCGACATTACCTGTAATGCACAATTACTATTGGGTTGTCATGGTCCTGTGTTTATTTGTGGACATGCTGAAATCCAACAACTTCCCCTAGACTCCTCTGCCATCTCCTCTGTAACACTGATGTGTGTTTTTCACAGCAAGATTGTTTCCTGCCATTTGTCATTTCCTACTTTCTCCACTCAAGGTCCATCACTCACCTATTACTACTGGAACTGGCATTTAACTTGACCATAAAGCTGTCATCACCAAACTCACCAAAAAGTTCCAGGAAGAGTGTGTATTTGTCTTTGCTCTCTATGCTAGAGGACAAACAATTGAAATGAAATCAGCTTTACAGAACAGCATAATTTCTACACAAACTTGATAAACTTTCTATTTAAAAACCTGTAGATACATTAGCTTTAAACTCAGAATGAAACACAAGTGTCTAAAATATTCTTTATCATAGAAGAAACCTAAGGTCATGCAGACTCCTGAGTCTCAGTGACAAACAGTAAGTCCCTGAGACTTGAATTACAACCTCCAACCAAGTCCCCTTGAGAAATATTCCTGGTCTACACAACCATGTCCTTGTCTCCCGCACCCAACAAATAAAAGACGGCGCAGCATTAGTCGTCTTGCCCATTACTCACCTCGGCCCTTCTTTATCCCTTGTTTTTCCTGGTCTTTTGTTTTAAATGAGGCCCTCTAGTTGATGTCTTTTGAAGCCTTAAGCCAAGAAATTAACATTCACTTGAAAGCGGCCTTCAAAACAAACCTCCAAGCAGTCTTTTCAATACATTTTAATATGTTATGTGACTTTCTTTCCTAACAAAGACCTAGTTATTTTCAAAGAAGTAGCCATAGCACCAGTAAAGACCTTTTTCATGGAAAAGTTTGCTGTCATTAAATTGATTCAGAGCACAGACAAAGCTTCATACTTTTAACAATAGTGTAACAATAGGCTTAAGCATATGAAATGGATAATAATAGAGTCATTTGAAATAGCCTGGATAACCTAAAGTGGGAGGTTGAATAGTTTTGAGCAATCTTTTGACATTTATGACTTTAATGAACTGTCACAGCAACGGTTTTGAAAAATTAGTCTAACAACTGTGTTTTATGGTACATAAATATAACAGATTATTCACAAATCAGCTTCATTCAGAGCTTTATTTACACTGAAAATACTCAGGAAACGCTGCACATGTCTGTACATAGTCTGATATATTTTGCAAGGACAGCATCGGGATTGGTCCGAGTACGGAACCCTGTGTAACTCCATGACTATCTTGTGCACAGAGGATTCATCATTGACATGAACATGGACATGAATAACTCAAGCAACATTTTAAAGTCATTTTCAACCCAACAAAATGATTCAACCTGTAATAAAATGCTATGATCAGTGTTTTAGAATTCAGTACTAAGATCTATGCCTCGTTCACACAAACATGAAGAAATAAAGAAAATGCATATTTAGAAAACATCCATTTTATTAAAAAAAATGTAATTGTCCACATAACTAATAACTTAATTTCACACAATACTGCAAAAATGACTCCAAACTGGTTCCCATGGAAACATTTGTCCATGCTCTGAATTAGTCGAATGAAGGTAAAGCTTCAGACTTTTTAACACCAGTTTATTAAAAATAAGCATAGCTGTGTTACTCTGAAATGGGTAGTAAGAGGCTTATTTGAATCAGCCTGGATAACCTGGTTTTGAGTGCTCTTTTGACTTTTTTAATGGAGTCACACAAGTGTCAGGGCAGGGCTTTGTTTTTTTTTTTTACACCTAATTACTAAAGTAGTCTAACCACTGTGTAACTGACTGTACGCTGCTGCAAAGGCCACCTTTCCTTCAAATGCTACACAAATAGAGCTGGATGTAATGAGGATTATGTCACAAGAAGAAAATATAAAATACACAGACAACATGGACTTGAACAAAACAAAATGAAAGTACAAAAGGTGGCAAAAAAAAGAACAATATCAAAAGAAAATAAAGTGGAAAAAAAATATTTTGGCCACCACTGTGTATTGGGGTAAGCATAAGTAATTGTATACATTGGTTTTATATTGTTCTAAAATGCCTTCTATTTGGTTAAATCTATATAATCCAGTCAATCAATGCTGGATACATTTTTATCCTGTTTGAATCACCATTAACACATTAGTTTGTAATTTAAAATATAAAGTACAAGTCAAAAAGTGGCAGATTGTGGTAGGGACACTGATATAATGTCTAGTTTTCTGTGGAAACAGCTCAGTGGAAAAACTCTCTTTTATGGAAGATGGGATAAGCCTCAAAAAGAGAAAAAAAAGCATAGAGAAATAAGCAAATGACCAAACAAACAAAGGAGTGGTTGGAGAGGTGAGTAACTGCATGAAAGAAACACCCAGAGCTAGAAATACTGCAGAAATAAAGAAGGAGATACAACAGAAAAAAAGAACAAATTCCAGGAAAGAAAAGACACAAAGTTAATGACATGGAACAGTGGCATGTAACTGAGAGCAGCCAAAGAAAGGATGAGATGTGCTCATTGCATCATGGGAGGTCCCTTAGCCGCCTAGGCCTACAGCAGTTTAACTAAATGGGATGGTTCAGGGTCACCTGAGCCAGCACAAACTATAAACTTTGACAAAAAAAGAAACGTTAAAGTCTTAGAGAGGGATGTCTGCCTCCTTTCAAGCCCAATGGGAGCTGGTTCCAATGGAGCGAAATGTTCTACTGGGATAACTGAGGGCCATTAAGACACTATGAAGCTTTATATGCCAGGAAAAGGGATTTAAATGAAATTCAGAAAAATGCAAGGAGCCAATGAAGGGAAACTAATACAGGAGAAAGTCGTCTCTCTTGTTAGTTCCTGGCTGTACTGATGCTGCAGCATTTCGGATGAGTTATCAGGATCTCCTGTAAGCGGTCCATCCTGGAAGAAACAAATACATGGACTAAATTTTCAGCATAATTTTGAGACTCTTTGTTCTTTTTTCCCCCAACAAATGTTGTATTTTTTTGTAAATAAAGTACGTATCCCAAGATCCACAGCAGTTGGGAGTGAAAGCAATGCCCTCCAGAGGAACAAGATAATGCGTTGAGGATTTTGATCAAAATACCATAATAAACAATAATTTTCTCTCCTTCTGAATTTCAGAAAATTGCTTTGATGTGATTTGCTTCATGTGCCTTCATACATAAATATAGCTGCACATTATTATGCAGATGTCAAGCATTTATGCAGCATTCCCTGACAATCTTTCCTAATTCAAACATCACCGGTCCTAGTACATAACCCTGTGGAACTCCATGCCTGTTTTTTATGTGCATAGAAGGTTCATCACTGACATGAAGACTTTGGAAAACATTTAATCAACTTGAACAAACTGAAAGTCGTTCTTTTCAAACCCATGTTGTGATTGGTTCCGTTTAAAACACAGTCTGAGTGTGAACATATGTAGACAAACCATAGTTAATGTTGTTCAATCTGTGGACACTGTGGATAACACATGATGTAGCAGACGGAGAGGCTTTAATCTGTCATGAAGGTGAAGCAGCAACAACAAATTACCACATGGATACACACAGTGGACTTTTAAAATATTCACTTTAGCACGCATTTGTAAAAATATCAACCTAAAACTTTACTTACGTGTGTACAAGAGACCCAAACGGAGAAAAAAAATATCTGCATGAGTGTAGATGGGGCATTAGATTAGATTAGATTGAACTTTATTGATCCTGTGGGCAAAACACTCAGGAAAATGGGGTTTCAATAGCAGCGCAAACACCAAATATACACACACAAGAAATACTACAAGAAAATAATAAAGAACAATAACTCTGAAAAGACAACAGCATTGAAAAAAACAGGCAATTGTACATTGGAAAGTACTAGTACAAACAACAAGTAGCAAGGTGGTAATAACAATAATAATAATAAAAATCAGCAGTAAGAAAACTAAATTACCAACAACAAGAAAACAAACATTGCACACTGGAATAAGCAATAAACCACCTAAATATCATTGCACCACAGAATTTCAGAGAGGAGTAGGGAAGTATAGACACATGTGCATTATTTTGTCTCATCTTCTGAAGACAAAGACTGTGTGTTGTAACAACTTTGTCTTAAAGACAAGGTAACGTGTGTCATTTTAAGCTGTATTTATTGTTATTGTGGCTTTTAATTGCCATCCAGTTTTGCATTAAAATCAACTGACACCATTGCATTGACTTACATCATGTGTTATTGTTGTCAACATAAACCACAGACTATTTGTGACATGTTATTGATGATTGTTCTTTTCTAAACATCACCTCAGCTGTTAAAATCCTTTGGGTGTTACTGGGTGATTTTTTTGTCTCCATCGACTGTCTGCTGTGTCTTTGTTTCACATGACAACATCAAACAGACGAGCATGAAGGAATTAAGCACATCGAAAGAGAGTAGAGGTTGATAGCGAGGCCGATTACGTTTGATTACACAAGTCAAATCCAATCACATTCATATCATGACACTGATGAACTCATACAGATCCTGACAGCAGTGAAATTCCAATTTGAATGTATAATGTACAGACAAGAGTTCACAGTGCACACGTCATTTGCATTTACACTGTTGACATTTTTTCAAGAGCATCATGGTGACAAATGTATGTGACAACTTTGTCTTTGTTGGACTGCTTTAATGTGTTTACAGATACACACACACACTATCACATAGGAATAGATACAAACCACCTCCATTGAACTTAAAAAAACATCTAATTAAAATGTGAGAGGAGTCTTTAGGTGTTGCACTGAGCACAAAAAGTCCCTTCTGGCCCTCTTCAGTATACAGGTAGGTAAAGGAACTTTCATTACTGCTTTAATTAAAACACTCCATCTAATTGTGTTCTGTACACCAGAGAGTGTCGTCTCCAGGGAGGCTCTATTTTTTACAGTGGCAGGGAGAAAGCAGTCAGCTCTACATGCACATGGGTTTTTATATTACACACATCTGATCCTAAAACGACATGATTTTTAGCAATCACTTAGCATTTGACTGAGCTCTGACAAAGAGGTTCAACTACAAATGACACTTCACCATCCTTTTGCCATTTGTTTTTAGTTCATCTTTTCAATCCTGCGCCCCCTCTCCATATACTGACCCCCCCCCCCCTTCACTTGAACATCATTTCTCCTCAGTGTGACAGAACTTGCAAACTATGCTTAATTTGCTAGCTACATTTAACTCATTAGCGTGTTGATGTTAGCAGGTGTTAGCATGCTAACCAACACATAACTGATTTTACTGTTTAAAAAAGCACATATGTATTTGATAAATGTAAAATATCTTATATTTCCTGGCTATTAAAACTCAAATTAAATACATGGTCATTTTTGTGTATAAATTGAAATGAATTGCTGTAAATTACTTCCTGGTGCCAGTAATCAGTATATTTGTAAATCTGTGCGATCCACAACAGATAGCAACAAGAGTCATTTAGCATTTGATTGAGCTCTGACAGTGAGGTTCAACTAAAAATGACGCTTCACCATCCTTTTACCATTTGGTGTTTACTTAATTTTTTCTATCCTTGAGTCCATCATTCTCTCTCCATATACTGATCCTCTCCCTCCCCTCCCAGGCTGATTCTCTTGTCGTAAACACTTCCTCACATGATCCTTGGCCTATTCGTTAATGAACTTCTTTGCCATCTACAAATTAGAGATGATACAACCAGCATTTAGCAATTTATAGTCAAAGCTAAGTGTGTTCTGACCCCTCCTTTTCAGGGAAATAAAGTACCATTTATCACCAAGTTGCTGGAGTGAGACCATACGGCTGTTTCACATTTGCAGGGTTTGAGCCTCCACAAATACTGTACATGTGGCCATTTTGTAAATATGCACTCAAATGCACATACCGCTCTCGGCCTGTGCTCACTACTTCACCATAATGTGGACAGACCTTTGGCCCTGAGGGCAGATGATTGTGTTAAATAGCATCACTGTCAGAGCGCAGCCTGCTCGCCACGTTCACTGTTGCAGCACAGTCCCGCCGTGATGCTGCAGCAGTAAAATAAATGCCTTCACGCCCCCACCCGTCTTAGCGCCTCAGGCTACGTTCTACATGTTATCCTTGCTTTGACCTCCTGTTATTCTGATTATGTCATAGTACAAATGGCTACAGAACTATCTGGTGTGTGGATATTATGGGTTGAAAAGTTTAAGTTTGACACCACAAAGGCAGAAAATATGCAAGAATGTCATGACTTCCTTTAAGGTTCTTTACAGACTTTAAGTGGCACTGAAAAAAAAAAAAGGAAACATGAGGGGTTGGCTTGTCGCTGAAAGCAATTAAAATGTGAAATCTGCTTCCTATAGTTCTCAGACTGGATTTTCTTTCATCCACAGCAGCAAGAACGTCTGTATCTGTTTGAAAGCAGAGTGGATGCACAGTGGTAGAGACATCAAGGAAGATCAATAGGTGTTTGGTGAGATTTTCTGGAACAATTTGCTCCTACAAATTGCCAATTGAAAAAATAAATCTCTTGAACAGCTTTAATCTGAATTCATGTCGGTTTGTTTTTCACCTGTATGCAGATGAGCCTGTTATTTTTACATCTGCCAAAGACATCAGGGACACATTCTTAACTCTCTCATCAGCAGTGTATCAGGTTAAAGACTGGCTTACTAAGTCGTGTATGTTATAGAACACTATAATAGTTGGTATCATCAGAATCCGGATACTTTATTAACACCATAGTGACATTGTTGAATCATGTTCACAAATCCACCAATCCATCATGTAAAACAATGTTTTCCTGAGAAAAGAGGAGCTTGATTTTTGTGGACAGGTCACAGAGTTGTCTGAAATGAGGTGAAATTTAATTTACACAACCAACAAATGAGGTCATTTGAGTGTTGATGCTGCCAGGATGGAAGACAGCATCAACAAAAAAAGTGATAGCAATGTTCACCTTTTCCATTTTGTAAACTGGTATTGGACATCAGCAGTTGATATCGAACAAGATAAACTCTGTTATTTGTGGTTTCAGTTCCTTACAGGTAAACCTATTTCTGATTTTAATAATTTTAACTTAATTTGTGGTATGATCTAATGTAGCTCCCATAGGTGGCATCCATTATTTTGTATATTTTCTCTTGTTCTTGGATGGGAAACTTTAATAAAACACAGTTAAAAGTCACTTTTAAAAAGGAGACCCAACAGTGTCACTCAGGTTGGAGGACTTTTTGAAGGACTTGTGTGTTTCATGGTCCTGATGCATCATGTATCACTCGTCACTGTATTTTTAGAGTGAAATAACAGTAACTGTGTTTTGGGCTATGACTGATATTCAATATGCACGGTTGAGGATCATTGTTTCAATGTTTCAGATTACAAGAGAGGGGGGTGAATATTTCTATTTTTTTTGTAACTTTCTCTTTATTGAAAAGCACAAGTTGTCACATGACCCTCAATTACAATCTGACAAGAAAGGAAAAAAAGTAATATACAGTACACATAATACAGTTTGAGATTGAATATAGAATAGGTTGGGTGACATAATAGCCATAATCCCGTAAAGAAAATTCCAATGAAATACATTAGATTCCATTGGAAAAAATTATAAAGTTAAAAGTAAGCAATCCTATGAACAGAGGCCATCTGATGTATACATTTACATTTATACTTTAGAAATATATATATTTCTAAAGTTCCAGGATATTGCCATGGTATACCTTCTGATTATCTGAAGTGAATATTTGGATTTTATGACTGGACAGAACCCAACTCAATTCAGTTTGTACAATGGGAAGAGGAAATTATACTACTGAACTAGTTCCGTACAGCCATGTTTTTTAATCATGTGAAATGTGACAGTGCTTCCAGAAATGTTTTATTATGTGAAATGTTACTATATTTTGACCCTCAGGGCTACCATACAAAAATGTTAACAAACGAGACAACCTCAGAATCACAGGGCTGGATCAGTTAATGACTGTTAATGAGAATTAGGTAATAGTAGAGATTTGTTCCAGGTGTGACCGTGTTCATATCATAGTTCCATTTCCTTTCCTCTGGCTGTTGTAGATAAGAACATGTTCATGATCAAAGTGACTCTTTAAACCATACAAAAGGAATGAAGAGGGGATGTGTGAGCATGAAAACAGAAAGAGGAAAAAGGAAAAGAGTTGACCTAAGAGCAGGAGATGTGACCAGGAGGCAGAAGGAGAGATTAAAGCCTGTCATTCGGATGGAATTACTTTTAAATCATTGAAGCCGGAGCTAATTAGATTTATGTTAATCACAGTCAACGAGCACAACAAAAGGATCTGATCATGGAGATATAGCATCGATATTCCAAACTCTCAACAGCAGTGGGACGTCTGGTACGAGAACATACAAACAAATCAACTCTGTGTATCCACAGACTGTGTCACTCACTGAATAAAGTATAAAGCTCATTGTTTATGCACATCTGTATTATGGAAATATCAAGTTTTCGTCTTCAAAATAAAACTCATAGCTGACAATGACAGTGCACAGGACTCAAGAGCAGCACTCCAAGCAAATGTCAATGAGATCCAGAGGGGGCAAAGGGAAGGCAGAACACTAAACTAATAAAAAAACAAAAAAAACCCACACACACTATCATAAAATAGTAAAGCTGGAAATTAACACTGGGAAGAAACGGGCTGGATCGCTTGAGAGAAAAACCAAGACGAACTGGCACAAGGACAGAAAGGCAGACCAACTGCATACACAAGGAGGTTAGAATGATTGGAACACAGATGAGGCACATTAGAGCGGGGCTCACAGTCACTGAGGCAGGAAACACATACAGTAAGAACAAGGTAAATAATACAAAATAAAACAGGAAGAATGTAGAAACACCACAACAAAAGACTTATGACTCAGAAGGAGACATAACAACAGCTGCATATACTGACAGTCACTCTAAATAACACTGTCTTATCATCTTCACGTGCTGCATCAGCTGATAGTTTACATTATAGCTCTGTTAGCTTAGCTCTGTTTTTAGACTGAAAACAGCCACAGTAAAAACACTAATCACCTCCGTTTTCTATTCGGTTTGTGTTGTCAGTAGCTGAACTAAAAATCTGTTTGGAATCCAACAAACAAGGTCAGAACTGTCACAGATTAGATTAGTAAATTGGTAAGGGTTAGTTATTTTACCTTGCTGACATGTTTCGAATGCCATTTGACGTACTAATCTAATATAAGACGACAAAATGAACATAATCAATCCAGAACTGTCACAGTTTAGTCTGAACCGTGGATCAACAAATGACAACTTAACAATGATAAGAACATCCCATAATAATTCTATACCTCCATAAATCTCAAAAACTCACCCATGTAGAAGAAACGGTAACATTTCAGCATCAAACTCCATTCTTTTAATTTAGAGTTGTGTCCAACAACAGTGTTTCTGGTGTTTATTCCAAATCATGTTCACTGACTTGTTGTTTCTTAATGGCTCTCATCCCATCTGGTCACTTTCTGACTCTTTGGTCAAAGACTCTGTGGCGTCAGTTTTCCTCACCATGAAAGACCAGCAGAGTGACTCACTACTCTCTCTAGTGGTCACATAAATCCTCAGTGGTGTACATTAATTCAGTTACATTCTCTACAAATGACATCTTTGGCAGAACTTTAGTGCTCTAATGATAATTTCAGGTATTTTGTTTAATATGTGAAAGAATTGCATTGCAGTAACTATACAATGATACAAAATGTGCCTTCTGCTGATACACTAAACCAGCCTTTTGGACTTTACTGAGAGCATGAATATCTTTTTCAGTCATTTGAACAGTAATTCTCTAAATTATCTGTAGAAATTGCACAGACATCTCAGAGATAAAACATCTTCCAAAGCAGCGGTATTTGATATTCATCTAAGTGTTAAAACCTTCAAAGATGCCCATATTGCACCTAATTTCTCTCATTACAGCCCACTAGTCGCGTCCATGACCTCTTGATGTTTCTGCTTTTCCATTTCCAGAGTGTGATAAAAGTTGATAAAATTACTGAAATCCCTTTTGACCGCAATAAGCTTCGGCTGTAGTCCGCCAATAACCAGTCTGCTCCGTCAGGCTTGAAAATATACAGCGTCTGTGAAAGACAAACTGTGATACCACTAGAGAGAATGTGTGAATGAGTGGGTGTTGGAGACGGAAAAAAGAGAGAAGGGGAGAAAATACACACAATGTGGCAGAGCCCAGACATGAATAGAGAGAGGACCAGTGGCCAGAAAACATGATCATGGAGTACAATAAGAGTCAATAGTAAAAGGGAAACTGCCCTGAGAGATAGCGCTGTAAAGGGAAGATGAAATATTTACATGACAGAAGGAGATGGGTTTATCTAAGAGTTACCCAGGCTCTGACATTCACACGATGGAACCCCACACTCATTTATTAAAGTACATAGTGATCAATGGGCTACAGAACATATCCACATAACATGTAAGTACAGACAGAGATAGGAGTTCATACCTTATTGTGTTGTTTTTGTGGTTCAGTTTGTGCTATTTTCCCCAGTTTGAATAAAGGACTGAACGTCTGATGGAGGTTTAAGTAACTGGACCTCACTCGGAAGACTTCACAAGACGACTTTGTTTCCTTTTTCCAGCGTATGACTTTCATCACAATTTTTTTTAAAATGTGTCCAACCCCAGTCTTATCCTGATGGTCTCTAGTCCATGAGTCTGTCTGTGCTTACACACCTGAACCACTTCCCTCACCGTGAACACCTTCGTAGATGACTCCATCATAAACGCAGTCCACTTGTTTACAGAACAAACCCAAACGTCACTCGGGCTTTTTCGGAAACTTTGTCGCAAAGTGCATTGTGGGAAGTGAAAGTGGTTTCTCACAGATTCGGCAAGAAAACGTCAAAGTCTCCAGTCCACCAGGGTCATTTTCCAGAATGAGTCTAGTCAGTGGATGGAGGTCAAGGACACATCTGGGTTCAACACTCACCAACACACAGACAAACTGCTGCTGCATGGAACTACAATTCTCATGATGATAATTTTCTGTTTCATACTGAACACTCAGGCCAGAAATCAACAGGCAGTGATGGCTTCATCATCATTATCACATGTTTATTTCACATAAATCTTTATTTGATACCTTTATTTGTGTAATATTTGTGTTTGGTGTGAAAGTCTTTTTGACATAAAGTTTAAAAAATATATAATGATATATAACTTAGTCAAATGTGAAAAATGGTATTTATAAAAAATAATTCCTATTCTTATTCTATTTTACCTCTTTTTATTCTTTTTTAAAATGCACGACATTTAACAACGTGAGAGAGGAACAGTATCTTCATTCTCTGTATGTCCAGTACAGAGCATTTCAGTAACCTCCCTTTACATTTCTATTAACAAGAATAATTATAATAGTGAGAAAACGGAAATGTTGTAATTTAAAAAATAAAAAAAACAGACTTTATCATGTTAAAATCCTTCATAATAGAGTACCAACACACACACAGTGACAGTGTAGATTGAGATATGAGCCGACTAGCATTAGTAAACAGTTCTTTCCTTTTAGTTTTCCACTGTACAGAAGATTATGTGTGATGTGTTTGACTCCTCAGTGGAAGCACAACAAGATATAAAAACCCAACAATTATGCATGACACAGTATTAACGAAAGCAGAATACAAATGTTGCATTACAGATGAGACATTATGCAAACATTAAATTACAAATAAACACAATATGTAAATGTGGTGTTAAATTTAGCAGCACAATAACATCAGGGCTTTGTGGGTTGAGTGACTGTGTTTTTTTCCCCACAAACATCCAACCCGGGTCCACACAAAGGTTAATGTAG
>JAPQRQ010000016.1:24209252-24221112 GCA_037367365.1 Apogon talboti | reverse complement strand
CTGAACTAAATACTGACCAAACTGAACTAAATACAGACCAAACTGAACTAAATACAGACCAAACTGAACTAAATACTGACCAAACTGAACTAAATACAGACCAAACTGAACTAAATACTGACCAAACTGAACTAAATACTGACCAAACTGAACTAAATACTGACCAAACTGAACTAAACAGTACCTTGGATGCTCCTCTTGAAGAACGCCTTGCAGCCTTCACAGGACCAGACGCCGTAGTGATACCCGGAGGCGTAGTCGTGGCAGACGGCACAGAAGTGCATGTCGGCTTTCTCCATCGCTGCCGCATTCACTCCTTCCGCCTGCCCGTCCGATCTCTTCGCCAACAGCTTGTTACAGCTGATGATGGAACTGCAAGAAGAAGCAACAGTGCCTCAGCCACAGGGACAACTTGACATTTACAAACGCAGCCCGTCATTATGAGTCCTCCAACCGGTTCCACGCCGCCATCGAGAACGTGACGCCGTTTATCATCCAAACATAATGAGAGCAGAAGTCTGTGTCATTACATCCATCAACTGGAAGCAAATCAGCACTGAATACACACTTTAATCACACATCCACTATGTGGACAAAAGTATGTGGATAAGTTGAATTCAGGTGTTTGTTTTCTAACAGGGGTCTGGGATACAAAACAATAATGACTGATGTCATAATGTATATATAGTTTTATATTGGGATAAATATTATTACATTTGTTAGTTTGGTTTAAATTGTTATCTTTGTTTCCAAAATGTATCAGATGGATTTGACTTCATTTCTCTCAACATTGACTTTTTTTCGTTTATTTTGTATTTTTTTTATCCATGTCTATGATTGAAAATGTTCTACCTCTAAATTCTGATAATATTTTTCATGCTCTGACTGTAAATAATAATTTTCTACCACAACCAACAATCGACTTTCTTCACATCTCACTGAGGAAGAAAAATCTCGCATTAAACTTTAAGGAAATATTGATGTTTTTATGTCAAATCATCATGGACAGGACATCTTACAGCTGTAGACATGATGTGTCCCAATACTTTTGTCATATAGTTTAGAAACATCAATATTTCCTTAAACTTCAATGGTAGATTCACCTCAGTCAGATATGGTTAATGTCACTGTTTTCTCTTATAATGTGAATTTTTTCATAGCATCTTCTGATTTGGGGTTGTACTAAATGAGTTTTTCTGTTCTGACAGCGTCTAGATGCAACTTCAGGACAGATTTTAAAACCCTGTTTATGCTCTTATATTCTCCACAATATCTGCTTTTTTCCTGGAGAAACAAATGACATTCTCACATCAGTTCAACAGTGACACTAAACTCAGCTGGTCTCCGCTCGCTGGTGTTTTTGGCATCAACAAAAAAATGCTGTTTTCTGCAGAATATTCAACTTAAAAATTATATTGTAAGAGAGAAAAAAAAACTGGTTGATTTCATAAAGAAACTTTTAAGACCAGACAAAACAGGACACGACTACGAAAGCCTTCAGGATTCTGTTGTGTTGTGTTTTTTCATTGTGTTTTTCTGGTGTCTTTTTGTCATGTTATTTCATTTGGTTTTTTCCCATTTTTTCCTGTTTTTCATTGTGTTTTTTCAGTTTTTTTGTTGTTTTTAATGTTTTTTCATTTCGCTTTTGTGTTGTCTTTTTGCAATGTGGTTTTGCGTTGTTTTTTCATTGTGATTTTTTGTTATTTTTATGTTATTTTTGCATTGTTTTTTTCATTGTTGTTGCGCTGTGTTTTCATGTTCTTTTAAAGTTGTGCCTTTTCGTCGTGTTTTTGCATCATGCTTTTGCGCTGTATTTTTCCGTTGAGTTTTTACGTGGTGTCTTTGCATTTTCTTTTTGAATCATGTTTTTCCGTTGTAAAAACATGATGAAAAAACACAACAAAAAGCTTGTTTTTTCCATCATGTTTCTCACCATGTTTTTGCATTGAGTTTTTACGTGGTGGTTTTGCGTGGTGGTTTTTATCATGTTTCTGCATCGTGTTTTTTTTGTAGTGTTTTTCATCATGTTTTTTCGTAGTATTATTCTGTTGTTTTTTTGCGGTGTGTTTTTGTATCATGTTTTTCGTCATATTTTTTGGTTGCGTTTTTGCGTTGTTTCCAGTTCTGCCGTTCGCCATCGTGGACTCACCTGCCCGCACTGATGCCATGGGCTTTGGGCTCCATCCAGGGTCCATGGGGGCTGGCTTCATTGTAGATCAGCGGCGGAGGGCAGTGCAGTGTCAGAGCGGGGACGTTGGCGTGGCCATGGGAGGACCAGAAGGCTGTGGGGCTGAGGGGGGGGCACAGTGACGAGGGGCTGTCACCGATGGGGGTCCGGCCATAGCTCAGCATGGATGGGTTGTAGAAGGTCAGGGGGCCGTGTCCGTGGTTGTACTCGTGGTTGCTGTCTGTGTAGGGGGCAGGGATGCAGATGGTGTGGCTGTCCAGGCCCAAGGGGGGGCTGTACACGGGGGACACGAGGTTCGGAGAGCCAGGCCGCTCCGAGGCTTTACCGGAGTCTGCCTCCTGCAGAGGAAGGAGGGGCATGTGGTTGACATCCAACCCAGGAGGGGAGGCCATGTCCAGAAGATCCACCAGAAACGATGACGATGAAGGAGCCGGTCCCGTTCACTGCATGTTGTACTGGAGACAAAACACGCAACAGAGGATAGAACTTAAATATTTAGTTTTTACTGGAGAAGATTGGACCGAACCAATACAACAATTAAAGAGGACAGTAAATAATACATGCAAACTAATTTTAACAAGATCATTGATTTTTATTACATTATTGTTTTAATTAGGTAGTTGGCAGATTGTTGACTGGTGAGCTAAAAATGACACTGACATATTTAGCTTTAAATGTTTTATCAAACTTTGTTCACTTTAACACCTGGGGTCAGCCCTATGGCCCCTAGTGTCTATGTAAGGTTAGGGGTCAGGGGTTAGGCACTGGGGACCATAGGTGCAGTGTCTCCCAATGAAAAAAACTTATAAAACCATGAACTGTTATAACATCTACATTTTTAACAATATCAAATAAAAGCACCAGACAGTCCATACTAGCGAACTTTGTTGTAACATCTGCAAAATTTCTTTTTCTTCAAGTAGAAATTTTAAATATTTATCTCAGTAACTGGGTTTAAACAAAATGAACATAATTGTTTCCCTTTAATAATACTGTACATACATTTCATAAATACTAAAACCAAAACCTTTTAGCTTCAAGCTAAAAACAGGTAACATTAGCTGTCATTAGCCTAACCTAAAAGAATGAAAGCTTTTGAAAAAACATTCATGAACAGAGCTTGAGTTTATTTAATTACTTTAGCTAATCTTATGCTTCATTAGGATCATTTATGAAATAGAGTAGGAAAAGAAAAACACCACTATTTACAAACACTTCAAAAATCATTTGACGCTTCTCCTTCACAAGTGAAATAAAATATGATGAAATATAATGAAATAATACATTAATTAGAAAATATTAATTTAAATAAGTAACATTCTATGCAGAAGCAGGATTTTTGCATATGAATAACATTGAACCTCTGGTTTTTTACAGTTAGCCTAATGCTATCAGCAGACTACTCACCAACCGAACATTTTAATATTGTTAAAATTCCACTTGTTTTTATTAAGACATTTCAGGGTGTTCATATTTGTTCAGGTCATTCACATTTTTTGTGAAAGGATAGTTTTTCATTTTCATATAATTCCTTTTTTTTTTTTTACACTAAAACAAAGAGAAAATTTTGGAGTCGTCTTTATTTATAGGTTATCATTCTATTACATTACTGATTTGAGTTTAACATCCTCGATTGTTGATATTTTCAGTGTAATTTTTGTGTTTCAGGAATTCATACCATGGACCGGATTGGACCCTTTAGGAGGCCAGTTTTGGCCCATGGGCCACATGTTTGCCACCCCTTACTGTAAATGGTCTTTCCAGTGGAGGAGCTCACATACTGTATTAAGACCAGCCTTTCTTTTTGTTTTGTCTTTCTACATCAGGCCTTTTTACTAATATTTGGCTGTTGTGACTCAGTTCAGTTTTGTCATCCCACCAGCGGAGCCGCTCATTATTCAAGGACACTCAAAACCACATAAAAACAGAAGATAATGAGGTGTTTTTCACCGTCAGAGGGTAAAATGAGACCCTGCTGCCGCTGCACGTGTGGACACGAGCCAGAAAGAGGAGGACGAGGATGTATTTACACGACGGGGACTTTTCCAGGAAACGCTTCCAGGAGATTCACCAGTGTTTTAATTAAAGATGTTTTCTGAATCCACATGTTCTGACCACAGCAGAGACACACAAACAACCTGGCAGAGAGACACAAACAACACAATGTAGACACACAAACAACACAACAGAGACACACAAACAACACAACGGAGACACACAAACAACACAACAGAGACACACAAACAACAAATATGAGATTCAACGCCTCAGTGAAGTTAGTTTTTGGATTTATATCATTAGTTCATCACTTTATCCTTTTATTTCATCACTTCATCCTCAATTCCAAGTAAAAGTTTGCTGTGTCTTCATTTTGGCACAAAATATCAATAAAACATGAACATAAATACTGTTTTATCCTCCCCAAGCTCAGTCTTATCAGTGCAATTTGTCTTTAATGATCGGCAAATTTCAGAAATGTAATCTGTGCTCAGATTTAAAGAACCATGCCTGTATTAACAATTGGAGCCAAAATAATTAGAGATGAGGAAATACATTTCTCTTTAGTTCCTTCTAGTTCTTCCTGTTCCTGGACAAAGGTCCTTCCACTGGAAAAAGGTGTAGAATTCCTAAATTTACTCCCTTGTAGACATTTCCTTCCTGTTATTCTTATGTGAAAATAAACTGGATTATTTGTAACTGGACGGATTTAAGTTAAAATTGTGTAAAATGTTCCCTCAGACTTTAACCCTTTAACCCCTGACGTGTCTGTGGTGAGCGTTCTGAATGTATGATTTATTTTAAATATTCATTAAAATCCAAACGTGCTGATAGAATAGACCTTGTTCTTTCCATACACATCTGTGCATGCTCAGTTCACCCTCCACCGGCTGTGGAATGGGGGGTAAAACACAGAGCACTGAGTGAGACCAACTCACTATAAAAATAGACAGTTTGGGCTTTATTTACACCGTTTTCCTTGTGTTTTGTTTTTACTGTTGTTTCCAGTGTTGTGATTTTCCTTCTTTTTTATTTTTTTACTGTTTTTACTGAGTTTTGAGCGTGTAACTGCTTTATGGAGTTCAACCAGGTGTCAAAAAGCAGCTGGATCCTGCATCCTACAGCACAACAGAAAAAGGTTGTTCACGTGTCCTGAACCGAGTTCGAAGTCACTGTGTGCACAACTTAAGTGCGACTCGAGTTCAAGTCCAAGTCCTCATCTCTGTGTTGAACATACTAAATCTCTTATTGATTTACATTCTGAGTGCCTTATTTAGTCCAAACCTGTCAAACTTCAATTCCTCTCTTTGTCTTTTCTGTTATTCCACCCTGTTTTGACCCTAAAACACACAGTAAAGCAAAACCACTGAAGAAAAGGAACACAAGAACATACTCACAGCAGCTTTTATGACACTGAAACAGACCACAATTCACAGCAGCACGTTTACCTGGAATCATGGCTCAAGGGTTAAAGGGATAATAAGTTCAGGTGTGTTATACCTTTGGACTTTCTTACACAACTAAGTGCTGACTTATTGTGTCCTGGCCTTTTTGTATTCATCAACAGTCTTTTTAATCTTTGATTTTTCCAGATGCAGAATTAAAAGTAAAAACTGACCAGCCTGTGTGACCTCATACGACTTGTAAACAGCGTAAACCACACTGTGCCAGGTCGGCTGTCGCTGGTTAATCAGTGCCAGAATCAGAAGCACAGCAGCCAGTGTGAAGGTCTGCAGAGGTGGAAACCAAGCGCCACCGGGGTTTCTGCAGATTTCTGATTAACAAAGACGACGAAATAATGACCGAGGGTTTTACACAGACCGTATGTGACCACATTAAAGAGTCAATGAATGTGTCTGTGACGATGAGAGGAGTTTCACACCAAGGATTAAGAAAAGGTTTTATAGAATTATAAAACCAGTGTTTTGATGCTTTTGGTGTTTTTAATGGAAAAGTGGACACAGTTGACTCGATGGTGAACAAAGTGACACATCTAGGCCATGGGTGTCAAACATAAGGCCCGCAAGGCCAAAACCGCCCCCCCAAAAGGTCCAATCCGGCCGATGGGATGAATTTGTGAAATGAAAAAAATGCACATTTAGGTGAATGAAAAGGCACATCCATAACTGCTAGTTGCCAAAAATTTTGCAGACAAAAATAAAAAAATCAGAGACAGGTAAATCAGACAGGGAATAAATAAAAGGTGCAGTTCCCTGAATAACTTGATCAGCCTCATGGCTGGTTGCAATTCAAGTAGTTAACTAGAACATAAGACATATTACAATACTACTATGATCACTAAATGTTTCTTAATTTTACAGACGTATAAGTGTTAAACATTTTCCAATATTACAAGTCATATAAGTCCACAAAAGAAATATTGAAGAACAGTGCAGAGAGAAGTTACATTTCAGATTCAGTTTCTGAAACATGAGCTCTCTGTGAAAATCTGAGTTAAAGATTAATTGTCCTACAAATAATTACAATTGATATTAAGAAGGAGAAGGAGCAAAAAAAGCAAAATCTGTTAATAGTCTCAAAATCATCCTATTAACCTTCCACTACTCCACTATAAATAATAATGCATATTAACCAGTGTTTCTGTTAATCATTGACAAATATTCAAAAATTAAGTAATGTAATTTTTATGTGGTATAGTGAAAACAAAACAAACACACAAAAACAAATGATGATTTGTTTACATTACGAACATGGCATTTAACGGGTTAAAAAATATGACAATTATTGAGTATTTGGTATTGTTGTTTACAGCTAAAGTTGATGGAAAGAAAAATAAATAAATAAATACATAAGAAAAAAGCTGTATGAAAAAATTCTGACATTACTACCCCACTGCACATATTTCGCACTTTAGGTGTTTAGGAAGGACCTCTGTGGGCGGGGTACTGGAGGGTTAAAGAGAAGCCTGTTAATTTCAGACTCAGTGTGTCTTTATTATCATATTTCCTGTCTCTCTTTTATATCTATGCAAAGAATAGAACTGTGGAGGCATTCCCAACAACTGTCTGAGTTAAAGACCGAATTCCGTTTCACCCCTTGGCCCCTCCCCCTTAACCTACCCCTCCATTTTGCCCATTCACGTGAAGGGGTAGGGGTGTCCCAAGTCTCGCTGAGTCAGAGGGGAAGGGCTAAGGGGGAGGGCTGTTTGGCCCTCAAAACGGAGATTTTTCAGGATCACACTACAAACGGAGGGGTATAAGAAATTTCCCATAATTCTGTTTGATTCATCGACGAGATGGAGGTAAACATAGTGTAGCTGTGTGATGAAAGAAACACACAAATGTACGTTTTTTTCTCGTGAATAACTTAATTATTTGATCGTCCGTTTCATCCTGTTTCAATGTGTTATAGACTGCATTTCTGCGGTTTGCGTTGATAACTGCAAAAAAATGCCCAAAGCCCACACAACAGAGACGGTTACAGCTGCTGATGGCACGGTGAATTCTGTCACAAAGTTGTCGCATCTGTTTATAGTGGCATCGATGATCGCTGATGACGTAACAGGTCCCGAAGGGTTGTCTCATTTCGTAGGGGAATATTTCAACCCCAAGTACAAGGGCCAAGGGGTAGGGGGAAGGGGGAGGGCCAAAGGGTGAATAGGGATTGGGCCTAAATGTACATTTAAGAAGCCAAAAGTGATGCAGGAATTGAGAAAACCACACAGGCAACAGGAGTTCTTTACTCTGTCAGTGATCTGTGCACTGATAGGAACTGAAAAAACCAAGATAAAGACAAAACCTGTAGGTGCTTCGATGCCTCCTCCTTGTATTTCCTTCTCTCAGCATCGTCATTACTTGTCACTGCTGCTGGAACATGAAATTTGTCCAGATATTTAAGCAGGTGGATACGCAGCGGAGCGTCATCGCTTACATGATGACCGAGCTCCAGTTTGTCTCTGTTCTGTTCTGTGAAGTCCATCCAAAGTGGACACAAGTGGAGTTTTTTGCCAAGTCATCATAAGGTCGATGGCTTCAGTCAATACGTGTTTTCTACAGGTCAGGACACAGCGACCTTCAGCGTGAATATGACCTTTTACCTCTTCATTCTCCACACACAACAATCCTGTTTTCCATAGTTCACAATGTATTTAAATGTATTTTTATTCCTGTGAGTTGTTGTCGTTGGGGCCCCAGTAGAATGCTTTGCCCAGGGGCCCATAATGCTATTAAGACAGCCCTGTTTACATGTGTATCACCACCTATTGTAGCAGAGGAGACATGAATTCAACAATAAGTCCAATACACTCTCGTGCATGGAGACCTGGACGAAGACAACAACTACAGCTCGATTAAGCCGTCCATGTAAATGTACTGAGACTCTGTTCGATTCTGCTGTAGAATCTGATCGTGAACTGAAACCAATGAGCTGTTGTCTGGTCAAACACTGTCAGACATCACACACCCTCATGTTCACTGGGAAAAGCCTCAGTGTTGAAACTCACAGGATTTTACTGAACCGACTGCAAAGACAGAAACCGAGTGATGCACGATAAAATGGCTGTCAAACTCATTTAGTTCAGGTTCCACTTTCCATATGATCTCAACTGGGCCGAACCGGTAAAATAATAATATAATAACCTAGAAATAATGTCAACTCCAAAGTTTTCTGTTTCTTTAACAGCAAAAAAATAACATTAAATTTGGAAATTTTTACACAATCCAAACAAAAAAGATGTGAATAACCTGACAAAAACGGAAATTTCTTAACAAAAATAAGTGTAATTTTAACAATATTCTGCCTCAACTTATCATTTCTACATGTGCATTACAGATCAGATCCATAAAAGCACAAAACATTTAGTAACAGGCAGAATATTGTTAAAATCACACTTAATTTTCTTTAGACATTTCATATTGTTCATATTTGTTCAGGTTAGTCACATTTTATTGTCAAAGAATAGTTTGTTAATGTAAATAATTTAAGAATTTAATCTTATTTTTTCCCACATTAAACCATGTATGCGGAACCTGAACTAAAACCAGTTCAACATCCTTGACAGTTAATATCTTCAGTGTAATTTTTTCACTTTGCAAATTCATCATTGAGTTGGATTGGAACCTTTGCCGCATGTTTGACACTCCTGCATTATAATCACACCTTTTTTAGACCAATACTTCAGCTACAGAACCACATTTAAGCACTATGTCCTGACCACAAGTGGAATGTAACCCTTATTTGTGAAGTGTTTTTACATGAAGCAACACTAAACACTTAGAACAGTAATAAACCAACATTTGTGCTGAGACGCTATAAACCTCTATCAAACTCACTACGCACTTGATGAACCCAATAAATCAAAGTCCTCCTGTGTTGTTGTACAGTATGTACAGTATGTACAGTATGTACAGTATTTCACTAAAAACACAATCAAGCAAAAACATACATATAATACAAATAAATCACATATACATACATAGATTCACATACTCACAATAGTTGTAGTGTGCGACTGAACAGTTGAGCTTAAAACCATGGACTCTGTAAATCAACTGTCCATCGGTGTCGTCTGCGCCTCAGTTTGAGCTTTGGACACACTGGCTTTCATGGCACACTTCCATGGTAAACCACCAAGCAGGTAACAAAGGGTCAAAGGGCACTGCCTTAATGTAACTCTGTGTTTTATTCCACTGATTTATGTCTGTGGATCAACAGGCAGGAAGGACAACACAGATGAAACATTTATCACACTAAAATATTTCAGTCCATGTGGAAATCCTTCAGCCCTCAAACCTCCACAACATTCTTTCAGACCTCTGACTCATGGATTTATTCTGTTTTTCTTTAATTTCACATCAGGCGTGAACCTGATGTACATTTTCTTATGGTTGAAGTTAATATATGCAAAAAAATAAAATGTTTCTACCATAGAAATCTCAGGAAGTTAGTGATTTTTATTTAGAAAATCAATGTTTTCAGTTATTAAATGTTTTTTTTTGTTCACATCAGCACGTAGAGGGGAAATATTAGGTAAAAATTACACTTTATTCAGGTATCAGTGTCTTTGATCAGTGTCTTTTATTCAGGTAAAGTATCAAATGAAAAGTCAAAGGTGGTTCATCTTAGTCATGTGTAATGTGTTTAAACGTTAAAAATGAGTAGAGACACAGATAGTATAGGCTGATTAATTGGCTATGGGCTTTTTATTGCTCCAAACTATCATTAACATATGGGCTATTATGCTCATCAGAGGTGGGGAGTAACAGGGAAGTATTATTACTAAGAAAACTTGAGGATTTATTATTCTGTTCTACTTTTATTGCCTTAATTTTGACACTAATATCTACATTTTCTGCTCTTACATTTTCAAGAGGCTCTTTACTTCAGTTTTATAGATTATAGATTATGTTTTCCTCTGCATCACTGCACATATTTCCAACATCAGGACTAATTTCAACCTACATAGATGGAATAATAACATAGAAAAGACATTTACAACAGTGTTTAAAGCAGTGCATATCACACATGACAGATGCAGCATTGTACAGTAAAACATGCACCAGGTCAAAAAAGAGAATAGATGGATAAAGGATGGAGTCCAACGTGGGTGAGCTTCAGTAGATTTTACACAGAAAAAGCTGCAAGAAATCTAGAAATATTTGTGAGTTTCACATCACCACTGTTCACTTTGAAACAGGGATGTGAAACTCCTCCAAAAATTGTTATGTTATTATTTTACTGGTCTGGGCTGAATGCGGAACCTGAACTAAAATGATTGTTAATATCTTAAGTGTAAATTTTGCATTTCACAAATTCATCCCATGGGCCGGACTGGACCCTTTGGCAGGACTGGTTTGGACCGTTTTATTCCGCTGCTATCATATCTTTGGAATAAACAAAACAGCAGCGAAACACAGCATGACAGGTCAAAGGTCCAAGTTTCCACTGATGGAGGACACACTGGAAAAAATATCAGTCTATTTTAGTGTGTTTTTAACATTTTTCTTTTTAACTTTTAATTCCTTTCACTGTCATTTTTGCAAAGTTAACGACCTAATGAAGCAGCTATAATATCAGTATTTGCACATTACAGCCTCTAAAATGTGATCAGTTGGTGCTTTGTTTGTTTTGTGTGATGAGTGAATACTTTTGGGTTTTGATTTGCTTGCATTAAAAATATGTTAAAGGATGTGAATAATCCATCAGATGTGTCTCTATTGGCCTATTCTACTGGCTGGTTGAAGGTTTTTAAAGATTATCTATATAGTATTGATATTGTAAACTGTCACAACAAGGGGATTATGGTCAAAAATTATGAGAAATGTTTAATTTTTAGTTCATAATGTAAATATTTAATGTGGGAGGACATACAAACCCACAACATCTTCATGTATTCAACAAACTAATAGACAATTATAGCTGTAAAATTAGTCTGTGTGTATATACTGTATAAACACAAAATGTATTAATGTTCCAAACTCTCGCCACCAGAGGTCAGTCTGGTACCAGAACACACTTAAGGCCAAAGCCACCAACGAACCAACCCTATGTATCCACAGACTGAATCAGTCACTGAATAAAGGATAATGATCATAGACACAGTCTTATAACACTGTTTTGTAATCTTCATGTGTTGCGCCAGCTGATAGTTTACATTATAGCTCTGTTAGCTTAGCTCTGTTTTTAGACTGAAAACAGCCACAGTAAAACCACTAA
>JAPQRQ010000016.1:24163312-24188845 GCA_037367365.1 Apogon talboti | reverse complement strand
ATAGTTTCTGTTTCCACAGGAAGAAGGTGAAGAGGTCGAGTCTGCTGGATTGAGTCTTTTATCAGAGCTTTGATATCGTCAGTTCTGTCTGATCATGAATATGTATCAAACCTCCAACAGACTGTGGATTAATGGGATTCAACTTCTCCAAGATCTGTTTTTTTTTAAGTCTTATTTTAGTATTTAGTTTCATTTTTTATAAATTATTGTATTGTTTTATTTAGTGTAAGTCACAAATCTCTGTGTAGCTTTTATCAGAAGGTAAAATGACAGAACACACAGCATCAAATATAATTACAGTGAATTCAAAGTCCCATATTGTATAAAGCTGTTTTATTCTCATTTACCTTTAACAATAGTGATAAGAGTGAAGATCATCTAGTTTTCACTTGTATTTTATAGTTTGTTGTTTGAATGTCGGTTTTGTTTAGTTACGATTTCATGGTTTCATTTTATTTTATTTATTTATTAACCTTTATTTAAGCAGGAAAAAATGACTTGAAATCTCTTTTCCTGTTCTCTGAGGTTTTGTTAAAGGATTCTGTTGTTGAAGAGGATGAGGTAAAACATTGGAATTCTATGTTCTGTTTGCATCTGCATCTACTTTAGATAAAACATAATCCACATAATCCAATGTTTTAGTTAAATCCCTCGAGTTAAAGTTGGAAGATTAACCAGTGAAGTTTCTATTTCAGTCACAAATTATATTATCAAACTAAAGGGTCTATATGTAGTATTTCTATTTCAAATATTAAATAATGACCTAAAATTAACAAATATCTATACATTTTGACATCTTTGAGGTTCTTACCCCCCACATTTGTAGAAATTTTTTTATAGTATATTATCTAAAATTTCTACATACATACATACATACATACATATATATATACATATACTGTATACACACATATATATATATACACACACACACACACACACATATACATATATATATACATATATATATATATATATATATACACACAGACATACATATATACAAATATATATACATATACATACAGTATGTACACATACAGTATATATACACATATACATATATACACACACACACACACACACACACACATATATATATGGTCTATAGAGTTTTATTTACTGCTATTATTTTTGATAATGTTGTCTTTATGCTGCACATTTTTTTTCTTGCACTTCAAACTGTTGCTGCCTTGACAAGTGCATTTCCCCATTGTGGGATCAATAAAGTCTAATCTAATCTAATCTAATCTAATCTAATACATACCCATCCCTAGCTGTATCCACTGTAAAATATCTGCTTTAAAACCCATTATTTGAGGTTAACTCCATTTGTTTTTATGTGATAAAGACAGTCGAACACAGAGAAACCTGAATGTTTCAGGGATAGATAAGGTTAAAGGAGCGTTTGCACACGATCCACATGTATCCGAAACACAACAAAGCAGAAAAAAAAGCCAAACAAATGGAGTTTAGATAGAATTCTGCTTCATTAAAGTCCCGTATGTTTGTGGGATTCTTTCATTTCTTTCATTCAGTCGGGTTATTTAGTCCCTTTGTACTAAAATACTTCTCCAGATCCACCGATTGGTCCTCGGCCTCCTTCAATTATCTTCTGATAATCTTATCTGCCTTATTAGTTGCTGAAACACTCTGCACATGATGCCATACGATACAAAGAGAACGAGTGGACTATTTTCTGTCCAAACCCTGAGAGCAGAAGGAACTCGGTGTTCCCTCTTGTGTACTCTCGTCTCCCTTCGACCACAGACCAGCGAGAGGAGGACCGTATGTTTCCTCCTCTAGAGCTGAAACATGCACCACGGCGGCAGCAGGAACGTTGTGTGGTTTTTTACAAGTCCAGATTTTCTGTCAATGCAAGCTGATTCATCCTTTTCCTTAATCAGACCTGAATGCCTTCCATTGGCTCTGGCTGCTCCGGCTGCTTTAGTAATAATGGTACAGGAGGGGACCATAATGGAGCCAACATTCAGATGCATGAGCTCCAGAGCGGAGCACAGGTGAGGTCAGGAGGAGACCAGTGGATTATTGACATCAATACACATCTATCATCACTGTGAACAGGCCAGGAAAACAAAACACAAACGCTCACGACAAGGACATATGGACCATTTTCTACAATTTTCTTGGGAACAATACAAAACAATATACCTGTTGAGGGTTGGATGGATGACACAAATGGATCTATTTTCTTATTTATTTAACTGTGTGTATTTTTATAAACATACGTACTCTTTATGTGCCTTGTTGTTTGTAACTTGTTCTCTTGGTTAATAGAAGAAAATCTCAATAAATACACGTTTAAAAAAAAAATGCTCACGACAAACTCCCCCCTCTGATGTTGTTTGACTGTAATTCATTCAACTGTTGAGGCTTTCATTATTCTGTTTGTGATAGTAAATTAATCAGCTGTCGTCTTGGAAAATATGTGTTAAAACAGACAAAAACTGTGTTAAACTACTGGTTAAACTGGGTGACATTAACCCTCAAACAACTCAACAGCTGCCTTTGACAAAAATACCCAATGATCCACCATCAATATCATTATTACCAACACTACCACTAGTAGTAGTAGTACTAATCCTATCATTACCATTACTACTACCACTATGACTACTACTACCTATAAGATACATATTAAAAATGCTCAGACCAAGCAAACGTACAAAGCAAACTGAGGCATTAACCTTCAAAAACAAACATCCACCATCGACCCAACTATCTACTGATCTAAAATGTTTAATCCCTGTTGATCCACTAATCCTATAAATAGATAATAATTAGTGTAAAATGCAGTTTGTCGTCTCTCCATGGTCATCAGATATGACCCATTTGGTCGTTCAGAGGCTCCATGGTTACCGTGGAAACATTATTGCATCGACACATCATCAGTCGGTAAAACTAACCTGTGTTACTTCGGTCTAAACCAAGCTCATGTTCCCTATTAGTGGGTGAACCATCTCCATCCTAACCCATGATGACTAAGCCTCAGAGTTTATCAATGTCAGCTGCTCAGTTGGGTCTAAAAGGAACAGGACAAAATGAAATACAATAACAGTTCAATAAGTCATTCATTTAGGATAAACAGCCATCGCAGTAAGTGTTTTGTACCATTGTGACATTCTCTAATAATCAGTTTACTTGCTTTTGTAAAAACAGTGTCAATAAGTAAAAATGAAAACAAATATCTGGGTTTAACATCATAATAACACTATGAATTGTGGGTAATTCCCTGCAGAAGGTACAGACAAAAATAATAATGGATTGGAGTTAAATAGTGCTTTCCTTTTAACTAAAGCACTTATACTGAATCCATTATTCATTCAAAATGTTCATGATAAAATGTAAATTCAGTTGTTAAAGTTGTAGCTTTCAGGCCCATTTATGCTCTACATTAGAAACACACACGTATACAGATGGAGTGTTGCACTTCCACCAGTGACAGACCCCTGGTTTGGTGATTTCAAGGGTTTCAACTTCAAAATTAACCCTTTGCTTTACTATTTTACAGTTGTAATAAAATAAATGGCCACTAGAGGCTGTACCAAAAAGCCCTGGCTCTCATACACTTACATGTTAAAATACTACATCTATGTTTTTCCAAGAGTCATTTTGGTTTCATCGGTTTTATTTGGACCATCTAACGGGTGATCTGGTCCTTCTTTTATGTTTTCCTCTGTTAATCAGATCTCCGGTGAATTTGGACCTTATTCTTATTAAATAAAACAAATTTTTCCTGACAGACAGCTGCACTACCAAGATGTAAAATTACTTTCTTACATCAATGTTTGATGTAGTTTAACATAAATAACTTAGCCTTTAACTTTAGCTCACCCATGTCCCTTAATGCTCCTGCAGCCATGCCCCTTTTGCCAAATATGGTCACTTCTGGCTCCAAAAGGCTAAATCACAAACTAGTGGCTCCAGAAGTTCAGAAACCAATGGGAGATGCCATGTTTATTCAAGTCATTTGTTAGCGTTTTGATCAATAAGTGATAGAAACCATATACAGAATAATTCTAATTCATTACAGAACTGAAAAATGTTGGAAAATTAAAAGGCACCATTGGTCAGGACTTAAAAAAGAACCATCAACTATTTTTGTCCAGAGGTGAGAAGATTATCCAAGGAGATGCTGTCGAGGGCGGATGTGAAAGAAATGTAAAAAAAAAAACAGACGAGGACGACCCAGTGCCTTCACAGTAGCTCATGGTCTATTGGCTGGTGAGCTAAAGAGAAAAATAGACCAGTTTTTAGGATTACTCAGCCTGTTTAATGAACTTCCTGACTCACAAACCAACAGATATGGTTTACAGAATGCACTGGGGGCCAAAATGGATGGTTTCACCAAAAGATTTATTTCTAAAATCTAAAGTTTCCTTAAAACTTTTAGACTTGTCTGTCTTTGTTCTCATTGTTGCTGACATTTATTTTAGAAATGAGATACAGTGTAAAATAATCCCGGATGACATCAGCTTCACTCTCGACTGTATCTGTGGCTTTTAATTGTGATGTGAATCCAAACAGAGCAGTGTGGGAGTCGGGAGGACTGAAGGAGAGGTTACCTTGAACTCTGGTACCTTCAGTCTGATGGAAATCCTCTGCTTCTCTGGGAAATTTAGAGCTTTGTCCAAATTCTCTGGCAGGACACTGGCTGCTTTCGGTCCTTGACCAAACGACACAAGCGTCTGGTGGTAATTCTTCATGAGAAACTCCAGTTTAACTTTGACTCAGAAGAATTCCAGAGCTGTTTTTTCTCAGAAGTGTTCGATTTTAGTTTTTTTTATCTGGTTCATATCCAGGGAAAACCGTGTTTTTACAAACGTGTTGATTTGCAGAGAAACAATTGTTTTTACACATGTGCAGATGTAAAAAGAATGAAATAAATCAGATTAACCTGTATACATGCAGGAAGACATCAGAGTACTGGGTTTGGGCTTCATTTTGGCAGTGTGGTGGTGTAGTGGTTAGCACTTTCACGTCACATCAAGAAGGTTGTGTGTTGAGTTTCCCCTGCCTATAAAAACAGGTACATATGGGTTAATTCTCGTGTCAGTACTCCTGTCCTATGACCTATGAAGAACTGGAGATGGTCCCTGAGCACCTTCAACGACAGCTCACTGCTACTGATGACCTACATGCTAATGTTAATTGCTAATGCTAGGTTCTATGTGTGTATTGTACGTAAAATGCATAGACCGAATTTCCCTAGGGGGATAATAAAGTTAACGTTTAAACTTTATTTTTGAGTTGAAGTACTTAGTACATAGTGTTGTTACCATGGAAACGATACACTGTCTCACATGTCTATAAAGTATTATATGACCATATTCTGTTACATTCTGTTCAGTTAAATAGTTTTCCTTGGTTAAATTTAAGGTTTTCTCATGAGAAAACACTGTAAATCCACGTTTCCCTTATGATCACAGCCCGACCAGCTGGACTTGAATCACCTTCTGCTTTAAAACCAGTTTACAGTTGAAGGACAAACATGCCGATCGCCACATGGCTGTAATCTGATGAGTTCCTGATGATTATTTTCTCTTAAAATGCCTCAGTTTGGACTCATGTAAACCTTCATCCAGAGCTCAGTGCTGGTTTTGCATCAGGACCAACTGCAGCACTCGGTTACCATGGAAACGTACATGTTGTTTACTCAACCAGAGGGATGGATGAAAATGTGAAGCACCTGTTTTTCTCTACACATGTGTCCAGCTTTTTGTAACCATGTATTTTAAAAAGTGCTATATAAGTAAAGCTTTACTTACTTTATTTTCTTTAATTGATCTTTATTTGTTGCAACTTGTTTTTTTTCCCTCAGTAAATGAATAAAAAAAGAACAGTTGTACTTGATTTTTTGACAATTTAGTTAAGGTCTGATCCAAAGACAGAGTTTTAAACATTAGTGACAGTGATCAGAATATCATTAGCTTTTATAACTGTTAAATATTGCTACTTAAACAAATGCTGCTAACAGAGGGACACATAACATTACTGAGTAGCAACATATAGTATTTTTTTTTTTTACTATATATACACTATATATATAAAAAATTGTAAAATATGTAAAAAAAATTACCTAAACTTCTAATCAGAGTGTTTAGAATAAAGAGTTGTGAAGTTCTGACAGAGATGCCAATGTATTGGATTGGAGATATGAAGTGAATTTATTTCCAGCGACGGGCCAGGTGGATTTATGTGACCACTAGAGGCAGTAGTGAGTCACTCTGCCAGTTTTTTGGAGTCAAACACAAGAAGTGATAAAAATAGAAGCACCACTGGACACAGCTCTAAATGAAATTGTGGTTTTACTGTGTTATGCGTTCTATTCTATTCTGTTCTGTTCTATTCTACTGTGTTCTCTTCTATTCTGTTCTGTTCTGTCAGTGAGGACACACAGACTGAAGTCCCTCAGAGGTCTGTCTTCATGTGAATAACCCGCTCTGAGAGGTTTTTGTCAAGGCCTTGAGTGCTAATTTATGGTGGAGTGTCCTCAGTGTCCAGGCACATGAAGTCACTCAGAAGGTCCACTACATGAAATACAGCAGATAAAACCCTGAACAGCCTCGGGTCATGACAACGACGACACAAGGACTCATATCTGAAGGACGGAAAAGAACAGCTTTATAGAAATATTAAAGAGGAGAGTAGATCAGAGCAGGAGGAACGCAAATCTGAAAACATCTGAGTATCGTGTGTTAATCGGATTACTGTTACCTGATGAAACTGATCAGATTATATTGTTTATATGATCAATAATAATCTGACAACTCCATAAATCAGATAATGGTCAGAGTTTGAGTATGACTGTAAACGGGTTCAATAACAGGTTTGATTCTTTCGTCATTACATGTGTATGTACTCAAAACAATAACCGACTAAAACGTCTAAACCTGGGTTTATCCATTATCCTATTTCTGAAGTGCATGTAAATGCATCAGATTATTACACTTATATGATTACTAACAGTTATCGGATTGTTATGGTCATGGAAAAGGGGTCAGTACAAAGTTAAATAATTAATGAAATCATCACAAAGTGTCTTTAGTAGTTTGGTTCATTTTGTTTGTTTTTTTGTTCAATTTTGTCCTTTTTGTTGATTTTTTTTCCCATTTTTGTTCAATTTGTTGCTTTTTTTTCAAATTTGTTGCTTATTTTGTTAATTTTGTTGCTTTGCTTGTTCATATTTGTTCATTTTGTTTATTTTTTTAAAGTTTTGTTCATTCTGTTGTTTATTTTGTTAATATTTGCTCATTTTGTTGCTTATTCAATTTGTTGAATATTTTATACAATTTGTTGTTTATTTTGTTAATTTTTTTGCTTATGTTGTAAATATTTGCTTGTTTTGTTGCTTATTTTGTTAAATTTTGTTCATTTAGTTGCTTATTTTGTATGATTCGTTGATTATTTGTTCATTTTTTGTTCACTAAACTCATCATAAAGTAAACAGTTCGACCCCAAACTTTATCATTTCAGTGACTCGCGAAACTTCTGTGAAAATCTTCGACGCGTCGAACTCATCAAACCATTTAGTCCCATTAATTCGGAGGCTGATACAGTAAACACAGTTTTATTACAGCACATAGTCGAAACCGGAGCCGAGTGTTTGCTCACTTTTAATAAACGCTCTTAAAATCCTGAGGGTTTTATAAGAGAAACGGCTGAATATTCATATAATGGGAGATCTAAGACCTTCATTTGACTGCAGCTTTATCGGTGAAGAGGCTTTTTTAATCCATCGGTCGTTTTATTAGACCTTTTCTTCATCTTTTTTCCTTTTCCAAATAAGCGTCTTCGCTCTGATCTGACACTTTAATGCACCGAGTCGGGCTTCGTCTGCAATGACACTATTCAGCTCGGAGGCTTTTTCTGCCGTGTCTCCGACAAAGGAACAGGAGGAGGTTAATAGAAGTTTGGTGGAAGGAAAAGTAGATTCCAACTCTCCTCTTTCCCTCTGATCATTGTTCTGCTGTCGCACAAAAAGGGCCTTTCAGTGTCCAGACGGGAAACGGAAATATGGAGTAAAATCAGACACAAAGGATAAGGCCACATCTTTTTTTGGGTTTTATGATGGAATGAGACGTATTTGTTGATTACTTTATTCATTTTATTATCTTTTTAGTTAGTTTAATTCATTTTGCTAATTATTTTGTTCATTTTCATTCAATTTGTTTGTTATTTCATTTATTTTGTGATTGATTGATTTATTTCGTTTTCTTCATTTTGTTTGTTTTTTTGTTCACATTTTCAAATTTTGTTTGCTCATTTTGTTAAATTTTGTTGATTATTTTGTACAATTTTTTGCTTTGTTGCTTAATTTTGTTCAGTTTTGTTCATTTTGTCAATAGGTGAATTTTACATTTGCTTTTTCTAAGACCTGTTAAAAGATAAATATTAAAACATTGTATGAGGCATGGTTTCTGAAGGTGAATATTAATACTAATGATCCACTCATGTTCTGGTCAAATTCTGGAAAAGAGAATGAGTCTTCTTTAAAGGAAAGGATGTTTTTTTATCACAATAATAATAATAATAATAATAATAATATTACATGTCATTTTTACAAAGACAGAACTGTGATTATCATTTACTGTCTATGAAACAGAGGAATCTTGTCTTTATGTCAGTTTTCTTCGACCGTTTACCTCAATTTAGGTCAATTTAACGCCGTCTGACAGTTTTAAGAGCAGTTTTCCCTTTAAATAAATCCATTTTACCCTCATGGAAAAGGACGGAAAAAAAGTATAAGGCTGTTTAGAAGATTCCAGCAGGAAAAAGCTGAGTATGACCTGCACTTACAAACTGGAAGAAGAAAAGGTGTTGATACTGAGTTAAAATCCACACATCCCTGCTTTCCTGGTTGCATTTTCTCACCGTAATGGATAAAAATGTAGGAAAAAACTGTAATGATTATTACAAACTACTTATGACAACTACTTATTACAAATAAGTAGTTGTCATTACAGGTTTTTTTTTAGCCCCCAATATCGATATCGGCCCCAAAAATCCCATATCAGTCAGGCTCTAGTAATAATTTAGGTTGAGTTAATAATCTGTTAGTCTCAAGCATAGTTGTACCTTTAAGAATATTAGTTTCATTATCTTCTCATGGAAAAAGGAAGAAACATTATGTCTACGACAAAATGAGATGAGATGAAGTCCTGCTTTCCTGGTTTCCAGTTTAACTGCTCAATGGATAAAAAAAGGAATAAACTATTTCGTCTGTTAGTGTTCAACATACAGTAGTTGTCCCTTAAAAAAAATATTAGTTTCATTGTATTGCCATTATAAAAGGAAGCAAAACAAAAAATGAGAAAAGACGAAGACAAGAAAAAACAAGATGAGATTAGACGATTACAAAAGAAGACAAGATGAAATAAGACGAGATAATACAAGATGAGTTGAGACGAGACCAGATAAGACATGGTAAGATGAAATGAGATAAGATAAGATGAGATAAGACAAGTATGACAAGATAAGACATGATAAGACAAGATGAGACACAAACAGAAGCTAAATCCAACTTTTCTGGGTGATTTCAGTTATGAAATTTATAAAAGAAACATAAAAAACACTTTCACACAAACTTGAGCAGAGAAACTACATTTGATACCATTTTAAATGAGTCAGACAGGACTGAACTGACAAAAAACATGAAAACAGTGAATTTTAATCTAATTTAATGTAAAATCCATCGTTTTCTGGTTGTTTTTTTTATCAATATGATACCTAAAAATAGAAGGAAACTGTCCCAAAGCCCCTGAGCAGCAGTTTAAAGGGTCTATATGCTGTACTTCTACTTAAATATAGACAAATGTCTTAAAATGATGATTATTGTGTTTAGAATAAAAAGCTGTGAAGTTCTGTTGGATTATACAGATATTAAGTGCATTTATTCCACCTGAAATCCATCAAAACTGAATAAATCACAACCAAAGTCTAAGTTTCAAATGTCACAAGTGTTTTTTTTTCCAATACACAGTTTAGGAGTCGTTCTATTAAACCACGGATCATTTTGGCTTTTTATAAATGTTTTAATAATGTTGGTGGAAAATTAAACCTAAATTTAACCTGACGGGTGTGAAACTCATTAGACTTTCATCAAACTCCGGTTCCAACACGATGAGCTCAGACTTCAATCAGAAACAGAAGTAAACAGAGGCTGATAAATCAGATTAGGTTTCCTCAGGTGTTTTTATCTCATTTTAATGGTTATTTGTTATATATATGTAACATCTGACAGAGATCCTCATTTAAAGGAGGTTTATTTATTCATTTATTTTATTTTCTCTTGGGGTCTAATCCTACATTGTGTGTATTTACGTCATTTCTCATTATTTGCCTAATTTCACAATTTCTGTCTCATAAATGTCCATGAAAGACGACCATAAAGAAAATACATTGATCTTCTACTACTTCTTGTCCTCCTTCTTCTCCTCCTCCTTTGTCTCCTCATTCTCCTTCTTCTCCTCCTCATTTTCCTCCTCCTTCTCTTCATTCTCCTCCTTCTCCTCCTCCTTATTTAATAAAACTCGTTCCTGTTCAGCCTGATGAGGACGTGACCATACATGTTTCCAGACCAAACCTCTGAACGTGTTCAGATCCACTGGTTCCAGTGTTCATTAATGTTCATGTTCGTTCCATGATCAGATGACTCAGGAGGTTCAGTATATTAGACCCAGATCTCAACAGACATTAGACCTTTAGACCTTGTTCTTTTAGTCTATTCTCCAACATCCAGTTTCCTCAGTATTAAAAATGAAAACTTACTCAGAAAAATTGAAATATGAATAAAACGACAAAGAAAATAAACAAAAAAACGAACCAAACTGTCCAGGTGAAATCTTAAAATCAGCTGTTCTTCTGTTATTTTAATATTCTCAGACAAATCCAGTCAAAATGTGACTAATTCTGCTCATTTACTGTAAGAATAAACTAAAGCACTTCATACATGACAGTTACTTTGCTTAAATGTGTAGTTTTCTGCCATTATTTTTCATGTTTCACACTTACTTCTATGTCTTTGTCCAGACCTCATCTCCATGTTGAGTTCAGGACGCCCCCTGTTGGATGAACCTGGAAAACAGCAGCAGCAGCAGAGTTTCAACACAGGAAATAAATGTATGTATTTACCTCATTACATGTCTCCAAATAAACCATAAATAACCAGAACTGTGTGGTTATTACATTTTTATTAGGTGAATGAAAAAGGAAAACACAAACATAACATGAACATTTCTGTACATTTTAATCAGTTGTATTAACAGGAGTATATTTTTGAGCTGTAGGGGGCGCTCCAGTGTAAGTTATTATGAAGTATCCAACAGTTGAGCTGCAGCTCTTCATGTTTCTGTCAGAACAGATATTAGAGCTTTAACAAAACAAATTTAGTCAAAGCGACAGGGTTTTTCTCTAAATGACAATTTAGAAACACCTGACATGTTGAATCAAAACTGATTATTTCGTTCATTTTTGTTAAATTTGTTGACTATTTTGCAAAGTTTTATGCATTTGGCTTGTTTTATTAATTTCTATTCAATTTGTTGATAATCTTGTTCATTTTGTTGATTACTTTGCTCTTTTTTGTTCAATTTATTGAATATTTCGCTCATTTTCATAGATTTTGCTTATTTTATTAATTTCTATTCAATTTGTTGATTATTTAGGTCAATTTGTACTCATTTTCTTGATTATTTCATTCATTTTGTTATTATTTTGGTCATTTTTACATAATAACTCCACATTTTTCTTTTAGTGTATAAAAGTAAAATAACATGAAAATGTTTACGTTTATAAACTATCCTTTCACAAAAATGTGAATAACCTGAACAAATATGAACAACCTGAAATGCCTAAAGAAAATTAATTACAATTTTAACAATATTCTGTACATGTGTGCATTTGTAGATCAGAATCAGATGAATCAGAATCAGCTTTATTGTCATTGCACGTCACAAGTACAGAGCAACGACATTTCGTTTGCACAGTTCTTCCAAAGACTGGTGCAAGCCGCAATATGTACAATATGTACCACGATTCGGGGAGACAGAGTACAGGTCAGGTCAGAGCAGACGAAGAGGAGGAGTGGGGGGGATCCACTGTGATCTGTAATAACGCACATGTGTAAATGATAAACTGAGGCAGAATATTGTTAAAATTGCACTTAATTTTCTTTAGAAATCTCAGGTTGTTCATGTTATTCACATTTTTTAAAAGATAGTTTGTAGATGTAAACATTTTCATACTGTAATATGCCTTTTTTCACTGTAAAACGTAGAGGAAACTTTGGAATTAACATTTATAGATAACGATATTATTTTACTGGTCTGACCCGTTTGAGACTGAAGTTCACAGTGAAGAACCTGGAACCTGAGGATAAACTGATCTAACCCCTGAACATAAACATAGGTAAGCTGTAGGGGGACGTCGAGGACCACAGACCCTTTAGTTCACTGTGGTTTTAGATAAATCCATGAGACACTCCTCCGACACCTGCAGAACTGAACATACATGAGAACGTTTCATCTCCTTCACACTCTGGTCGGATCATGGAAGTGTTCAGACCTGCTTTAATAACACTTCTGCTCTGGAGAACCGGTGAGATCCACACCTTCATTTCACATTTCATTCCATACATGTTCATCTTGTAATAACTCTGGTGTTTCTTCCTGTTCAATCACTTCCATCAGTGTATCCTTCAATAATGTGCAATAACTCTGCAAAATGTGAACTATGTGCAATTCAGCTGCGCAATAATATGTTCTGCAATAACGATGGAATATTTATTCAATATTCAGTTCATATTCATCTGATATTTGGTCAAATTATTGATTCATTTCAAGACACTGATCGACCGAACGACTCAGGTTTATTCATTTGGATTATTTTTGTTCATTTCATTGAATAATTGGCTCATTTTTGTTAAATTCTGGTCATTTTTTGATGATATTGTTTAATTTGTTGCTTATCTTATTCACGTTTTGTTTATTTCACTGATTAATTTGTTCATTATATTAACATTTTTCATCACTTGTTTATTTCTGTTAATTTTCTTGCTTATTTTGTTAATTTAATTAACAAAATAATACATTTACAGATTAATGAGGGAAATTTACTGGAAATGAACAAAAATAATTAACAAAAGGAAGAACGATCAGTAACAAATGGGCCCGAATTAACAAAAAATGGACAAAATAAACAGAATAGTAAACATGTAAAAAAAAAAAGAGTAAAACATGAACTAAATTATCAATAAATTGACAAACTAATTAAGAAAATGAACTAAAAATTAACAAATATTCAATACAATAAACAAAATATATATATAATGAATAAAGACACAGCAGGCATTCTAACAGATCCAACATGTTAATTTTAAGACATCAAAATATAAATGCACTTTTTACACATAGACTTGAGTTCATAGATGTACATACTGTCACATAATGTTAATATTGTAAAAACTGTCTATTCATATTTTTATTTCTTTTATTCTATTTAGCTCTGTTCTTATCTTACTTTTGTAAAAATTTTGTATTGTATTTTCTTATCTTATTTTAGGTTTTGTAATTTGTAATTTTACATTTGTTCTGTTCTTATTTTCTGAAGTTTTGTTTTTTATTCATATTGTTGCATTGAACACACAACAACAATAAAGGCTGTTCTATTCTATCTTCATCCGCATCATTCCTATCCCAGGTCTGACCAGCGGTAGTGATGTTACCCAGAATCCCGTTCTCTGGAAACAAATCGGAGAAGATGCGACGTTCGAGTGTAGCCACAGTAAAGACCAGACCTACTTCCAGATGTACTGGTACCGACAGCGACCCGGGGAGACCATGAGACAAGTTGTGTTCACGACACCCAACACTGACCCGAGCTGGGAGGTGGACTTCAGAGACCAGAGGTTCTCCACCTCCAAACCGGACGCTCTGACTGGAACGTTCACGGTGAAGAACCTGGAGGACGCAGACCGAGGCTGGTATTTCTGCGCCGTCAGTAAACACAGCAATGCAGACGCATGAGGAACTTGAACAAAAACCTCCAGGATGTGTTTTAGTCGGGTACAGCAGGGGAACCTCGAGGACCACGAACAGGCCTAGATCCACTTTGATCCATGAATAAGACATTCCACACCTGCAGTTTTATCTACAACCACAACGATCCGCAAGAGCACGAGACCAGGGTGAGAATATGGACATGGAGCCTATGAGAACATGGACCTGGAACCAACGAGAACACAAGAGCAGGACAAGAACATGGACCTGGAACCAACGAGAACATGGACCTGGAACCAACAAAAACACAAGACCAGGATGAGAACATGGACTTGGAACCAACGAGAACATGGACCTGGAACCAACAAGAACACAGACCTGGAGCCAATGAGAACACAGACCTAAAACCAACAAGAACATGAAGCTGGAACTCTGGAACGACTGCTTTTATTCTGGAACTGAGGTAAACTCAAAAATCTAATTACATAATTAGGTTCAGATCCTGGTCCTGGTCCAGAATCAGATCCAGGATCAGATCCAGTGTATGGTGAGTCCACCAGGGGGACCTCCAGGACCACAGACTCTGATTTTAGACCAGCCCACGTCCTGCCACGCCCACATGCAGATCTCCAGACTATCAGAGACCCCGCCCATCTGCAGATTTTCAGAGACCACACCATGTCAATGTCACAGCTAGAGATTCATCATGGACATCCAACGTGGTTTGAAGATCCAGATCCAGATCCTGGTCCAAATGTGGACAGTCGGTAAAACTTTAGGTCAAGTTTTCACCCAATATTTGGTCAAATTATTGATTAACTTTACAAATATCACACACTGATCAACCAGACGACACAGATCAGGAGATTCATTTGGTTTATTTTTGTTCATTTTATTGATTAACTTTATTAACTTTTGTTCTTCAGTTTTGTTTGTTTCTGTTCATTTTTGTACTTATTTTGTCAAATTAAGGATTCTTTTCTTCATTTTTGTTAATTTTGTTGCTTGTTCATTTAATTTGGTTTGTTTTATTGATTATTTTGTTCATTTTTCATTTATTACGTGTCATTTAATTGATTCTTTTTTGTTTCTCCTCAGGTCTGGGTGTTGGGACTGGCGTTACCCAGAGTCCAACGCTGGTGAAGGTGGAGGGTGAAGATGCAACGTTCCACTGCCAGTTCACCAGGGACTACACCTACGACCAGATGTACTGGTACCGACGGCGTCCTGGAGAACTCATGAAGCCCATTGTCTTCACCACCGCATTCAGCGCCCACGAGTACGACCACGGGTTCACCAAGGACAAGTTCCCAGCACAGAAATCAGACTCTCAGACTGGATCCCTCACGGTACTCAAGGTGGATCCTGCAGACGGTGGAGTTTACTTTTGCTCCGTCAGTCAGTCGACACCATGATGCAGGTGGTGGAGACGCATGTACAAAAACCACAGTGCTCCGTCAGCACTGACACATCAACCACATAGAACTACCATCTACACTAACCTCCTCCAACCATCTACATCAACCACCATCTACACTAACCACCTCCAACCAACATCTACATCAACCACTAACAACCACCATCTACACAATATCTACAGTATAAAATCATGCAAAAATGAACTTTTGAATTCTGACCAAATACAAATTGTGAAAAAATAATATGACCTTTGATATGCATGAAGTGCAAAGTGTGCATAATAAGCTCACCTGGATACCAGAAAGTTAAAATAGTGAAAAATAACACGGTGAATAAAAAATAAACAGTAGAGTTTATTATGAAACTGCACATTTTTTCTGTTTTCACACAAACCCTGATAAAACCACGACAGAGTTCAACAGGTGTCTGATTGATATCAATAAACCACCGTCTCTGAGCAACAGTAACCATGGCAACTGTAGATGTCATATAGACTCCACCCACACAAAGACCAAGTGGGGTCAAAGGTCAGAGAATGTCACATATGACTATGAACATCATCGAACATGTTCTGCTCATCCTCATGGTGTTTCTACTGTGGATTAAAGGTAATCATTTATTTGTTTCTTTATGAATATTTGTTTATTTCATTGGCTGGTCGTCATGGTGATTCACTTCTCAGCCTGTGACCCAGACATCGACGCTGTGGAAAAACCAAGGTGAAAACACGAATATGGAGAGAGTTTCAACAAGAGCAAGTTCCAGGCGGAGAAAGAAGACGATCAGTCCGGATCTGTGACGCTGAAGTATACCTCTGTTCAGTCAGACGAGCACGGTGAATGAGGAGACTAACACTCAAACCCCACCCCCCCACACACACACCCACACACACCCACAGCCCAATGAGCAAGGTTTATCTACATCTGACTCAGTATTTGCTTCAGTGAAAGTTCATTCTGCTTATCTTGCACTTGGTTTCTTCATACTTTTTTCCCCCCATTCTTGTGATTATATTAGTCATTTTTTATTCATTTTGTTGCTTATTTTGTTAGTTTATAGTTAATTCTGTGTATTTTGCGCTTTGATTCTTCACTTTGTTCATTTTATTGATTATGTGAGTTATTTTCTGTTAACTTTATTTTCCTTTTGTGTCTTATTCTGTTCAGTTTTTTCATCGTTATAATTATGCGAGTCATTTTGTTGATTATTTTGCCGGTTTATAGTTAATTCTGTGTATTTTGTGCTTTTAAGTTTACTCATTCTATGTATAATGTATTATGCGTTATGTTTTGTTCAATTCTGTGCAGTTTTTGCCAATTTTCATTGTTACTTAATTTGTTCTAAGTGATTGTGTCAATTTTTTTGTTTAATGTTTCTTCATTATGTTGTTTATTTTGTTAATTTATTGAGTCTTTTATTCATTTTGTTGATTATTCTGATAATTTCTTTTTTCATTTCTGTTTTTCTTATGAGCATGTTCATTTTTTTTTAGTTCTTGAGTCTATTAACTTTTTGCTCATTTTATGGATTATTTTGTTAATACATTAATTCTTTTCTTCATTTTTTTGATAAATTCTGTTGCTATATATCATGCTATGTATGTTAGTCATTTTTTGTTTGTTTTTTTCTTTTTTGTCTTAATTTCAGTCAAAGGTCAGTGAAGGTCACATGATGCGCTGACTCTCCTCCCTGTAGTTCCTGACATCTCTATAACCGACGTTGAACATTCTAGAACAGATGTGAACATCATGGACCGTGTCCTCCTCAGCCTGGTGGTGTTTCTACTGTGGATTAGAGGTAAAACCTACAGATGTGCATCTACTGTATTTGAGGGCTGAACTCAAGGCTGATTTCTGTTTTTCCTCCAGGTCTGACTCATGGAAGTGGAGTCACTCAGACGCCGATGCTGTGGACGACCAGAGGTGAAGATGCGACGCTCACCTGTGAACACACTAAAGGTGCTGGATACAACCAGATGTACTGGTTCCGACAGTTGCCGGGGGAAACCATGGAGCTCATGGTGTTCACATCTCTGGGCCTGGATCCAGACTTTGGAAGATTTAAGGACAAATTCACAGCCACGAAGCCGAACTATGAAAGCGGGACGTTGACGGTGAAGAGCGTGACTCTGGGAGATCAAGGCTTGTATTTGTGCGCCGTGAGCCAACACAGTGATATGAACACACTGAACATCTGAACAAAAACCTGATGCACAGTTATCAGCTGTAACAAATGTACAGTAGAGGGACCTCAAGCACCACAAATACAGACGCAATGGAACTCAATGAAAACACACCAACATGGGTCTATAATCAGCTATGGTACGGATTATATTGTTGCTGTCGGGCAGAAACCTCTTATGTCCAACACAGTTATATTTCAGGAAAATGGAAAAACAATGTATATTCTAAATAAATGAATGCAGTTAAGAGATGTAGTCACCAGCCGTTTTCAACACTTTAAATAGTTCTAAAACCGTCAGGCCAATGTGAAGACTGACCAATAAAATCATTTAAGACAAAAAAAAAAAAAAAGACCAAAAATGGACTTACAAGGTTTCCACCTGACAGCGATGATATGTGCATTTACCATCAGGTCCATAAATGTTTGGACACTGATGGACATTTTGCTTGTGACTCACTATTATTCTTATATCATTATATTTTTATACAATCTATACCGTCTTATTTTATACAGTGACGTTTTTATACAGTGTTTTGCACAAAAAGAAACATAGCTGCTAAACTCATTTTCATTGTTCCTGTAACAGTGACAATAAAGTCCTATTCTAGTCTATTCTCATTTTCTACTTGCTGTGTTCATTTTTGTTTATACTAATCATGACAAATTTTTGGTTTCATTTTTGTTCATTTTGTTGCTTATTTTGTTCATTTATTGATCATTTAATTAAAGTTCAAAGTCCACATTTCAATCACATCTTCATTGTTTCATTCCACATGAGAAAAGAGGTAAAATTACAGAATCTGTGTCACCGTCCAAATACTTACGGACCCTATACTTCAAATCAACACATCTTTGGCACATCTTTAAAAAAAAAAACAAAACCTAACAATATACTACATTTGAATATAATAAGAAGTGAATATTTAAATGCAGACACTGTTTTGAAGTACAAATCATAGTTTAGAGACAAATATTCCTTTACATTAATATTCAATCTTTCTTTTATTCACAGATTTTCACGTTTTGACACAATACTGCATCTTAAACTGAAGTCTCTTAGAACTTTGATTAGAATCTTTATTAGTGACCCAAAATTGGTCAGTTTTGACCATATTTATTCTACAGGCATTTTGCTTAGTGTCTGTAAGCAGAGGCTTATGATGATTTCTTGATGCTGTTTTTTTATTTCTGTGTTCTCCAACAGGGATGTCAAACTCATTTTAATTCAGGTTCCACATTCAGCACAATATGAGCTCAAGTGGACCAGACCAGTAAAATAATAATAATTTTAAAAAAAGTAAAAATTACATTATGAAAATGTTTTCATCACAAATTATCCTTTAAAAATATGTAAATAACATGAACAACCACAAAAACCCTGACATTTCTTGAGGTAAATAACTGTAATTTTAACAATATTCTGCCTCAGTTCATCATTTACACATGTTCATTATAATGTACAGATGACAGTGGATCTACAAACACACTACTACTACTACTACTATAATTGAAACTGTCTTGTGTTAAGATGCATTATAGACATGAGCGTCATAAAAAAGTGTTGCTGAAAATAGACATGGTGTGTCAAACAAACCACATATGGCCACGCCCACCTGTTACTCTATAACTCTGTACCAGGTTCACTTGTGTTTCTACAGCCTCCAGAACATGGACCAGGTCAAACACACCGTCCTCATCCTGGTATTATCTCTACTCTGGTTCAAAGGTAAACAGTAGAACATCATAACTTCTTATTTCAATGTTGAGATTTCACTAACGTTAATATCATGACACAGGTTTTACTGACGGCAACGATGTGGACCAGACTCCCATTCTGTGGAAAGAAATGGGAGACACAGCCACGATGAACTGCAGTCACACTAAGGGTGTAGCCTACTACCAGATGTACTGGTACAGACAGCTGCCAGGACAGAACATGGAACAGATGGTGTTCACCGTTCCTAACTCTAAACCCGACTTTGAACCAGACTTCAGAAATGACAGGTTCTCGGTCACCAAACCTGACGCTGACAGTGGAACGTTGACAGTAGAGAACCTGAAGTACGCAGATACAGGCGTGTACTTCTGTTCTGTGAGTCAACACAGTGAAACAGACTCAAGTAGAGGCTCAACAAAAACCTACAAAGCACATTCTGTTTATCTTATACAGAGACTCACAACATCACACAACAAACACACTGACACCTGCAAGATTATATGATATTATACAATTCAACCCAACACTGAGAACATAGGTGGTGCACACTGTGGTCAAATATGGTTTAATTATTGAAGTTTTTCTTTCATATCTGTATTTATTATTAATAATTAATTAACAAAAACCTGTAAATCATTTGACTAAACATGTCTGATTTACTATACACACAGACATGCATACAGACAGACAGACAGACACACAGACATATATACATACATAGTCATTCATTGTCATTTTGGTCATTATTTTACTCCTTTTGTAGTTAATTTGTCATTTTGTTAGTTTTTTGGTCATTTTGTTCATTTTGTTGATTATTTCATTCTTTTTTAAAAAAAAATGTGTTCTTTTATTTAGTTATTTTGTTGTTTTTGTTGATTATTTTGGCCATTTTTACTCTTTTGACTCTTGCAGATTCTCTTTTTTCACACATCGCTCCTGACACTAGTCCAGTCGTCCCCTAGAAACACGGGGCGGTGTTGTGACGAGTATTCTTGTTTTTTGTCTGTGAGACTTCCTGTATCATGTGACCAGATATAATCAGGTGTTTCATCACTAACAGCAGATGTTGACTGATCTGCTCACAATGGCCTCACTGCTCATTTTGACTGTTTCTCTGTTCTTTACTGCAGGTATCACACACCTGGTGTTATATTTATATAGTTTTTCATATGTTTCCTTTACACAGTGAACATCCTCAGCTGTGTGTTAAACCTGGTGTATTTTTGGTGTGTTGCAGGTGGGACCAGGTCTAGTAAAGTCCACCAGACCCCGTGGTTGCTGGTCCAGAGGGGTCTTTCTGCTCAGATGGACTGTGCTCATGACCTCGGTGGGACGTACTTTGAGATGTCCTGGTACCGACTGACACCAGGACGGACTCTGGCGCTGCTCGTCTACACCGTGCCCTTTAAAAACGAACCAGACTTTGGAGATTTCAGCCCCAACAAGTTCTCAGCCACAAAGAACGAGGCAGAGACAGGCTCATTCATGGTGAAAAACGTGGAACCGTCTGACGGCGCCGTATATTACTGCGTCGTTAGTACGTACACGTACACGGTGAGGAAGTGAATTGAAAAGACGCACAAAAACCACAGAGGCATGAACCAACAACTACAGCCACAGATCACAAAGAGCTGCAACAGCGAACATGAGGAAAACCAGTGTGTTAGTGCATTTATCTACGGAACTGTGAACCCACTTTGAAATGTTTCCCTTTCATTTCCTGATACTTAACCCTCACAGATCTAAGGGTGTTGTTTCTGATTTCTGCAAACTTTCTTAAATTCACCTTTTTAAAGATACTTTCAAACAACAAAATACCCCACTGTTTATATCAAAATGCTTAGTTCTTTATGTAAACTGAGGCCTACTTCTGTACTAGAGCAGCGTAGAAACAGATAATTCAGCCCAAATGCTGAAAGTTTAAAGTCAGATTTGTGAAAATGTTCAGATTCTTTATTTGTCATTTAAACATTTCCATCATAGATGTAATGTAAAAACCAAATGACAATGTACTGGTCTAAAAAAACAAACAAAACAAAACTAAACACACACAGATAAAACAGTTGTAGGAAGAATAAAATAGTCAGTATAAAAATCTATAAATAAATAATGCACATAATAAAATCTGTGATAAAATAAAAAACTATACTATTTTGATGTTAAAAAGTATTGCACTGAACAGTGTATTAGGCAGTGAGACGTGTACCTGTGATTTGCAGTTAATTTTTGAAAAGCACGGCCAAAAAAAAATGGTGCACGGCTTGCTCAAAGCCGTACTAATTATTAATTATTACATGAAAGGCATCTGTACCTTCTTACTGAGGGCAAAAGAGAGAACAGTTCTAATCTCTCATTCATGTGGTTTTGATGTTAATATAGGTTTACCAATGTCTTAGTGTCATAAAAATAGTCATTTTTGTTCATTTTCTAGACTAATTTGCTCATTGTCTTGAATATTTTATTTATTTTATTTGATTATCTTGTTTATTTTTGTTAATTTCTCAAACAGTTTTTGTTCATTTCCATGATAATTTTCTTCATTTTTCATTTAGGTTTACCAAAGCCTTAGGTTCACGACAGTAATGGAATATCTGAATAATAGGTAAGTGTAGAAAACAAGTCTAAAATTAAAACGTTTGTAATACTGTCTTTTGAGCATAAATGTTTGTCATTCTATTTTCACCAATTGTCTCTAATGTGAGATAAATGAGGCTGAATAATGACGTCATATTACAGATCGTGACTCATTAAATGTGAGCATTTGTCATAGTATTTTATATTTACGACACACATTTCCATAGTGCACATTGATTGTTTTTATTATTTGTTTATTATTTCACACTTAAAGACGCATTTCTATCACTGTGTGCCAACAAACAGTGTCATTACCACAGTTCTAGCCCCTCCCCTTCAGGTTCCTTCTATAACATCTGTACATGTAAGTGAAGGTCACAGATAAAGATAAAACATGACCAGGAACATCAGCTCCATCGTTGTGCTCAGTCTCTGCTTCTCCTGTACATTTGCATCCAGTTTATTTAAAGACATACAGTATTTACTCCTATTATTGCCTTTTAAAAAAAAAAAAAAAATCATTTTCCCTTTTAAATGCAGGTTCTCTGTCCACTCAAGTCCATCAAGATCCACCATCAGTCACAGTGAGAGTAAATGAGTCCTCCATAATCAGCTGCAGCCATTCAGGTCAAACATTCAACACCATATGGTGGTACTACCAACCCAGAGGAGACACCAGCCTGCTGGGATACACGATGGCCACTAACCCCGTCACAAAGGGTCCATTCCATCAGCATTTTAAAATAACAGGAGACGGGTCAAGGTAATCTCAACTTCACGCACTCCAACACTGGCCAGAAGACGATGGTGTGTATTACTGCGCAGGCGGATGACACAGTGACTGAAGAACCTCAGACACCTCGACAAAAACCTCCAACACTCAACCGTCAACATTTACAAGAACAGGAAGCAGAGGACACCTGCAACTGAGCTTTGAAAGGGCGTCTTCTGTGTCAACCACCACAACAGGAAACTGTAGAAATCCACCGATGAAGGGATGAGAGCTCCCATCATCTTCTGCCTCAGATCCTTTCAGTTCATCAGTTGATCAGTTTGCATCATGTTCAGACTCCTTGTGCATTTAGCAGCTCTGCCGTTCTGTCTGACAGGTAAGAAATGATGCCAAAGGACTGACTTCAGGTCCAAAGCTACATTTTTGTGAAGACACTTCGTTAGCAATTTCCTCAAACATCCTCTCTGACGAAACTACTAGTCGGATTCATTTAAAGTTTTTTATGCAGCTTCCTTTGGAAAATGTCTACAAAGTTTGGTCACAGTTTTGAGAAATTCACATTTTTGAATTTTTGACAAATTTTTGAAATATTAAAAATGTGCCTTTCCTCCTAATGGTCCATACAGAATGTTGATGGTTTATAACATGTAAATGGTTCCAGATATCAATCCAGTTCCTATTGATCACTGATAGAAGTCATATATGGACTTTGATTGAATTAGTTCAGTTCTCCTCCAGTGAAAGTACCACCCACTTCTATTGGAGATTGATCTGCATTCAGACCACAGGACTGGAACATAGAACAGAACCTGACAACCTCACACATTCAACTGGGGACTGATCCTGATACAACATGATGCTGACATACAGGGACATGGGAACAATTTTTTTCTCTTATTGAACCTGTTCATTTTTCTATTTTTCACAGAACTCTCAAAAAACAGCATTGACCAGAATCCCTCTGCCATGATTAAACATCCTGGAGACACCGCCGTGATTACATGCAAACACTCCAACTCTGACTGGGACATGATCCAGTGGTACAAACAGTCTGCAGGGACCACGGATATGGTTCTGCTTGGCTATGTGCAATATTCTTTTGCAACTGTTGAAGATCAGTTTAAAGACTCGTATAATGTGAGCGGTCAAGGGTCGAGTCTGTCATCCCTTCACATCTTAAAGTTGCCCAAAACCAAAGACGGCGCTGTGTTTTTCTGTGCAGCGAGTAGAGCACAGTGATGCGAACTCCTGCCAACTTTGACAAAAACCTTCTATGGTAACACATCCACAACAGTTCAACAGGTAAAAACCACATGAAGACCAGAAAAATATACTCGATAAGTGTTATCAGACAGCTGCTACATCTAAAGACAGCTTCATACTGTAACACTGTCTGTGTACAGTCCAGTAGGAGGCGTCGTGTCTCCACAGATCTGCTCATTTTATAGACAAACTATCAGAAGAAAAGATGCAACAGATACCCTGTAACCTTTACTAAAGTAGATTTCTATTTCTATATTTCTATCTGCTATATGTGCAAAACTACTGAACCTCAGATGATCCATGTCTTAGTTCTTGACGTGTCTTTATTAGCATGGACTTCTGATTTAGCCCATAGAAAGTATGATTTAGCCCAGTGATTCCTGAGGTTTTTCAGCCCGAAACCCAATAAATGTACAAAAATCCATCTTGAATTACTCTCTTTTGTAATTTCCTTTGCTTCATCATTCACAACTTCCATCACTTAACTTTACATAATTTTCTTGTTATATTATTTTGGTTCATTTTCATCTTATTTTACAACTGTTTCTATATTTCTATCTGCTGTTTCTTTACAAAACTACTGAACCTCAGATCAGCCATGTCTTAGTTCTAGCCGTGTCTTTCTCAGACTTGGAATGGATGCAAAAGTCTCATGTCACCTTCAGCTTTGCTCATTTCAGGGTTTTAATGAGTTCACATATTTATTTCTCATCCTCTCTGTTAAGAAAAAAAAAAACAAAACGCAGGAAATATGTGCACAGAATTGAAACGGACCAAAAAAAAAAAAAAAATCAGTCTTATAGAGGTTAATGTCAGTATTTACTGTGACATCGTTACTACATGGTGAACTCTCTTGGACTGATTCTCTGGAAGTTTCTTCTAAATCATCTTGTGGTTTATTAGTCCAGGCTTCCTTCAGAACATTACATTCTACAACACTGGTTCACCAGCAAAACCCATGGACTTGGATAAATGACAGTGGATGGAGAAGTTTGGTTTGAATTTACATTGAACTTGTATTTACATCTACTTGATCAGTAAATTAAATGTAGAATAATTTCTGACTTCCACTGAAAAAAAGCAAATATGATAATAAATGGTGGTAAATCACTTTTAAAAAAAGGTAGAATGTAAAGTAAAAAGTCATTAAGAAGTTGCCACAACAACGGTTCTAAGTCTTGAAGGAATGAAATTGAAGTTCTCCTGAATCAGATGATGTTTCACACCTGATGCCAAAAGATACGATAGAAATACTTTAGAAAATATAAACCAGTACAGGTCAGATACCTGTATTAGTTTGCTCTAGGTCTCTAAGGTTTAACCATGTGTATCGCTGGGTAGATTATCTTTTTATTTACCTTTGTTCCAGTCGGATTCAGGCAGATACCTGGTCTTCAGGTGGGGGGTCTTGTTTGCATCTGAAAAAAAGAAAAGTATTAATACTTAAAAGATAGGGGTCATTCACTTAAAAAACTCCACTTTACAAAGTTAATTCCTCATTGTTTCAGCTCGAATCCACCTGTAATCTGATCTTTAAGTGTCTGTATATCTCTAATCAGACTTTGTTTACCTTTAACCTCTAATGCAGTCAACATGAGGTTATAATCAGAAGAAAAGGGGGATGT
>JAPQRQ010000016.1:24106487-24125374 GCA_037367365.1 Apogon talboti | reverse complement strand
CAGACTTGGACAGAGGACCGACAAGCAAAGACCCGGTGGACTGTTGGTGGTGTCTGTAAGAGACCAGGACCATTAGACACATCAAACTGTCCAGGATCCAGGGTGGACAGCCCACTGACCTGCGAGTGGACATCCTACTGACCCGTGAGTGGACATCCAACTGACCTGCAAGTGGACAGTGTGGATGTCCTTCTGATCTGTGATTGGACAGTGTGGACATCGTACTGACCTGTGAGTGGACAGGGCGATGCCATCTCGTCTCCACTCCACGGTGACAGTGGTGGACGGAGGTGGACTGACTCTACAGGGAAGGACGACCGTTTGTCCAACCAACGCCTCCACTGTGGACGGGTCTGACTTATCGATGGTCACTCCACCCAACGTCAAACTGGAGGAAGAGGAGGAGGAGGAGAAGAAAGAGGAGGAGGAGGAGGAGGAGGAGAAGGAGGAGAAGAAAAAGAAGGAGGAGGAGGAGGAGAAGAAGGAGGAGGAGGAGGAGGAGAAAGAGGAGGAGAAGAAAAAGGAGGAGGAGGAGAAGAAAAAGAAGAAAAAGAAGGAGGAGGAGAAGAAGGAGGAGGAGGAGGAGGAGGAGGAGAAGGAGGAGGAGAAGAAAAAGAAGGAGGAGGAGGAGGAGAAGAAAAAGAAGAAGAAAAAGAAGGAGGAGGAGAAGAAGAAGGAAAGAAAAGGAAAGAGAGAGAATGGAGGAATAAAGGTGACCTTATGCTACTGTTGGTACTTTTCCCTCCCAGTCACCAAAGTAAACATAAAGACTGACAGTGGTGGAGGAGTATTCACACACTTTACTACAGTAACAGTACTAATACACACTGAAAATACTGCACTGTGAGGAACAGCCCTGCCCTTAAAACCTCAACAAATACTCAGGTCAAGTGTAAGTGAGTAGAAGTACTTTCCACCACCGGCAAAAGAAAAGACAGAAAACAGGAGACGCATGCAACGAAACCCAGAGAAACAACGAACAAATGACGACAAAAACACACTAATGATGGAGAACTGAACCAAAAACCCACAACAAACCAACACACAAAACTACACACACATGACCAAGACGACACATTGACCACACACACACCCGGGGACGTTCAGCATCACAGCAGAACCTTTATTAGTTGGACACAATGACATGGAGGTGACGACACAGAGCTGAGAGACGGCAGCCAATCAGAACAAAGAGTCCCAGATGTATCCCACGGCAACAAACAAACAAACAGTGAAAAGCAAACAGGAAGTGTCCGTGTGAGGATGCTGTGAGGTGTTGACTTCCATTACAAAGTGGGAAATAGGGCGTGGACGCGGCAGCGAGACAGTCTGTTTTTTGTACAGAGTGAGCGTTTACATCAGGGGTGTCAAACATAAGGCCCGTGGACCAAAACGGGCCGTCCGAAGCATTCAACCCGGCCCACAGTGTAAAAACTGCACAGAGGACATTGATGTTAAATGCTGTATTTTCAGTTTAAGATGCCTGTTACAAAATGTTCAGTTGTAATGTACATGTGTAAATGATAAACTGAGGCATAATATTATTAAAATCGCACTTTTGTTTCTTAAGAAATTTCAGGTTGTTCAGGATACTTTTTAGATGTAAACATTTTCATCATGTAATTTAACTTTTTTGTACTAAAACAAAGAAAAAATTTGGAGTTGTCATTATTTATAGGTTATGTTGTTTTTTTTTTTACTGGTCCGACCCACTTTAGATCATAATGTGGTCTCTGAACTAAACTGAGTTTGACACCCCCGGTTTACATGGAAGCTTCTACATAAAAGCAAAGATTATACACAAGACAGAAAATACGATCCTGAAGGAAAACTACGAGTTTATACCTGATTTCACGTTTATTCACATTTGCACTGACAGAATAAAACACTTCCATCGGACATTCCTGCAAAGTATGTTTTATATCAGCATTTTAATATATGTGCATATGTTAAAAAAAGGCTCAGAAATAAAAACCTTAGTCCTTTTGTTTTAGGTTTAACCCTTAAAGATCTAAAGTGAACAAAAGCATCTACAGATTTTCTACAGATGTCACATAAATGGATGTTTTGCAGAAATGTTCAGTGGCTCCATTTTATTCAGTTTCAGTTTCAGACAATAAGCAAACTACAGTTTTTGACATATTTCTATAATGATGTGAAAGTGTGTTTGCTGCTCTTTGGTTCTATTTTATTTACAGTATGTTAGAATGTTTCATAGGTTCAGATTATTTCTACGCAGGAGCAAACAGAAAAATAAAAACATATCTTTCATTGATAAAAACATGCACCTCAGTTTGCTTTTGGTCCACAGCGGGACCGTTCTCCTTCATTAAGACCCGTGGAGACCGGGTCTGGACAGGGCGTGACCTTTCATGTGACCTCCCTGGTTCTCCTCCGTCTTACCTGGCAGCGGGGCCGCTGTGCTGGGCGGCGGCAGCGTGCGATGGCTGGCGGGCGTGCATGGACACCCGGGCTCTGTGGGCGTGTGTGGCGGCGCTGCTGGCCTGTCTGGTGGCGCCGGTGGACCCGCCCTGGACCGTGAAGACCCTGCCCATGCTGCGATCGCGGCCGCCTGCTGACCCTCCGGCGGGTGTGGATCCTCCCGCTCTGGCTCCGCCTCTGGGTGCGGTTCCAGTTCCGGAGGCAGTGCCTCGTCCAGGCGTGGTCCTCCCAGATCCAGATCCTCTGGTGGGCGTCATGGCCGATCCGGGGGCCTGTTGGCTGGGGGCGGGCCCTGGACACGCCCTCTGGCACTCCGCCCGGGTCATGAAGTTGTTGCTGTTACCATGGCAACCGCCATACCAGAAGTGCACGCACTTGGAGGTAATAACATCATAGTGGTAGCGTGACGTCCATCCAGTGCAGGAGCCGGCGCCGCGAGGGAGGGAGCAGATGGAACGATCGACTGAAGAGGAAACAGGCGGTGGATTTCAACCAATCACAAGCCTTTATACTGATCAAGTTTTACTCCAAGTTTCAGCCAAGAACAAAATATAAAAGCTATACTATAGAATAGAAATATTAAATAATGCTTAATATTTTGACCCTGAGGCCTTCAATGGCAGCTCACTAATGAGCTATATGCTAATGCTAATGCTAGGTGCTGTGTGTGTTATGGGGATAATAAAGCAACTTCAGCTTTACCTTTAACCCTTACTTTACCCTTCCAACAATGAGTCCGTTTACATGACCATATGAATCTGATAACTGTTAGTAATCGGATAATTGTAATAATCAGATCTGATGCGGTTACATGCACCTCAGAAATACAATAATCAAAAACCCTGGTTTAGTTTCAGTCCATTATTGGATTTCTTTTGGAGAATGTATGTACGTAGTGATGGTAGAATCCATCAAACTTGGCCATCATTATCTGATTTCTGGAGTTATCAGACTATTATTGATCATGTAAACAGTATAATCTGATCTGCTTTATCACAGCAGAAATCTGATTATAATAAATCAGATTAACACACCTGGATTTGTCCCCAATACTCCAATGTCTTCATGTATGTATACAGGTTAATCTGACTTACTGGTTTTCTTAGATCTGTGCAAATGTATTAAAAATATCTTAAAAATGGAAGTGATGTAGTCAAACATGAGCAGAAAATGATAATGGATCACTCCAAAACAAATCCAATAATAACCTGAAACATCCATTAGTTCTGAAGTGCATGTAAACGCATCAGATCCAAATATTGCAATTATCAGATTTTTATGGTCATGTAAATGGACTCAGTGACTGGTCCACAGGATGATGAACAGCCCTGTTGTTGATGTGTTTTAGTTTTTCCGTTTACGTACTGTAGCTGGGCGGATCAGGGCAGCCCTCGCCGTTGGGTCCGGCGGCGGGCGTGGTTCGGTCGTAGCAGCAGCCGTAGGTGGTGGTTCGACACTGGACTGCGTTTTCAGTGGGAAGAGAAGGAGCCGCCTGAGGAGACAAAGAGGCCGATTACATTAGAATATGAATGTGAATAATAGACATGTACTCAGTAAAATAAAATAACCTCCTGAGACTCAGAAAAGTAAAAATGTTGGCGTTTTTATATGAAATAATTGCCTTGATTGGAAGCAGCGTGGTGCTGGTTTTTTAAAATACATTTATTTATTTATTATGGAATGTCTTTTACAGTGGACAGATTTTTTTTTTGTGAGTAAAACTGTCAATCTCTTGTACCCTACAGTAGACAAAAATGCATTGCTGGGTCTCAGGAGCATATATATAAAACATTGATTTTTCGACACAACAAATTGAAACAAATTCAGAGAAGTTCCACATCCACTGAGGTAAAGAAAACATTTTGTCAGCTAACTCACTAAAAAAAGACTGAGTTTCTCCAAGTATGTCTCAGTCCATAAACTCATGCATAGTTAGACCACTAGGGGGCTTCAGTCAAAACAAACTCAAAACAATAAACATACAGTACAGTGGTGGACCACAGCTTTACTTCACCCCATGCATTTGTGATATATTACATTAAGAATCAGTCTTAAGTCATTGAACTGAGTTTAGTATTGTTCCATTCTACAAACACACATGCTCCCTTCTGTATATTGTTACTTACATTAGAAAGAATTAAGAAACCAGTTATATTATTTGTATAAGATGAAAAAAAAAAGGGTCAAAAACAACACATAATATGTGTCGGCTCTGATTTTGTGATTTAGTGCTTGCTTTTAAAATTCTTTAATAAAATAAAATCCTTTTACTCTTATTTTACCACTTATTGTATTTATACCTATATTTATACCTGCTGCTGCACTGACTGGAGAACACTGCAGTTTCATTGTAAACCTGTTGTGCATTGGCAGTAAGGGTTTGTAATGTGTTTGGAGACATATTCTAACACTGGACTGTTATGCATGGATCATAAAAACCACATGTTAAATGCAGGTCTGAACATGTCCAGTTTATTTTCTGTTTGGTGGTTTCCTGAAGTGCAGACTTTACTCCTACATACATCATGTGTCACAGTGGTCAGTCTGGTCAGGAAACCGTCTGCCTGCTTTGGCCGTTTAAAGTTAAGTACAGTGTGTACTCTATGTGGACAAAAGTATGTGGACATGTTGAATCCACTTGTTTCTTTTCTAACAGGGGTCTGGGATACAAAACAATAATGACAAATGTCATAATATAGTTTAATATTTGGATAAATATCATTGCATCGGTTAGTTTAGTTTCAATTGTTATCTTTGTTTCCAAAATGATTCAGAGATGGTTTTAATTTAAACCATTTAATTTAATTTATCTAAACATTGTTGTTGTTTTTTTATCCATGACTCTGGTTTTAAATGTTCTACTTCTACATTTCTAAAATATTTTTCGTGCTCTGACTAAATAATAATTTTCTACCTCAACTAACCATCTACTTTCTTCACATCTCACTGAGGAACAAAAATCTACCATTAAACTTTAAGGAAATATTGATGTTTATAAACTATATGGACATAAATGTTGGGACACGTCATGTTTACAGCTGTAAGATGTCCTGTTCATGAGGATTTGGGATAAAAACATCAATATTTCCTAAAGTTTAAAGGTAGATTTTTCTTCCTCAGTGAGATGTGAAGAAAGTAGATGGTTAGTTGAGGTAGAAAATTATTATTTACAGTCAGAGCAGGAAAAACATTTTAGAAATTTAGAGACAGAATATTTAAAATCACAGTCATGGATAAAAAAAAACAAAACACACAAAACAACATCAATGTTAAGAGAAATTACGGTAAGTAAAACCATCTCTGAGGCATTTTGGAAACAAAGATAATAACTGAACCCAAACTAACCAATGCAATGATATTTATCCCAATATAAAACTATATTCTGACATTTGTCATTATTGTTTTGTATCCCAGACCTGTTAGAAAAGAAACACCTGAATTCAACGTGTCCACATACTTTTGTCCGTATAGTGTACATTATGTGTCATGTGTGTTTTCTTACCGTGGGTGTGGGGGCCACGTACTCCTGACAGCCCTCCTTGTTGGGGCCCTGAGCTGCCGTTAGTCCATCCTGGCAGCATCCATAACTGAAAGACAAAACAGAATGAAGTGAGGACTAAGATAAACATCATGGACTGAAGGTTTGAGGCAAAAATGAGAAAAATGTGCCACTTTAAGGTTTCTAGGAAAATCTCCGCCTCCGTGGGTCAGTTCGTGGTGGTTGCGGGACAATCCCAGATCATAAAACTGAAGACAAAGACCCTAAAAAGGGTCCACATGGGACTGCAGTTGACCAGTACCTGGACTGGAGGCAGGAGGGCTGGACCGGGGTGGGGGACTGGACCTGTGGGCAGCCCAGACCCTGGGGGCCACCGGCTGCGGTGCGTCCGTCTGGGCAGCAGCCGTACCGGGATTGGCTGCAGTGGAGGGCGGGGGCAGAGCTATGGGGGTCGTGGACGGTGTTGGTGCCGGTGGCGTCCACCGTCTCCGTGCGGCGAACTGAGAGGTGAACAAACGACATGTTAATACACACAAAGGTTAACACACACACACACACACACACACACACACACACACACACACACACACACCCAGGACGCAAAAAACACACACACACAAACACCCAGGATGTAAACAACACACACACACACACACACACATTAACGGGACGAAAACAAGACACACACACACACAGGACACAAACAACGAACACGCTCACACACACAGGCTGCAACACCACAGGAAACAACAATAGATGCAAATACACTGACACAAAAATACAACAATAACTGACCCACAAACAGTGATGCGTTTATGGACACATAAAGCACAAATATTCAGAATATTCACATTCAGGGTCATGAAGGAAACATGGTTACACATCAGATCTGTCTAAGATTTAGAAAACACTGCAATCTGTTGTTATTTACATAGTGTCCCTTTGTTTTGTAGTTCATTTTCAACATTTCTCATATTTTTCTCATATTTACTAGCAAATAAAATTAAATAGAATTTAAAGTGAATCCAGCAACATTATATAAATTGTATCTTTAGTTCCAATAGGACATTTTATAAACTATCAGTACCAGCAGAAGTGGCTGATGGTTAATATCAAGTTTTTCAACTGGAAACAGTGAAATAACAGCTAACTACATAAAAAAATGACTGCCCTTTGGATTTTTACAGTTAGTCTGATGTTTAGGTTCTGCATTTATTGATTAATTATTCTACAGGTCAGAGCTTCTAGTTTATGTCAGAGATGTATAATCTGTTTTCATGACAGACCTCAGTCAATCAATCAGTTTAATAATATTAAAAACTGTTTTTGTAGACCAAAAACAGCATTAATATATGATAATTATTAAAACCACTATTCAATGACCTCTGGTTTGCGTCGAGAAAAGTGTTCAAGGAATAAATGGTGAAAATTTTCAGGACCTTTTCACCTTCTATACATAAAGATTTTTTTATATTAAAAGAAAAAATGAAAGTGAGCATTAAAATGAATGAATCCTCAGAATGAAACTAAAACTACTGGTGCCCCCTAAAGCGAAACTAAACTAAAAACAAAACAAAAACTGAAAATAAGATAAAAATAAAACCTAATTGTAATAAACAGCCCTGAGCTTCTACATTCTTGACCAGCGGGAAAACACAACAGAAATCCCAGAACATGGCAGAGACGCTGCAGCTCCAACACACTTCAGTGCCTCAAAAATATTTTAATCAGGCCGACAATGGCCCGCGGAACGCTGAAAACATGTCAGTCAGGCCTGGATAATTAGAGCAGGGACGGGGGGGTGGGAGGGTGACGACAAGAGTTATATCAGCACAGAGGACAAAGGGGGGGGGGGGCAGAGGAACCAGAGTCACACCTGTAAAGCTTCAACTGGTCTAAGTGATGAATTATTGTTGGTTTTGGGCATGAATGAGTCATTTTTCATCGCCAAAAAATATTTATACTGAACCACAGAGAATTAATAAAAACTTCTAATACTCAAATTAATACTGAATAACATAAGTGGGTCAAGAACAAGGTTGTTTTATTGTAATATCTTTGTCATTAAAAGTTGTTATTATTTCATATCCCAGGTATTGCTCAAAAACATGTTATTGACATCATGTGATTTAAACTTACCTTTTATAGACTTCATGTAACTGTAGTTTCTGTATTACTACCCAAACCTTCCATGGGTGGCTCAAAATGACCCACATTCATTTACAGTGGAATTCCATCTGAACCTTTGAGTCATTCTACAGTAAAACCAAAGGACTCACTCACTAAATGGATGATGACGTTGTGCTATTGCTGTTATATACGATATAATATATAATATATATACTTTGCTTTTCAAAAAAAAAAGAGGAAAAAAAAACATGAACTTATTCTTTTGTGGACCAAAATAAAATATAAATAATTATTTGACAAAAGTGTCATAAACACACATTGATTTTAACGAGGGTCATACTGACCCATTTATGGACGAGTGGAGGGTCCAGACACTCAGGCATCGAAGGGCCTGCTCTAGCTGTTCTAGCCCATAACATCACCGTCATATATCATTCACATCAGAGATAAAACCTGTAAATGTGATTGGTCCAACCTGTTGCGTCAGGGATGTATGGTGTGAAGATTGTCTGAGTGTTGTCGTGTCCTCGTGGGTCCTGGACGCTGGGGACGACTACGAAAACAAACACAACCAACCACAGGAGCTAAGGGTTAACATTTACAGCTGTAATAAACAACCTGAACCAAACACATACATGATAAACTCCTACTCATTTGTTGTTAGAAATGAATTGTTGAACTATTTTTCTATATTTTTGAGGAGCTTTGTTAAGAAAACTTAACTGTGCAATAAACAAAAGGAAGAGTGAGTTTTCCCAGGCTGGATTTTGACATGAAATCCTCAATTTCACAAGAAAAATATGACTAAAATTTTCTAGTTATGAGTCAAATTTAACACTGGTCCAATTTATGAGATAACATTAAAATTAAAACATGTGCAGATGAAGATGGAGGAACGTGTTTTTACATACTGTTCTGTTACATAAAAAAGAAGAAGACAAAGAAGAAGATGAAGTAGATGAAGTAGATGATGAAGATGACGAAGATGAAGAAGGCAAAGATGAGGACAAAGAAGATGAAGAAGATGAAGATGAAGAAGTAGATGATGAAGATGACGACAATGAAGAAGATGATGAAGGTGAACAAGATGAAGAAGACAAAGACGATGAAGCACATGAAAAAGATGAAGACGAAGAATAAAATGAAGATGATGATGAAGATTAAAAAGATGAAGATGATGAAGAAGATGAAAAAGACGAAGATGATGAGGAGGAAGAGGACAAATGTTCCTCATCCTGTGCATTAATGCAGCCATAGGTTTCTCCCACCCAGATCCCCCCACCCGCTGTGCTGTGGACCCACCCATCTGCTGTGGACTTACTCTGTGGGCTGTAGCAGGGCTGGGTGTTGCATCGTTCCACTGTGGACGGTTTGGGGTGGGCGTTACACTGCTCCACAGAGTACAGGTTCCTCTCCCGGTCCGAACAGATCACCTGACGCTCCCGGGAACCAGAACCGCAGCTCCTGGAACACTGGATAAAACCACAGACTCGTCACAGACCGATCAGAACCCACTGGGTTCTGTCTGTCACTTCTGGTCCCACTCACCAGCCCCCACTCGCCGATGTGCCAGCTGATCTGTCTGGAGCAGGCGACCATCTCACAGGGCCTGACGGACTGGGGGCGGAGCAAAGTGCTGCAGGCGGTTTCCTCCAGCATCCTCCCCCCGGAACCCACACAGGTCACATCTCTGGTCTGTTCACCAGATCCACAGGTCACCGAACACTGGACACCCCAAGAAAAAAAAACCCCACTTTATTCAATGTTTACACTGACCACCAGTGGGTTTTACCTGAAATAAGGTCCTATGAGGCACAGCAGAAGGGGCGGGGCTATCACTATTAGCACAATCATCACTGTTACCTCATTAATACTTAAGATAAAAAACACCTGAGGCATTTGTTCATTCTGTGTTATAAAAATGGCTCGTTCAACATGTTTTTGGTGAAAAACAGTAAAGAATCAAACTTTTTCCTACTTGGAGTTCGTGTTTTTTGTGAGACTTTAGTTTCAGTGTGTTAATACAGAATGTCAAATGAATAAAATAACTGTGGAGGTGAAGTTGTGCTGAGAAAAAGATACCAAACAAGGCAAAGTAAACAGTTTTATAATGAGAAATATAAAGGCTACATCTAAAGTATTCAAGAACGGCCCAAATCCACTCAGACCCCTCAGGACTACTGACCAGGACTCATTGTGCCACACCCACCTCACTCCATCTGGAAACACGATACTCAGCGCACTGGTGCATGTTGCAGGTCTGCAGTGTGGGCGGAGCCTCAGAGTAAGTGGCGCAAACGGCGTCCTCCACCACACGGGGTCCCGAGGCATCATGGGAAATGCACTCCACGGTACGGACCTGGGATCCTCCTCCACAGGTGACGGAGCAGGTGTTCCACTCACCGGTTCTCCAGCTGAGAAGACGACGATGGAGACGTGAAACGGTGAAAAGACACAGGACGAGTTTCATTCCAAAACCAAAAGAATGAACCCAGGGTTGATGTTGGTGTTTGGGTCCAGTTTGTAAGATTTAGGGACTTTTCTTTACCACCAAATCAGACATTTCCATCAGCAGAGGCAGCAGGTCCACCGTGTTTCTGCTGTAACTAAGAACAGATTCCATATCTTTTCCATTTTCTACCAGGTTTAATCCAGTTTAATGGTGCGTTACTGTCACGTTCACAGCCTGAATGAGGACCTGAGCCTTAATAAAAAGCCACAACAGATAAAACAAACACTGGGACTTCTTTCAGCCTCCATAGGGGAGTGTGAGGGGGCTTCAATCGGTTGCAGTTTGCACCTTCACCACTAGATGTCACTAAACATCACACACTCAACCTTTCATTTGTTTTCTCTGTGTGTAAACGACCTTCAATACAGTTAACCTTTGGGTATCCAGGTGAGCGTATTATGCACACTTTGTACTTCATGTTATAAAAGGTCATGTTATTTTTCACAGTTTGTTTTAGGTCAGAATTCAAAAGTTTATATAAAATTTTTGTATAATTTCTAAAATTCTGACCCATCCACTAAAGTCAGGACATTGAAAACAATAGAAAATTCTTACACTAATACCCTTCTACCAAGTGCGTACAAAATGCCATTACAATAATGGCATTTAAAGGGTTAAAAATATGACAATTATTGCATATTTGGTATTTTTGTTTATGGTTCAAGTTGATGAAATTATAAAAAAAGTTAAAAAACAAACTGTATGAAAAACACTTTAACATTACTATGGTGCTGAATATCAGTCAGTTGTGTGTTTGGTTCTTCTGTCCAGTCTATGTAGAACCTACAGCATAGAGTATTTTTACAACACACTGTCAATTTATGCTTATTTCTGGTCTGGATTATTGTAAAAAAAAAAAACCAAAAAAAACCCAAAAAAAACAAAAAAACCTTGGCTTGTCCCGACAGATCTAATGTGCAGAGTTTGGAGAGAACACATTGTTTTGTTCGTGTCCTGAAGCTGTAAAAGAATGAAATGCAGGAAAAACCACTGAGACTTTGTTTTGATGTAAAGAATCATGACCAATACTGCACACGTCAGTTAAATGATTATTTCATTGATTAAATGTCTATGAAAACGACTTCAGATCAGATTTATCTCATGGTTTTGGAATGAAACATGTAAAATAAAAAGATGCACAGTTTTAATAAAATCACTTAACACAAGTGGTTGATTAGTAGCACTGATGTTCATTATTCTAATCCACTAAACACAGATGATTTAAAGTAGGGGGGTCAAACATGTGGCCTGCGGCCCAAAACCAGCCCAGCTTTAGGTCCAGTCCGGCCCATGGGATGATTTACAAAGTGCAAAAGTTACACTGAAGATATAATTCAGGTTCCACAGACAGACCAGTGCAAGAGACTGACATGTACAATTTTATTGATTCCCATTCTTATTCTATTGTACGTCTTTTTTTTTTTTTAATGCATGACATTTCACAAGATGAGACAGAAACAGTATCTCAACTCTGCATGTCCTGTGTATTTAATGAACTGACAACAGAATTTTTGAATCTCTGAATATGATCTCAAGTAAAATAATAACATAAACACCTATAAATAATGACAACTACAAATGTTATTTTAGGTTTCATGTGGAAAAAATAATATTACATTATGAAAATATTTACATTTACACACTATCGTTTAACAATAAAATGTGAATAACCTGAAAAAATATGAACCTAAGTCTGAAATGTCTAAAGAAAATTAAGTACCATTTTAACAATCTGTGCCTTTGTAGATCTGATCCATAATGCACATGTATAAATGATAAGTTGAAAGATAACATTGTTAAAATTGCAGTCATGTTTTTTTCAGATTATTCACATCTTTTTTTGCTTAGATAGTTCGCAAATGTAAACATTTCCGTAATTTAATGTTATTTTTTTTCAATTAAAAAAAAGAGAACCTTTTTTTAGTTGTCATTATTTACAGTATTCTCATTTTACTGGTCCGACCCAGTTAAGATCACCTTGGGCTGAATGTGGAACCTGAACTAAAATGAAGGTGACACCTCTGATTTAAGGAGACCAGCTCCAACACAGGCGGTGGTTTTATGACTTTACATTCACTAATTACTAGACGCAGTAATTACACAAATGAAAAGCGGGGCTGGAAACCACAGGCTCATGTTGGATCGTATGAACCCACACATAAAATCCAAAGGCCTGAAGATCACGTCTCCTCCGAAAATATGTTAAAATTGAGGCATAATGAGCTTCATAAACATCTCAGGTTACAGAGCTGCAGCGGCATCAAAGAAAAGACGCAGGAAATACCAACGAGTCACAGACTGAAGCCTCAGATATTTACAACCAAACCACTCACATGTACAGAAGGAAACACACACAGACCTTTAACCACTCAGAGCCCAGGAAACCAGCCACACTAAAGGAAGGGGCTTTAACGGGCTACGGTGGTCCAACATACGGCCCGAGGACCAAAACAGGCCGCCAGAGGGTCTGGTCCGGTCTGGTCCACGGGATGATATTAACAGTCAGTGATGTCAAAATCAGGTTCCACATTCAGACCGATATGATCTAAAGTGGATCAGACCACTAAAATAATATCAGAATAACCTACAAGTAATGACAAATACAAACTTTTATCTTTGTTTTTAAAACAGTAAAATTATATAAAATGTTTACATTTACAAACTATCCTTTCACAATAAAACATGAATAACATGAAGAAATATGAACAATCTGAAATGTCTTATATTCTGCCTGTTACACAATGTTTTGTTTTGATCTGTAAGTAGTCACGCACATGTGTAAATGATAAACTGAGGCAGAGTATTGTTAAAATTGCACTTATTTTTCTTAAATAAACTTCAGGTTGTTCATGATATTAAAATGTTTTTAAAGGATAGTTTGCAGATGTAATTTTACTTTTTCCACTCTAAAACATAAAGGAACCTTTGAAGTTGTCATTATTTATAGGTCATTATGTTGTTATTTTACTGGTCTGACCCACTTCAGGTCACATTGAACTGTATGTGGAACTAAAATAAGTTGGTTTACAGCGATCAGATGGCAGTTCAGCTCAGATCAGAACAGGGGTTAAAGGTCAGAGGTTAAAGGGGGAACGACGTCAGGTCTCTGAGGTTCATTCTCATCACACATGGAGGAACCGGCGTGAACATTAACATGGACTCTACTGTCAAACACATGAGGGAGGAGGATCCACAGCTCCATCATTACATAGACTTCAGGTCATGTTTGTGGAATATCTGGGATGTTCAGTGCCTGGGAATAACTCAAGATCACAAATTAATCATGTTGTCAACTTGAGGCGACAGGGGTCCGGTTTCCTGGTCTTTTTAGATGTTCCATTTATTTATTTGTAGTTGATGGAAGCTTTTGTTGTTAGTTTTTGAGAATTAATGTGAAAAAAGCTGCTTGTTCTAACAAAGCTGAATAATTAACTTCAGATCTTGATAACGGCATTAACATATAATTACAAGCACAGCTGTTCTTGGCCGATAAACTGATGATTTACATGTTTAATCAGTATTCAGAGAAGAATTAAAACATGATGATGATGATCCTCCAGCCCATGTGTTTGTCTACAACCTCTGGGCCATAATGTTAATTAAATCACAGTGGAATCACATGGTTTATTAGTCAAACCTACTGTATCCTCTAACCCATGGGTTGGCAACCTTTACCACCTGAAGAGACATTTTAGGACAGAAATAGAAAAAAATATATCTGTATATGTTTCACCTCAGAGTGGTGACTGTTTAAGAGGCTCTTTGGGATTAGTTTGTACAGAATATGTTAAAAATAAATCAAAGTTTCGTTGCATTTATAGAACTACAAAGAAATTACAGAACTACACTAAAGAAAACAGTGATATTTGTGCAGCAAAAACTGATGGTATTTGCATTGGAGTAAAAAGATGAAAACCTACAGTGTCATAAAACAAAAAAACTATATTCACTACTACTACTACTGCTACGTCTATGTTTGTGATTCATTTGGAGTGAAGTCTACATTTTTACAACTGCATAACATTAGAATGACTTCATGATTGTGACAATAATAGCAAAATGTGTAAAAAAAAAAAAAAGTTGAATCATTTCCATCCATTACCTAACTCATACACAAATGGACAAAAGTATGTGGACAGGTTGAATTCAGGTGTTTCTTTTCTAACAGGGGTCTGGGATACAAAACAATAATGACAAATGTTAGAATATAGTTTTATATTGGGATAAATATCATTGCATTGATTAGTTTGATTTAAATTAATTTAATTTTAATTGTTTGTTTCCAAAATGCCTCAGAGATGGATTTGACATCATTTCTCTCAACATTGATTTTTTTTTTAATCCATAACTCTGATTTTAAATGTTCTACCTCTAAATTTATACAATATTTTTCGAGCTCTGACTCTAAATGTTAATTTTCTTCCACAACTAACCATCTACTTTCTTCACATCTCACTGAAGAAGAAAAATCTCCCATTAAACTTTAAAGAAATATTGATGTTTACAAACTATATGGACATAAATATTGGGACACATTATGTCTACAGCTGTAAGATGTCCTGTTCATGATGACTGGGCATAGAAACATCAATATTAATAATTAATATAATATTTATCCCAATATAAAACTATATTATGACATTTGTCATTATTGTTTTGTATCCCAGACCTGTTAGAAAAGAAACACCTGAATTCAACGTGTCCACATACTTTTGTCCATTTACGCATGATTTAGGTAATTATGTTATGAGGCTAACGATTTGTTTTTGCCAAATCCACATGAATCCACTTGAAAAGGGCCCAGGAGCCAAATGTGGCCCTGGAGCCACAGGTTGCCCACCCCTGGTCTAACTCCAAACAGACTACCAGTTACCTGAACACCAAGGGTCTGGGTGTTTGTGAGGGTCTCCACAGCTGTGGTGGATACAGGTATGCCATCCTTAGACAGTCATAACACACCCACAGTCAAAGAGCTGCTCTGGACAAACTTTCACATTCAGTTTATATGTAAAAACATCTGCTCCCATGCTGCTGGACTAGTGTATACTTTCCCATGGTCTTTACCTGCGGGTCTGGGGGCACGGGTGGGGGTTGCAGGTGCGGTTGCTCTGTGGTCGAGGTAGAGATGCACACAGGTAGTCAGGATATGCCTCATTATCGATGGTGCAGAAAACCAGACGGGACTGGTATCCTGAGGACGAATACACAGAGGATCAGTGATGACGGACCTGGGTTTTTGTCCAGGCACATCGCAGTGTTCTTAGACTTACACAGATTTTACATCACAAATGAAATTTCAATGCAGTTGGCTCAGCAGGCAGCAGCAATAAATACAAAACAGGCACTACATATACAGGAGAATATATACATGATAGAATAAATATGTATATAAAAACTATAGAACATAGAGGATAGAATAAATATGCATATAAAAACTATAGAATATAAAAGATAGAACAAATATGCATATTAAAAAACTATGTGCATGTATATAAAAAAGAAGAACAGCCCGTCTGACCTGATCCACATTCCCGGCTGCAGGCGGACCAGGACCCGTGACTCCAGTAGTAGCCCTGGTTAGAGCGTCCGTTGGGGAGGTAGTACTCGTAGTCCACGCCCTGGTTCGGCTCCTGACTGATCAGCTGCAACCACAATGTTAGAGATGACTATTAAAGTACATTTACAAAGGTAAAGATAATGGAAAGGACAATATATGCACAACAGCATGATTCATATATGTTATATCTATATGAGTCATTTGAGTTTGGTTCCACATTCAGCCCACTATGATCTAAAGCAGGTCGGATCAGTAAAATAATAACACAATAACCTATAAATAATCATCCAAATTGTTCTCTTTTAGTGTGAAAAAAATAAAATTACATTATGAAAATGTGCATAATCTGAACAACCAGGTTATGCACAAAATTAAGTGCAATTTACTAACATAACAATATAACTCAATATAACAAAGAGAGAACTTTGTAGTTGTCATTATTTATGGGTTATGATGTGATTATTTCACTGGTCCCATCCACTTTTCCATCATATTGACCCCTTTATTGTTAATATCTCAGTATAATTTTCGCATTTCACAAACTCATCCCATGGGTCAGACTGGACCCTTTGGTGGGCCAGTTTTGGCCCCCGGGCTGTATGTTTGACACCCCTGTTCTGAGTGGTTGGTTTGACTGACTCCTTTTGTCTCCTGCAAAATACTTTTAACTGTCTTTAATTCATAATATCATGATAATAAAGGTGTATGTTCTCCTTACTCTGCCTCTCATGCATGTTCCAACATTCTATCACATCATCTGGTGATGGTCGCCTACTCAATTAAACATTTCTGAGGTCAGTTTTCACAGAAGCTGCTGTAGCATGAAATGCATCATGGGATATTTGCAGTCAAGTCTGCAGGAGTCACCAACCAGTGCATCCTTGGTTTAAGCTAGCAGACAAGAACAACATCTGGGTATTCCATGTGATCTTGGTTTGTGCAAACTTTTAAATGGAACAGTACTGGGGCCGCGAATAATGACGTTTGACAAGATCACAAGAACAGAAAAACAGAGGAACAGAAGAACAGACAAGAATGCGTATTGATAAAACTCCTATAGTGATCAGCAGCACATGATGGGGCTTTAAAGTCCACTTTATTCACTCTGAACACATTTAGGGAAATGCAGATAATTCACATTTTTGCTTCCCAAGTTTGTTTCAATATTTGCTTGAAATTTTATAGAAACAGTTACTGTGAGATGTGACAAATTCAAGACTTAAAGAGCAGCTACTGTAAAGACCACGGTTTTTAACCACAAATACAGATACCTCTATGTTTTACCATCTAAAACTTCCACCTTTAAGGCTTTTGGTCTGGTTTGTCCACTTTAAAGCCCTGGTGTCTAATTCGGTGGTGTGTGTATTTTTACCTCTACAACCAGAGGTTCGGTGGTAGGGCCGCGGCCGATGATGGTTTCAGGGACGTTGTCGCCTTCGGCGCCACGTTGGTAGTGAAGGACGGTTCCAGCAATTGGCGTGGCTCTGGAAAACTCAATGACCCAGTGACCGTTGAGGTAATATTCTCCACGCAGGTTCTTGATGGCTGACCATAGAACAACACACTTTATTATGTTACAGAGCAGAGGGTCTAACAGACAGGTTCTGATCCGACCCACAGTGTGAATTTATGAAATACAAAAATGACAAAAAGACGTTAAGAGTCAAAGGCGCCAAAGTCGTTTTAGTTCAGGGTTTAGACACAAATCAATATGATCAGACTTGTAAAATAATAACATAATTACCTATAAATAATGACAATTACAACTTTGTCTGTTTTTTTAAGTATGAACAAAGTAAAATGATGTGAAAATGCTTACATTTACATACTATCCTTTCACAATAAAATATAAATACCTAAATAAATATGAACAACATGAAATGTCTAAATAAAACACTGTGACCTGTAAGTTATAATGTACATGTGTAAATGATAAACTGAGGTATAATGCTGTTAAAATTGCACTGCACAAAAAACAAATAGGATACATTTTTGATTATTATTTATACGTTATTATTCTATTATTTTACTGGTCCGACCCACTTAAGAAAACTAAGTGTAATTTTAACATTATACCTCAGTTTATCATGTACACATCTACTTTATAACTTAAAGATCACAGTGGATCTTCAAATACACAAAACATTTAATAACAGACAGAATATTGGTACAATTACACTGACTTTTCTGAAGAAATTTCAGGTCGTTCATGTTATTCCCATTTTTTGTGAAAGTTTGTAAATGTAAACATTTTCTCTTTATATTTCATTTTTCACAATGTATACTCTGTCTTCCCTGCACTTTATTTTGTATTTGCTTCTGTGAACAGTGAAATTCCCCCATGGTGGGGTCAATAAAACCTTATCTTATCTGTAGGTTATTATTTTACTAGTCTGATCCACATGATCATATTGGTCTGGATGTAGAACCTGAACTAAACTGAGTTTGACATCCCTATTGTAGAGTTCTGTGTCTCCTTTTCCTTGTGTTTGGAGGATGTGTTGGCGAGTCTTACCGAGGTAGTTGCGAGTTGCCACGGTTTCTCTGATGCTGATAGTTGTGGCTCCAGCGGGGATGATGAACATCTGGTTGTATCCTGTGTGTGTATAATATACACACCTTACAGTTTTATTTTGGCACATTACAGTTATTATACAGGTTCATCCATCCATCCATCCATCCATCCATCTATCTATCTATCTATCTATCTATCTATCTATCTATCTATCTATCTATCTATCTATCTA
>JAPQRQ010000016.1:24082324-24092408 GCA_037367365.1 Apogon talboti | reverse complement strand
AAACCCATGGAGTTGGATCAATGACAGTGGATGGACACACTGGGTTTATGTTCAGTTAATGACAGATTTTACTGGAAAAAGTCACTTTTTCTTCAATTTTCTATGTTTCTGATATAATAACCCTCAAATTTAATCTGAGTTTTTATGAACATATATGATCAGTAAATTACCTTATTTACAATGAAAATTGCAAAATACAGAGGATAATATGGTAATAAATGGTGATAAGTCACTTAAGAAATGTTAAATAGAGAGTAAAAATTCATTTGAGAACTGCCACAAAAGTAGCACTGGGTCTTTTATGGGTTAAATTTCCTTAATTTTACTTCCAGTGGAATATTTACGGTGTTGCATAGGTATTTTGACTACAGTGAAGGTCTTCCACACCTTGGATCACCTCAGTTTCATATTATCAAAACAATAACGACATGAATCTTCGTCTGGTTTCTGTCATGATCTAACCCACATCTGACGCCTGCTGGTGTTTTGTGGTGAAATGAACCCGTACTCACTGGTTCAGCGGGTTCCCGGTGCTTCCTCGGGGTCCTGATTCGTGCGGATCCGTGCGGGTCAGGGCGCAGTGTCAGCGTCAGCCTCCGCGTCCTGGAGCGGCGGAAGGTGCGTCTGGAAGCGGACGGACGATGTCCCGGATATATGAGGAGCGGGGTTTTCTGGACGGAGCCCCTTTGTCTCTTCCCTCCCTGTCGTGCGTCCAACAGGAAACCGACAAGAAGAAGAGAAAGTCCTGTCGGTCAAGCCTCCTCCGCGTCATCACCGCGCTTTTAACCAGCGCGCATCCACAGCCAATTACAGCGCCCTCCTGGATCCGTTTACGCACACTCTGTAATTTCAGACTGTAAAAATAACAGTTAATCAACGTGTTCGTTTGTTGTAAGGCCCCCATAAGCATATCCTAGATGGGTTTGGGAAAAAGTTTATTCCCACTTTGCTGTGACCAACGCGTTATTATCATGCCCTGTCTCTGCACGAGGCGTCCGGGTAATATCAGGGTACCCATCCAAAGCCATCTCCCTTCGAAATTTAGGGTCTAATGGAAAGGCAGAGATGTAATTTAAGCTGAAAATTAGTGCCAAACGTTCCTAAACAGTCCTCCAGTTGGCAGCAGTGAATAAAAACAGGTAAAAACCCAATTAAACGCTCATGTTTTAGAATTAACTTTGTTATTTCAATGATCCAAAGGGACTGACATGACAATTCTCACATGGATTTGACAGTTTAATAGCTACATCAGCCAAAGACATGTTTGAAATTGAATGAAAACAACACAGAAAAGTGGTTATTTTGGGTTTTAAAGGGGAAAACCAACGGAGCCACTACCAAAGCTATGTTTAACATCTGCCAGCACATGTTCCCAAAAACACCCCCCTCCCCTCCCCCATGTGAGGTTTTTCTAAAGCATGTACAACATGTACTATCCTCCAAAAAAAGAAACACCCATAACCTAAAGTATACCAAGTTATGTAGATGTGGGTTTATGGAAAAAAAAGCCTGTTGAGTTCTGACTTCACTGTTTAGGCGACGTCGCTGGTTAATTCTCCTGGGATTCATTTAAAATGGTTGTGGAAAAGAGAAATAAACCATGAAAACTGTTTAAACGCCACCAACACCCATTCAAGCCACATGTTTGTTTTTCGGGTTGCAATAAACAGATCATTTGCAGCGTTCAGGCCGAGGTTCAGGATCAACGTTCAGACTCTCAGGTGGAAGAACCAAAGAACCGTTCATCCAGAAATGAACAAGGACCAACGCCACCGAACCATCCAACAGTCAGGTGTACAGATCCAAGAAGGGGGCTCTGACATCTATTTATGACTCCAAAAGAGGAGAATGATGTACAGTAGATATAGAAGTAGAGCAGAGCAGTATTCATCAACTTTACAGGAAGACGCAATAAAAACAGTTCCAGTGTCTCTGTATGTCACTGTCCTGTTCTATTGAATCAATCCCAGTTGAATGTGTGAAGTTGTCAGGTTCTGTTCTATGTTCCAGTCCTGTGGTCTGGATGCAGATCAATCTCCAATAGAAGTGGGTGGTACTTTGACTGGAGGAGAACTCAACTAATTTAATCAAAGTTCATATATGACTTCTATCAGTGATCAATAGTAAATATATTGATATCTCTAACCATTTACATGTTATAAACCATCAACATATGGACCAGTAGAAGGAAAGGAAAATGTTGGATATTAAAAAAATTTATCTTTAAATTTGTTTAATTAAGAAACAAAAATTTCTTAAAAATATGACATTGTCCCAAGGAAGATACAGATACAATTTTAAATGAATCTGACCAGTAGTTTAGTCAGAGAAGATGTTTGAAGAAATTGCAAACAAAGACGACGATGAGGACGAAGACGATCAAGATGACAAACGCAACGACGACGCCAATGAAGACGCTGACTAAGATGATGTCAAACACGCTGATGAAGACGATGAAGATGATGAGGACAACGAAGATGATGACAAAGACAAAGATGCCAAACACAACGACAATGAAGATGAAGACGACGAAGACGACAATGAAGAAGATGACAACAAAGATGACAATGAAGATGAAGACAACATTGATGACGACAACGATGAGGAGCTGGTGACGTCCTTTCACTGTTCAATGAGACATTTTGACGTGTTCAGACATACCACGTCCCATCTCAGTCCATCAGTTTCTTGGGGAAACTAAATGGTTAAAGGTATCAGTAACACCGATGTTCAACTAAAACGTCTGAAAGTCATGTACATGCCATAGTCAGTGATGCATTGTGGGATATTTCAGTCATCTATGACAGTTCACTTCATATACATTGAGTTATTTTGGACAGTCTGCTCTGTTTTTTCCATATGTGTGGTGTGGTATGATGGGATGTTGTAGGTTGAAGAGTCCATTCAGCAGATTTACACAGCTAAACCCTGTTTCAGGAAAAGCTGGAACATTTCCTGAAAAGCAGCATGAAAAACTATAAATCTGTGATTTTTACGCCACAGACATGTTTGACCCTGTGTTTAATGACCTTTTCTATCACCATCACAGACACCGATGCAGCCCCAGACCATCACTGATCACATTTACATGACCGGAAAAATCCAATAACTGTTATTAATCAGACAATTGTATAATTTATATACTAATATATTCACATATTTTTATGTAAAAATGTAATTATTATTATACTTATACTTATTATTATTAAATAAGAATAAAATAATAATTAGAGAAAAACTATGTTGTTGATATTATTTTGTATCTTATCTGTAAAACTTAACTACAAAAAATATTGTGAAAAAAACAAAGAAGTCTCTGATTTGAGCTTTTATTGTGCTGTAGAAAACGTCCCAGCTTCTACAGATAGATGTTGTACATAACTCAGACTCTATTTTAAGGTCTGTATATATGGAGAATGTTCCAGTTCTGTGTGTGTAGCTGTAGTTCGATGCCATCTTACATAAGCCGCTCATCTAAAGCCTTGTCGGTGTTGACATCTGTCGCTGTGGCCGACCACTGTTTCACAATGAACCAAAAATATGTGAAGCTTCTCATAATAACATTAAAGTTTGTGTTTGGGACTTCTCAGAGCGGTTTTCTTGTCTTACAACTGTATTTCCTGTTCTTAACGACTCAAACACATTAATCATGCATCTCAAAATACGGAGAAACCTGCTGCGAAGTGGTCATAAACTGTACAGAGATGAAATGGAGATTGTTTTAGATGTGAGAAATAGAAAATGTGGTCATTATGGAATTCATCCTACAAATAACATAATGACTGAGGCAGTGCAATGTGACAAATTACAGTTAACTGATTTATTACTGAGGTTTGTTGAATTATTGAGTCAAAATGTCTAAATATACTTTGGTTTCTTTAAACCTGCATCTCTGTGGGTTTTGGACCAAACAGGACATTATTTTAGACTTTATTGACCTTTTTCACCATTGTCTGATGTTTTATAGACTGACTAACTAATTGCTTAACCCTATTATAAATACATTATATGGACAAAAGTATGTGGACACATTGAATTCAGGTGTTTTTTTTCTAACAGGGGTCTGGGATACAAAATAATAATGACAAATGTCATTTTTATATAGAAAAATCTCCCTGTTCATGATGATTTGAGATAAAAACATCAATTTTTCCTTAAAGTTTAATGGGAGATTTTTTCTTCCTCAGTGAGATGTGAAGAAAATAGATGGTTAGTTGGTAGAAAATTATTATTTATAGCCAAAGCATGAACAATATTTAACTAATTTAGAGGTAGGACATTTAAAATCATAGTCATGGATAAAAAAAACACAAAATCAAAGTTGAGAGAAATGAAGTCCAAACCATCTCTGAGGCATTTTGTAAATAAAGATAATTTAACCCAAACTAACCAATGCAATGATATTTATCCCAATAATATAAAACTATATATATGAGATTTATCATTATTGTTTTGTATCCCAGACTCCTGTTAGAAAAGAAACACCTGAATTCAACGTGTCCACATACTTTTGTCCATATAGTGTATTTCTGCATGTGCTACATTGTTGTTGAACCTGGGACTGACTGTGTTTTATTTTTAACAGATGAATCTGATTGTGTGGTTTATCTGTGAGTAAAAGGATGACGGAGCCAGTCTTCAGTCTGTATCGTCTGCAGGGTTGTTATTTATGGGATGTCTACATTTCAGACCCAGGACTTTCCAACTCAGACTCCAGAATACAGGGTTTTTTTTTTAGCAGCTACACAAAATGTTTAAAACAAAAACCACCACAATATTCAGGAGATGGATTCAACGCTGCTAAAATACCCACCTGTTGACATGTTGTTGTGGAACCCGCATTTGTAACAGACAATCCTCCACATGAACAGAAAATACGTACTTTATCCTCAGGAGACATGTTCATTTTGGTACTTGATTAGAAAATAAAGTAATATAAATTAGGCCTGTTCATTAAATCCGGGTTTGTTTGGAAGAAAAAACTATATCAAAATGAAGACAGCGTCTATTTTACATGTAAATACATCATATTTGTAACTTTATCTGATGTAAGAATCAAACTAACAAGACAGAATTAGTTGATTTATTGCATTTAGAGATGTGTATGAACAGATTTTGTGACTTCTGTTCACAGTAATAGTGTTTTTTTACTTCTGTATGAAGGAATTTTAATGCAAAGTTTAACATCACACAGTGGTTTAAAAGGGTTAATATTCAGAAATAATCATACATAGTGTTTCTATAGATCCTTTTTAGTGCATTTAGTGTAATCTTACATTTTTAACAGTTTGAATAGTTTGAAAATGAAAAAAAAATCAGTGTGGTACAAACATAAAACCTTAAAAAAGCTGAAATTCTCAATAAAACACCCTGTGTAATTTAGTGTAATCTTTAATTCATCTATTTATTAGTAAATTAAATAACTGCATGCATCTGTTTTAACTGTAGAATATTCAAGATGCACCAACATATCAGCCAGTTTGGTTATAACTAACCCATATTTTGTGAGATTGTGGGTCATGATTTTAGAAATAAAAATACTGTCATTTGACCCTTTGACCTTTTGGATCACCAGCCTATAGTTTGAATTACAGATGTGACAAGGATATTTATCAGTATCGTCATATGTGGGAGTATCAGATATTAATTTGTTGTGTTATATTAAAGGTTTTGTCATAAATGTGTCGGAATCTGTTTATTCATAAATAATGTGATGATGAACTGAAAGACTTTAAAATAGGAAGTATTATGGGATATATGGGATAAATAAAAACAAAATATACAAACAGAAAGTAACGGTATCAGCATCATCTAACGGCCAAAATTTCATTTTAATATTGGTATCAGTGCATCCCTATGTAAAACATACATTTTATCAAACCTGCTTTTATAACAATATATTAGTCTTAATTTGTTGCAATCTTTGCTTTCATCTAAAATCAGAGTAGACATAAAAATAACATATAGTTATGTTAGTTCTTACTTTAGTTGTAATTAAGTTAAAAATGCAACAGAATACATTAAATTAAATACTGGACCCATCCTTAAAGATCTGGTGTTAAAGATTAACATGGATTTAAGGGAATCGAATTAGAGAAATGTTATGTTTTCATGAGTTTCATTCATTAATCGCCTGAAAATATGCATTATGTGTTTATTACTTTAGAAATATCTGTTTGTATTTACAGTTGGATCTGAAACCATCACATTTCTATTATAACTCATAACATCCTGTTGTTTTTGTCTGTTTTACATCCAGTCTGGACCACAGTTAATGTCCCCTCATGTAAAAAAAACACAGAAACAAACAGTGATTAAGGCTTCGATCAGACTGCAGGTGAATGTGGTTCATTTGTGACCTGTATCCGATCTGTTCAACACAGTGTGAACAGCACTAATCTGACCCAGGACACTTTCATATGTGGTCCTGAATCCGATATTTTACAATGTGACTTCAGTCTGAACAGCCAGGTCACATTTTATCCAACCTTTACGTTATTGAAATGTGACAAATGTCTGCGTCCCAGGAGGAGGAGGAGAGGCGGGAAAAACATATTTACTTCTGTAAACCCAGTGTGTGTCTGCGTGGTCACGTGTTCTGTCAGGACCTCTTTTGTGCATGCGGGTCACTTCAGGGTCACATTCGGTTCATACTCAAAACTGATAGAAGTCGCATTTAATGTGTAATATGAATAAGCACACACAAAAATCAGATTTCACCAAAAAATCCGAACTGTGCATAAAGACCTGCTGTCTGAATGGAGCCTTAGAGATTTACATTTTTTTTCAGCCTCCACAGATCAGGATGATGTGAATCCAATCTGCACATGCACCACTAGCTGTCACCAGCTTTTACACATTGAACCTTTAATAGAAACTTTCTCTATTTAACACTGAGAGACGTATAAGACGCTACATGTACAAGAAGGAAATCTGCTTTGGTTTAATACATGGTCTACAGTATTTCATCATTGAACCACATTCAGTTTTCTGTTCTCATGGACCTCTGACTGCTCCACCTTGAGGTCAAGGTCAAGTTTATTCATACAGCACATTTACAACAACACAAAGTGCCCAAAGTGCTGTACAAAGATATACAGTAGGTAAAATACAAGATATGATAAAACTAGTAAAAACCTATATATATAGAAGATACTAAAACTGACAAAAACAGATGCACAATAATAGGATAAATAGTATCTACAACAGCTTTACCTCCAAGGTTGAGGACAGGAGGGATAATCATGTATTTTTACCTCCACACAGACCAAAAATAGGCGACCACCTGCTTATTCTGGTCACCGAACAGCTCAAGATAACCTCCAACGGGTGTCATCAAATAAAACCTTTACAGGGGCAGTGAGGCCCAGCGTCGAGGCCTGTTGTTTAATTATAGCGACCTAATGAGCACAATGCCTTATGGGTATTTTTTCTCCCAGTTTTGGGGGGAAAAAAGGACTTTTCCTCCACATCTTCCACCTCCACATTTCTCAGAGACCTCCACTTTTGATTCCTGGTCATTAAGTCTAGCCATAGCTTTAAAAGGAGCCCTAAGCCACAGGATTTAAGTTAGCATTCAAATTACTACACTTTATATCCATCCCCTCTGGACCCAAAATGTACACATATGTTCAGACAGAAAAACATGCTTTGTGCATGGGAGAAACCAGCTGCGCCGCTGCAGTCTCCATGCCCACCCAGGCCTCAGGTTTCTCCTGCAGATCTGCACTTTTTACATCCGCCTCGGCCCCGTCGTTTCCATCAGGTCTGATCTGGCTCTGGCCACACTAACCCCTGTCCACATTAAACCCGGGTACAGTTTGGCCCAGACCAGAGTAAACCCCAAAGATAAACTGTCCTCAGCCAGACTATAACCCTCTAGTGTAAGGAGGACTTGATTGGACGGGGGTGTCCATAAAGTCTCTTTACAATCTAACACATTTATTACAAAAGCAAATGAATAGATCTGTGGAAATTATTACAAAATGAAAAGTAGATATTGAAGTTTCTTGCCTCGTTTCATACACCTCTATGTGGGACCATTACAGTAGTTGCACAAAGCCCATCCAGACAGGCCTGGATTTGTTCCGTGTTGGCTGTATCAGACTCATCAATGGGATCAATGGCATCAGTGATCTTCTGCTTCAGGTCGTTGACGTCCCATATCTTAGTTCCATACATGATATCTTTAACATAACCCCGTAGACATAAACCCAGGGCAGTGATATCTGGAGGACCAGGTGTCCATGGAACTGGACCATCCCTTCCAATCCAACGGGCTGGAAATGTGTGATTTAGGAACCCACCAATATGCAGTCCCCACTGTGGTGGTGCACCATCGACCTGGAACATGATGGTTGGTTGAAGGTCATCCAGTTGTGGTGATACATATTCAGTCCAAAGGTCAAAGGTCAACATTTGCACTAATAGAAACTCTGGTCGAAGAAAAATGGACCAATGATTCGACTGCACGTGATCCACAATCTGAATAAAACATTGAAAACCACAGAACAAATGTGATAAACAGATCTCATTAATTGCCTTTGTAATAATTGTTTTCAGTTGTAAAGAGACTTTGTGGACACCCTGTATTTACACAATATATTTAATTACTTTTACAAAGACAAAACCTTTTTCATGTGTCCATAAGTCTATTTTCTTGGACACATGTAATGCTACACCACCTCTGTAAGTAGGACAGTAGATGTAGTAGAACACGCCAACCTGAGTGCATGATCTTAAAAACACACTTCATTTTAATGTTACCAGTGTTTAACTTTGAACATTTAAATTGTAGCCAGGACTGGTTAATCTTAGAAGTTTCAGGACGTCACGACTTATTATTAAATTCGGAACAGTCAAACAAATCAAACATTATGTTACCATGCTTTCACTTTAATGTGTAAACACTACTGAGAGGTGTGGTCGTAATCTTTCATCTTTGTAGAAGTCTAATATTTTTACTGATTGGAGTTTTTCTGGTAGTAACAGACATCTACTCTAGTGTTTAAGTCTGTTAGTTTTCTCACTAACTTACCTGACAAAGCTGAACCTCCAATAAAATGTTGAAAACTTAAATAATTCTTGTGTAATTCACTCAATGCTGTTGATATCATGGGGGTATAATCTGACCTGGGGGGTATAAATTGGCCTGAATCATAATAAACCCAGGTTATTATCTGGTCTAGGCTGCTTTAACCCCAGGTTTAGTCTGGACTGGAGGGTAAACTGTGGCCTGTTACAGCGGTGGTGGACCTCCTCCTCCTCCTCCTCTGGGGCCTTCAGAGCTGCCGGCTGAGCTTCTGCGCCTGCCGTTCCTTGGCGTTGAAGGCGTACTTGGTGTCCTGTAGCTGTTCTATGATCTCCTTGGCCTCCTTCATGTCGACGGCGAGCTGGTTGTACTTCTCCACCAGCTCCTGGTTCTCCCTGCGGAGCTCCACCACCAGCTGGCTCAGCTCCTCACTCTGCCGCCCACAGTGGAGCTTCAGCTGCTCCATCTCCGACAGCGTCTCCTCCATGCGCTTCACCAGGCTCTCCAGCTTGTCCTTAGACATGTTTCTGGTCTGTGGTCGTCCACCTCTTCAGGGTCGTCTTCCGTTCTGCGGCTGACTCTGGTTGCGTGTTGCTGGTCTACAGCGATTACTGAGTCTAATCCTCCATTCCTTCCAGACGTCCCTCCCTGCTCCATAATCCCCTTAGTCGATCTATCCTGGGAAACGTCCAAAGCACACGGTAGGTGTGACGGTCGCCACAGTGTCTCCTGCATTAACGCCACTATGAATGTGATTGACAGATTACCCCAGTTCACTCATCCACCGTCACTAAACAGGCTGTGAGTGTGAGGTTGTACTTCAACCCATAATAGACCCACTATTACTTGAGGCAGTTCCCAAAGGAATTTTTCCTCATAACATTTCTTAAGTGATTTATCACCATTTATTGCAATATTATCCCCTGTATTTTCTATTTTTTCAGTCAAAATGTATAGTTTCAAGAAATACAATTTTATATTCATTCAATTGGAATAAGTACCAGTTCAATTCTTTCTTCTTTCGACAAAGCTGTGGAGGTTATTTTATATATA
>JAPQRQ010000016.1:24033087-24051107 GCA_037367365.1 Apogon talboti | reverse complement strand
GTTAAATTATTAAGAATGTGAAAGAAATACATTAATTTTGAGATAAATTACGGTCACCCCAAATGACTTTTTTTTTTTAAGGCTGTGTCCTATTAATTCAACTTTAAAAACACAAAAAACCTCTTAATTTGGGTTTTTTCATAAATGGATGTGTACACTACATTCCAAAATGTTTGAACAATGACCAAATATGTCCTTATTTTTAGTATTTAAAAATGGACCTATTAAAAAGTCTTATCCGTCAATGACCCATAAACAGTAAAAACATCCGCTTTTTCATATATTCCAGTGTTGTATTTGCAGCTCTAATGTGTTTTTTGTATTTTTTATGTGTTTTCCTTCTTATCCTCTCAGTTGACATGGAGGATGAAGATGGGACTTGTCTACTTGATGTTTTGTGGTGAGTTTTTCACATTTGTACGTTCAAGCAGCTGTAATTATGTTTCTGTTAAAAGTCAGAGGGAATAAAATGAATTAAAATTGCTGCTGAGTGGCGTCTAATGCACATATGATGGACATAATGTCCCTATGAACTGTGTCTTTGCATTTTATTATTGTCCAGAGTTAAAATAACTGAGGTTTCAATGGTCGTCTCTGTTTTCACAGTGACCCTCAAGCCCTGAACGACTTCCTTCATGGGACCAATGAGGTAAAACCGAATGTCTGGCACAGGATTAAAGACAAAACATCAACAGATTTATTTAGCATGTCAAGAAATCAGAGGAAATGTCAAGATCCACGTTGAAATCCTGAGAATAAAGTTAAATGTGGAAATAAGAATAAAATAGGAAATTAAGAATACAGAATAAATAAAGGTGAACTTTCAGTATTAGAGGTGTAAGAAATAAAAGAGAAGTATTGAAAAGAAAGTTGGAATGTAAAAACTAAAGTTAAAACTGCAGAGAATAAAACCAAAGCATCAAAAATTAAGACAAAATGTAAAGACTAAAGAAGAAAGTTGAACATGTTGAAATAATGTAAAAGATTAGAGAGAATAAAGTTCAAATGATTAAAATATGGCAAGTGAGGAATTAGAAATAAAAAAGGTAAGGGGTTTCAGAGTGATGAAGAAATGTGTAAAATAAAAGTCAGAATGAAAAACAAAGTTACAAATTATAAGTATAACATCAAAATGTTGGAAAAATGTCAAATTAATCAACTTAAAATGGGAAAAATAAAGAAAAATGTCCAGATTACAGTAGAGGTTTCAGTGTTAATGTCAGGAATAAGAGAATAAATGGCTAAAGAACTAAAAATAAGAAGAACATGAACACACAACGATCTAGAACAAACTCAAATGTCTGAACACAAAAATGGAAAATAGTAGAAAGTTTATTTCTATAATCTCATGAAGTTTCATTATGAACATTTACAGTTGTTTTTAATAATAAATATGATAAAAATTCAAGTCTGTTTTAAAATTCTTTGACTCTAACACACTGTTTTAAACACTTATTACATATAATAATGATGATTAACGACCAGATATTGAAAGTTAAGTTCTTCCTGACAAAAAAGGTGCAAATGAATCAGCAAAAAAGACATTTTCTGACACTTTTACTGCAAAAAAAACCCAAATAAATCAAGGTCTGTTACAACGGTAGACGTTAAAGGGTTAACGTGGTCTTAATACTGAACCTTAATCCAGACTCATGTTGAATCCAGTTGAGATGGATCTGTTGGATGTAACAGTGCGTTTCCTGTGGTCTGATCCCACCAGCTGCAGACTGAAGACCTGCTCATTAACTCCTCCTCTGGGGAGCCCTCCCTCTTCACCGACGCCCCGGTGAGTGTCTGGATCCACAGAAAGCAGCGTCACAACAACCGCCATTTTCCCCGGGAGGACGGTTTCCTCTGGTCCTCCTGTTTTCCTGTAATCATACCGTGTCCCTCGTGTCCACTGTCGTCTGTCTCACTCTGGTCGTTTTTCTCCACAGAGCCCCGTGTCTCTGCTGGGGGACGGGGGCCCTTCCCCCGACACGCCTCCGCCCGGCTGCGTGGACCTGTCCTTCCTGGAGGAGGCGCTGCTGTCATCGCCAGAGGGTGGAGAAGACCCTCAGGTGGGGCCGGGGGGGACACCCGCCGAGGCCGGATGCCAGGCCAAGAAGGGCGAGGTGGAGGAGACGGAGGAGGCGGAGGTGGCCTGTGACATCCTCCAGCAGAGCCTACAGGAGGCCGACATCACGGAGCAGACCATGGCCCTGGAGGCAGGTCTGGCTCAGAGTGGGGACAGTCTGTCCCTGTACCCCCCAGCCCCTCTCCTGGCTCCGCCCACCGTCCCCTTTGTCCCCAAGTCTGTGACCCTGCCTGTGACCCCGGCGCTGCCCAGAGACACCCAGGCGGCGGTGGATCCTCCACAGCCGTCCCTCCTGGCTGTTGGACCCGGGTGCCCGTCTCTGAAACCCGCTGCCCCCCCCCAGCTGATGGGGCTCCTCCCTGGGAATGTGTTTCCTGCCCCTCCTCCAGAGACCTCCTTCTCTCTGAGTCCTGCCAACGGCTCCAGTATGATCATCCACAAGGCGGTGCCCGGGGTCCCCAGCCGGCCCCTCATCACCCAGACTCTGAGAGCAGCAGCAGCGGCGGCGCCCGGCATCGTCCTGCAGCGAGCCCCCCTCCCCATCCAACCCAAACTGCCCATCAGCATCCAGCCCAGACTGGTCCAGATCAGCCCCAAACCCTCTGGACAGAAACCCACTCCAGGGCTGACGTTTGTCTCTGGGACAGCCACGCCAAATATTCTGCTGTCCCAACCTCCGGGCCAAAAGCCTGCGGCCCCCCCTCCACAGACCCCCCAGCAGCTTCCCAAGCCGGTCAGTTTACAGCTGGTCAACCAGGGCGGCTCCTTTGTGCTCCAGCCTCAGGGCCTCTTCCACGGCCAGAACCAGTTCCTTCTTCCAGGCCAGTCCCCGGTCACCATCTCCCAGCCTGCCAGCGCCTCTCGGCCTCTGCTGACCCCCAGCCACCAGGGCCCGTCGGTCCACGGCGTGACTCCGCCCACAGGACAGCTCGTAGATGGCTCTCAGATCCTCACAGTTCCTCAGAGGCAGCTGAACTTCAGTCCGGTCTTCACCACGCCCACGGGGCAGCTGGCGCTGCGCCAGGCCACTGTGCTTTCGGGGCCCCTGCAGCTCCAGTCCGCTCCTCCGACCGTCTTCCAGATGCCGGCACAGCTGGCTGGAACCTATGCCCCTGGGGGGCAGGGCCCGCGGGCCACACTGGTCCACAGCTCCGCTATTGGAAACCACATCACCCTGATCAACAGTTCAGGGGTGCTTCCGTCAGATCTCACTTCCATCTCGATTGTCAATGGCCCCTCGGTGGTCCAGGGGCTGCCCTTTGCCCCTCAGGCCCAGGCCCAGGCCCCCCAGGCCCAGGCCCCCCAGGCCCAGGCGGCTGTGACTGAGGGCCAGCTGGGCCTCCAGCCGGCCTCAGTGGTGCTGCTGCCGGAGAGGACGGTCCCAGAGGAAAGGAGCAGCTCTGAGGAGGCCTTTCATCAAATGCCACAGGTGAGGGTTGGAGGGCGGAGCCAGCTGCTCACCTCCACCTGAAACAGGCGTTTACACTCAGATCACATCCAGATCATACTAGATAAGTAGTACAAATACTTTATGTGTGAAATTCAGTTCATGAACCAGGATACAGAGGTGAGGTTTTCCTAGACAGTAGTGGAAGAAAGTCTCAAATATTATCATGATTATTTGTGAATATTTGTTTTGTGTTTCAAAAGCTGTGGTTTCATCAGACAGATACAAACAAATGCAAATAAACTGTTCATAGTTAACCCTTAGATGGATTAATGGGTGAAAAATGCCAAAAGTGTGAATCTGCAGTTGAAGCATTTGTTTCCATCTTGAGTGTTCAGCCTGTTCTGAGTTCTGGTTCTTCCAACCCTGTAGACCTATGGACCAGTTCTCCAGCAGGTGTCGGTGCAGCCCTCCCCTCCCCCCGTGGTGGCGGTTCTGCAGCCCCCCCCGGACCCCTCGGTGGCCCCGGATCCGGCCGTGGAGATGCCTAAACTGTTGATGCCTCCAGCGGACATGAGCCAGGTGGTGGAGGAGGTGACGCAGTCCATGAGTCAGAACCAGGCCTTTATGCAACACCTGCAGCAGGTCTGAGGCCCCGCCCATTCTGCACAACACTGATGACAAGGACACCACACACTACCATCGTCATCATCATTACCTTCATCATCATTATTATCATCTTCATCATCATCACCACCTTCACCACCACATCTTCATCCTCCTCCTCGTCATCATCACCACCATCTTCACCCTCATCCTCATCCTCATCATCTCTCCTCTGTGTTCACTTCCTCTTCTTCGTTTCCTCCACAGCAGACCCTTCCCTCCCCTATCTCCTCGGAGCTGTTGGCTGGAGCTCTGCCGGTGGTTTCCATGGAGACCCTCTCCTCCCCGGTGACAGGTGACAAAGAGTCCAAACCTCAGACTCATGCGGTCTCGGGTCCAGACGGCCGGTCTCTGATCTCAGACCAGTGTGTGGAGGCGTCGCCGCTGCCCTCCGACCCTGAGGACACAACTCTGCTCTGCCCCTCCCCTCCCCTCCAGGACTCCCCCCCAACCGGGACCCAGATCCCCCCTTCTGGACCCGAGAACTCCGCCCCCGCTCCCCACATCGAGCCCCAGACTCAGTACCAGGTCCCACATCAGCTCCAGGTCTCGCAGTCCCTCTTCGCGCCACCCCCATCATCTGGTTCCCAACCTCCAGCCCTGGTCCAGGTGTCAGCCCCCCAGGCTCAGACCCAGGTCCAGCCGCCGGTCCGCAGTAACCCTTCCCCCCTGTCCGTCAGCGTCTCGGTGCCTCAGCAGCAGACTGATCTCAGATCTGCCTCCACGAGTCTGGTCTCCATCGGAGGAGACGACTCCGCTGTCCAACAGCACACACAACACAGTGAGTTCACCGCAGACACACAACACAGTGAGTTCATCGCAGACACACAACACACAACACAGTGAGTTCACCGCAGACACCTCCTCCTCCTCCTCATCTTCGTATGAACCCACTACTACAAGGAGAGTCACAGCTGTTTATTTGTTGTTCAACACCGTGTCACTGTGGTTCAGTCGTTATTTCCACAGATCTAATTCCATTTAAAGATCCAGTGTATGCGATTTACAGGGATTAACAGGCGCTAATTACAGAAATTGGATATAATATTCCTAATTATGTTTTCATTAGTGAATAATCACACAAAAGGAGAATCTGGTGTTTGTTTTGCCTTAGAATGAGTCATTTACATCAACAGAGGGAGATCTCCTCCTTCCTCATTTCTGTGTCCTGTGTGTCTCCTCAGAGCCGACAGCTGCCTTGGCCGTGGAGAGTAAAGCATTTACTCTCGATGTCCGTCCGTCCTCTCCCGCCGTCCGCAGCGTCCCGGCCCACGGCCCCCCGGTCCCCAGGGAACGGGGCCCGGTCCCAGTTCAGACGACCCAGCAGCCAGACACCAAGGTGGGTCCAAGCACACAGGTCTATTCTAGGTTTAGAAACTGGACACCACAGCCTGTGTTTGTTCCCTGTGACCTTTGACCTTCACCAGTTTGACACTTTGAGTTTCATTATATTCCTCAGCTGAAGAGAGGAGGAGGTTTATCTGATCCACAAAAACAGAGTTTAAGATGGTAACGTGAACCTGAAGGCAGAAATGTTGATTTAAATTAATATTCACACATTTATAGATTCTGAATCACTGATCAAAGAGAACATTCAGTTAAATTTAATTCAATTCAATTCAGTTTAATTTAATGTAATAATGTTTTTAATAAGATTATTGAACTCAAAACATTAAATAGATTTTCTATTCAGTGCAGATTATTTTTTATCATGTCTTTCAACACGTCATATGAATATTGAGAAATTTTAAATGAAGTTTTATTTCAGTCATATAAAAAGCACAATACAACCACTAACAAAAGAAAATGCCCAAAGTTCTTGAAAAACGAAATTTGGTTCCTCAAATCTGCAGATGCCCTGGAAAAACCTTCCTGGATTCACAAAATGTATCATTACTAGTTCTGAGCTCTTTAGAAGTTGACGTTTTAGTTTTAGTTAATGAACATAATGATGATGTATGGATATATATTAAACTAGTCGATCAAATGAGTTGAACCGTAAACATGTAAAGGACAAAAATGGACCAGAACCATTAGAACACAGACTGTGACTCTTTGTACTTGAGCTACATTTTGCTGATAACACTCATCATGGAGTGTTTCCTGTGTGAATTAAACACTGGTTAATGCGTTTAACCTCTGTTACTGTACTGACTCCAGTTAAACGACGCAGACGTGTCCTTCATCCTTCCATCTGATCCACTGTGGTTTGGTTTTTTCCAGATGGTTGTTTGTCTGGATCAGCAGAAGGAGGAGAGGATCACACCAGCAATGCGCAGGCACAGGTAACAACCAACCCCATACTGGGACTGCACTACTGCAAAGGATTCTGGTACCTGTAGTTTGTACTCTATATTCTACATGAGAACCGTCGGTCTGGTTTAGTCTAATTTAACTTAACTAGGTCTGAGAAGGAGGACGTCCACCAGCGGGCAAGTGCTGCCATTCCTCATCCTACTGTTGATAAAATGGGAAAATCCAGATGGAAAAAGATGGTTTTTATTAAATAAACTGCTCCTGAATGTATCAGTCCTGCTTTTACTGGACATTTAACAGCTTGTAATAATTAATGAGTCCATTTATTAATTTATTTTTTAAGAATCAGGCAGATTCACAGCCATGGATTAAGTATAATCCCAGACAAATGTTCCTTAAATCTGTGTCCTTTAGGACTTTTTAGTGATAATACTTCAGCTCTACTGCTATTAATACCTCTTTAACAGCTTCTAATGCTAATACTAATAACGATTCTAGCGTCGATACACTGGTCAGATGTTTCATTTCATTACTAAAAGGGCAGGTTTTTATTTTACAGATAATTATCTTCCACAGAATTTCTACTGTCAGTCCTAAAGCTTCCAATAAAACTACAATAGCAACTTTAAAGTTATGAAAACCTTCAGATCTGCAACACTCATATCAAATCAAATGTATTTTTGTACTTTTTCTTTTTTCATGTTAACCTGGTACATCAGGGATGTCAAACATGTGGCCCGTGGGCCAAAACCAGCCCACCAAAGGGTCTGATCCGGTCCGTGGGATGAATTTGTGAAATACAAGGGTTCACCTCCAGCTCAATATGATGGAAAAGTGGATGGAACCAGTAAAGTAATAGCATAACAACCTACAAATGATGACAACTACAAAGTTTTCTCTTTTTGTGAAAAAAACTCAAATTACATGATGAAAATGTTTACATTTACAAATGATCCTTTCACAAAAAAGGTGAATCATCTAAAACTATGAACCTGAAAATTCTTAAGAAAAATAAGTGACATTTTAATAGTATTCTGCCTGTTAATAAATGTTTTGTGTATTTGTATCTCTAAGTTGTAATGCACATGTGTCAGCGGGGCATAACATTGTTGAAATTGCACAAATTTTTAGCACAAAAACATTTGGAGTTATATTGTTATATTAGTAAACTGCACTTTCAAATTTCTGATTGTTCAGGTTTTTCACATTTTCATTATGTAATTTTACTTTTTTCACTCTAAGAAAAAAATTTGGATTATTATTTATAGGTCACTGTGTCATTATTTCACTGGTCCAACCTGCTTTAGGTCAGACTGGGCTGAATGTGGAACCTGTTCTACATGTTTGGTGTGTTTTCCTTTAAAAACATGGGAAATCCAGCCTTTTGGAAAATGACACTGATCAACAGAACCCTGTATGGGTTTCATGGCCGCTGGTATTATTTTTTTACATCTTTAACTCTTCATTTCCAGGCTCTAACAGAGTGGTTTTATGTCTGTCAGGTTCCAGCAGCAGATCTGTCTGGACCACGGCGCCGTCCAGAGGCCCTTCACCGCTCCATCCTTTTCCACGCTGGAGGACGCCGTGCGACGCCTGCTGCCGTACCACACCTGCACCGGTCACCTGCCCACTCAGGATGACTTCAATTTAGGTTGGTAGACCTTTATTAAACAACAGCCTCCTGCCTGCTTTTTCCCGTTGATATAAACTGTGGAGACTTTTCTAAATGAACGGTCAGTGGACGACAGACAGCAGCCGGTCACTGCAGTTCAAAACACAAGAAACTAAATACTGACAAACTGTTAAAAATAACTGTGTATTTACTTCAGAAACTATGATCCAGGAACAAATAATGATAAAAAAAAATTCAGATCATGTACTACAGTAAAAGTACTACTACTGCACTAAAATACATGAAAATACTTCCAACATAAATACTCTAAACCACCTGCACTGGAAGTAATATTTCAAAGAACGGATCTGATCATCTATCTATTATTAGCAAAATGTGCAGTAAAATGGTCCCTGTCAGTGTTTTACTGTTACACTTGAAGTTTTAGGGTAAACACTAGAGGTAGTTTAAGCACGTTTTAAGACCTGTCCAAAAACAGCATGTATGGATAACATACTACAGCCTTACCACTCGGCCACTGGGGGGCGCCGACGACCACTGGTCAAAAGGTTCCAAACACCCTGAAACACATTGGGGTGTACTTTTATAACTGATTAGAACAATTTAAGCAATTTCGGAAACCTGACCAAAATCATGGAAGGTCATTGAAGGTGCTGACGAACACAGGGAGAACACTGTGAACCTACCTCAGATATCTCAGGGAACATTTAATAAAGACATAATTACCTGGAAGAATTTTTCACCAAGTTTGAAGACATATCCACAGTGATGGATTTGAGGTACAGATACACGACGGTCAAGAAATGACCTTAAACACTCCTCATCTACAGTAACGTCTTATATTATATGAGATAATTTGCTGCTAGAACCAAATATCTATTAAAATTAAAGTTTTAATCAGGTTTGTGACGATGCATTTTACACTGAAACCATGAGGATTTTTAAAAATAATTGATTTAGATCAACAAGGAAGAGGATTTGACAAACAGATCCACTAAAAATAACTCATGGAGTCCCTCAGGGTTCTGTGATAGGTCCCAAACTATTTATCCTGTACATAAATGACATCTGTGATGCACTGCCATTACTTAACTGTGTCCTATTTGCTGATGACACAGGTCTACACAGCTTGGGAAAAGATCTTGGGCAGCTCTTGTGTGCAGTGGAAAAGGAATTAGAGACCCTCAAGAAGTGGTTTGACATTAATAAATTATCACTGAATCTATGTAAAACGAAATACATTATATTTGGCAATAGAAAAATCAATAGTCCGGTCAAACTATCAATAAGTGGGGTGGAAATTGAACAAGTTTATGAACATACATTTTTGGGAACCATCATAGACAATAGACTCAGTTGGAAATCGCATATAGATAACATAAAAACAAAAAATTCAAAAACAATTGAAATACTACACAAAATGAAGTACACAGTGAACAAAAACTCACTTTACATACTGTACTGCCCCCTCATTCTTCCATACCCAACATAGTGTGTGGAGGTATGGAGGAACACATACAAAACAATCATCAAACCAATCTTTACCCTGCAAAAGAAAGCCATTAGAATTATACATCAAAAGGATTACTTTGCACCAACCAATCCACTTTTCATCAGTACAAATACCCTGAAATTAGAAGATCTGGTTAACCTCAACACTGCTGTACTGATCTATAAGGCGCACAACAACCGACTTCCACCCTGCATACAGGAGCTGTTCTCAATCAAATCTGTTGAATGGATGAATAAATTACTACTACTACTACTACAGTACTACTACTACTACTACAGTACTACTACCACTACAACAATGAATCCATAAAAGAAACAGGAGGAATCGAGGGTTTAAAGCTGTCAAACACATGTATTAGAGTTAAAAACATGCAGAAAATGGAAATAAACCAGTACCTCACACGTGTACGACCGCACGCCTCATACAAACACAGGTCTTCAGTTGTACTGGTGTATTTACGGTGGGGGTCCTCTCGTCTCCACAGTGGACCAGGAGTTTGACACCGTGTCCGGTTTCCTGTTGAAACGAACCAAGGACATGGTCAACAAATACAGGCAGCTACTGGTTAGAGAAGCCCAGGTAAGACGACCAACACACTCATCCAAGGCCTCTGTGTCCAGTCCGTTTATGGACATTTCACTTCAGTTCATTTAGAAAGTGACTGTGTTTAACGTCTACTAGAATTATATCGTCTCAGAAAAACAAACACAGACTCATCAGTTTTAAAGGCTCTGTATTTTTATTCAGTCTTGTTAGTGTTGAAGTTTTTTTTATTTAAATCCTTGCTTCTTGATTAATTTTATTGAATAATACAACTTCAGGTAAAACTGTTTTGGCTTTCTGTGAGTGGAGGATGGGCTAATGGGATAAAACAGTACATGCTCTGACATTATAGTCAGAATAATTTACTAAAGTGTCAGTTGTTTTGTTAGATCTTACAACTAAACGTCTAATGGACCAGATTATTGACCATGAAGTTTAAAGCTCATCCAAAAACCATTTAATGGTTAAAGACGAAATAAAGACTCGAAACGACAAACCTATTGTGCACAGACTATCAAAGGTTTTTTCTTGTCAATTCACAACTTTAATCTAGAGAAAATCAGATTTCCTTCTAATGAAAGTTGAGTCTTCCCTTGTAAACGTACCATCATATCTGCAGCGATGATACAAGTCTCTATTTGTAAATTCAGTTTTAGTTTAGAAAATGTGTCTCATGAGTTAGTATTTTCTTGTAAATTTACAACTTTATTAACAGAGAATATCCAAGAAAATAAATATAGGTTGAGTTTTTTCTGTGACTGTCTCATCATCCTGTTAATACATGGGTCGTTTTATTAGTTTTAGTCTATTTTAGTTTCAGTTTTTGCCTGTGTCTTTGTTTTACTGTGACTGAATCATCACGTGATTCTATAAATGTAGAATTAATGTAGAAGTGTGATCCCTGGTGGGTCGGTCTGGACCTGGACCTGCTGACCTGGTCTGGGTCTGGACCTGGACCTGCTGACCTGGTCTGGGTCTGGACCTGGACCTGCTGACCCGGTCTGGGTCTGGACCTGGACCTGCTGACCTGGTCTGGGTCTGGACCTGCTGACCCGGTCTGAACCTGGTCCTGTTTCTGCAGCAGGAGAGTCCGTCAGCGGAGATGGTGATGCTGGAGCGTCTCTTCCTTCAGGCCGAACGCTACACGTTAGCGGAGGATCGACGGCGAGCTCGCAGAGACCCAGGTCAGGCCGCCGACATCGTGCACCACAAACACACACTTCACCGCCACAGCCTCCAGTCTGAACCACAGGGGATGCTGGGTAATTAGGAGTGTCAGGGTGGAGCATTAGGACGAGGTTAAGGATGAAGATTAAATGAACATGTTAAACCAACGTTAAGTACATTCATGTTAGAAAAAACTAAACAAAAAACACAACATGCAAAAGATTTAACAAAAGGATACAATAAAGTTTCCTCTGTTTTTTTTACTTTTTCTCCTGTTCCATCTTCATTTCCCATCGAGGTTTGTTTGGGCTGTGGATCGTTTTCCTCTGGCACCAGATGGACTGTTTTTCCACTCAGATGGTTCCAGGCGTTGGGGATTTAAAAGCCTTTTTTCCTTAGAGACGTGGAGTTCTAGAAACTAAAACACAGCGCTGGTCCGGAACTAAGTACACATTTACTGTAGTAGTTTCATTTTCTGAAGCTTTATCCTCCTGCTCCACTATATCTACTGGACGTTTTATTCTGGCACATTTATTTATTAAGTACAATCACTCACTTGTTACTTTACAGACTCAAGCTGATGATGTTTTGTCATTGATTACAGCTGTAACCCTAACCCTTTAATCAAATGAAAATTTAACAACCTCCATATGGTACTTAAAGAGGGTCTATGTAGCATTAATATTCCAAACTCTTACCAGCAGGGGGCAGTGTGGTACCAGAACCACCAACGACTCAACCCTGTGTATCCACAGACTGGATCAGTCACTGAATCAAGGATAATGATCATTGTTTACACACATCTGTATTATGGAATCATCAAGTTTTATTCTTCAAACTAAAACTCATAGATGCTAACAGTCGCTAAAATAACTATCTTATAATGTTGACATCAGCCGATAGTTTACATTATAGCTCTGTTAGCTTAGCTTTGTTTTTAGACTGAAAATAGCCACAGTAAAACCACTAATCACCTCTCTTTTCTGTTGGTTTGTGTTGTCAGTAGATGAACTAAAGATCTGTTTGAATCCAACAAAAGGTCAGAACTGTCACAGTTTAGTCTGAACCGTGGATCAACAAATGGCAACTTAGCAAAGATAAGAACATCCCATAATAACTTTAAACCTTCATAAACTTCAGAATCAAACTCACCCGTGTAGAAGAAGCGCTGACATGTAACCATCCAACTCCATTCTTTACATTTACAGCTGAGTCCAATAGAAACAACACAATGACTCTAGTTTTATCACTTCTTTTCTTTGACTCTGACAGTTGTTTCTTAATGGTTCTCATCCTCGACTTGGCCTTGGCCTGCAGAGTGACTCACTACTCCCTCTAGTGGTCACATAGTGGTAAATCCAATCCAATGGCATCGTTGGCAGAACTTCACAGATCTTTATTGTAAACACTATTCCTTAAGTTATGAATGTGAATATATGCGACCACTAGAGGGAGGAGTCAGTCACTCTGTGTCCTCTTCCTTTAAAGTCAAACTCTGATGACAGACGTATTTACCAGATGTATTAAATCCATCTTATTCTCCAACAGAGTCCTTCATGATGGCCTTGGCTTCTTCAGAGTCTTCCCCCCGTGATGCTCCGCCCTCCGGCTCCACCCACCTCTTCTCCTCCAGCAGCCCCTCCTCCCCTCCAGCCTGGACCCGCCTGTCGGACCGGCCTCCGGGCCTCAAGACCTACCGCTCCAGCTCCCGCGGGGCCCTCAGACTCACCATCAAGCAGGAGTCCGGCTCCCGTAAGGTGGTCCACAACTCCGCCTGCGACCCCAGACTCAAAAGGGACCACATGGGTCAGTTGACCAATGGGAATGAACGCCACGCCTCCTCCTCTCAGGCCCCCAATGGAGCGCCGCCGCAAGAGATCTCCAACGGGTCCCTGAGCGCCGACGAGGCCCCGCAGACCAATTACAAAACTAAAACCCCCAACCCAATCCTGTCCACGCCAGATCCACAGGCTGCCTGCTTCGAGCTGCCCTCCATTGATGTCACTGCTCCCAAACTGAAATGCTACCGTCTGGATGCGTCGCCGCCACCGCCTCAGCCTCAGCCGGAGCAGCGGTTCAGCCCGACGCCGCTGCTGCAGGAGGACAACATGCTCAGTGAACACCTGCAGAGCGCCATCGACAGCATCCTGGAGCTCCAGCGCCTACAGGGCCCCTCAGCGGCCCCCGGCAGGGCCACGGTGCCCGGCCCCGCCCTGGACCAGGCGGTCACCAGCATCCTGGAGGGACACCTGTGACGGAACCTGGACCCTCTGTCGGAGTATGCAGAGGAACCCGAGGCAGGAGTGTCGGACATGTTCTTCTCTGAGAATCCGGGTTCTTCAGAGATTCATTTAAGGAACCGATTGTTCTGAAGAAAAAAGGAGGAGGAGGAAATAAAGAGGCACTATCCAGAGATGCATACCAGACAACAGCACTATAATAGTCCCATAGATGTTAGATACTTCATTTTCGATGTACGTTTGTGGAAAAAAAAATCTATTTGAATAGGAGCTCTATTGTTTCAGTGGTAGTTAAGTCATTCAGAGGTTTACGACACTGGTGTGACCTTCATCAGCATATAGTATATAAGTAATAGTGAGGACAACGAAACGTGGACTAGACTGAGATTATTCAATAGTTTTTTATAAGATTTCTTTCCAAATGTGAACCTTTTCTTTTTTGCATAGTGCCAAGCTTCCAGGGTATTTATTTTGATAATCTGTGCCAATTGTGTTTCCAGATGAGTTGCATTGATTCCGAGCGGCTGAGTGACGACGACGTTGATGATGATGATGTGTGTGTGTTTGAGTGTGTGTTACCTTTGTGTGAGTCTTAACGGAGGGCGAGTCCAGTGCTTATCGCTCCCGCCGCAGGCCTCCTCCATCGTCACGGCTTCAAACGAATGAAAACTCCAAAGAATTTGTGACTTGCTACGTCCTGAAAACACCAGCAAACGTCCATGTTTGTGTTTCTTGGAAAAACCAACCGGAGTCCGTCCACGTTAGAGAGAAAGTACCCGACGGGGCAAAAAACAAAAAAACAAAAAAACAAAACATTGGTAGAATCGTGATATTTTTTTGTCTGTGAGATATTTCTGTCAAAAAAATGGTTTCCCATAATGTATGTGTTAACATGCAAGCAATAATGGGTGGGGCAGAGCGGTGTTGGCGGCGGTGGCGAGGGGGCGGGCCATTCGTCGTTTGGTTTAGCTTCTTGCCGTCGCTGCTTAAAATCCACAAATCTGCCGTTTTTTTCAGGAATGAGATGCTTATTTTTCTGTCAGAGCCCGAGTCGTTTCAGAGACAGTTTTTCTTTTTCAAGGGCTCGAAGGTCGTGAAACTGACCACGAAATGTCCAGAAAAAAACGCCCAAAGGTTTGTTTCCAGACGCGTTCGGTCGTCCAGAACCTGAGCCTCTGCATCGAAGAGCCTTTGACCAAAAACTGGAGGAATCATCTGCTTCATCTCAACTTTCAGAGCTCTTATTTATTTATTTATTTATTTATTTATTATTATTATTATTATTGTTATTAATGAATCTGTTGCTGACTTTGCGAAGCTGAAGATTTACTCTGACGAGCAATAGGATTTCTGCGACATCTTCCGTTAATGTGACAATCTCTTGGTTTGTGTGAAAATGTGAAAAAAACGCAGATCTCGCTCGTAAAACGTGCAAAACATTCATTGTGGTTTTTTTTTGTTTGTTTTTTTTTACCTTGAAGGTCAGAACGTAAAAGCTGCAAACGAGTAGAAATTAGAAAAAAAAATTTAGCTTTCGGAGATTGTCTTGGAATCGAGGTCGAGCTTCGAATTGGAAGTTTAGAATATGCCTTATTGTAATAATTCAGTACCTTTAAGGAAATGGAATTTACAAAGAAAACGGACAATGTGATGTTTTCAATGTGAACGTTAACCCGTCCCATCGGAAAAGAAAACGCAGATCTGGGGCTAAAATCAAACAGGCCTCGACTTCCACCGATCAGCCAGAATATTCAGACCACCGATAGGAAAAGGGTTCATAATACTGATTATTTCATTCCAATGGGACCTGTCAGTGGGTTGGATATAGGGAACACTTTGACCAGGTCCATGTTGGAACGGTGAAGACTGGGTCAGAGCATCTCCACAACGGCAGCTGTCGTTGGGGTTCCTGGTCTAAAAAGTGGACTAATGCTGCCTTCATGTGCTATGGGAATTATGGTAAATACTATTTATGAACTCAAAAATTGGACATGAACACCCCCCCCCCCCCGTTGTATTTTCCACTGGAGAACTGGGATGAAAATAACCTTTGACCTTTTGAACATGGTGGAGAGCAACGAGGGACTGATTGCGAATTTTAAACAATGCTTTTATTAAAGTTCTGCTGCTGTTAGCCGATGGTTTTGCACATTTATAGTATACACGATTTGCAAAAACTTTTTAAAATGCCATAGCAGGTGAATGGACACATCCAAAACTGCTTTACCCAAGTAGCAGGTTATGATAAATTGCATGTCACCCATTTTTCATTTCGCTACGACAACAAAAGCACTTGAACACAATGCACTTGGAATTTCGAATTCACAAGGGGAAGGGATCATCTTCCCGATGGCACCTGAAGGCAGCATAAGGAACGACATCCTAATCTCAGGACCACTGATCGTCTGTGGAACGAACTGGATAAATGAGTCCAATCCCTCCTGTTTCTGCTCCCACAGGGGCTGGACTGGTTAAGATGCGGTTCTTTAAATCTGGTTCTAAACACTTTACACTGGGAATGAACAACATGTGGAGATGATCTGACCCAGTGATCTGTCAAAGTGTCTCTACTCTTGAACATTTTGCTGTCTCTAACATGTCAACTTGGAGGTCTACATTTGGAGTCTAAGGCTCCGTTCAGACTGCAGGTAAATGTGGTCCATATGTGACCTGTATCCGATCTGTTAAACGCAGTGTGAACAGCACTAATCCGACCCAGGACACTTTCATGTGTGGTCCTAAATCCAATACGTATCCGATATTTTGCGATGTGACTTCAGTCTGAACGGCCAGGTCGCATTTATCTGACCTTTACGTCATTGAAATGCGGCAAACGTCACACCTCTTCTCAATCGCGTAAACACAGTGTGTGTTACGTCAGGACGTCTTTTGTGCTTGCGGGTCACGTCCTTGTCACATTCAGTTCATACTCAAAACTGATAGAAGTCACTTTTAATGTGTAATGTGTAAACACACAAAAAAAATCGGATTTCACCAAAACATCTGAATTGTGCATAAAGACCTGCTGTGTGAACCATAGTCTAATAGCTCCACCCACTGACAGGTCCTGTTAGAATCAGATCATCCACATTAACACCACTCTACCGTCAGTGTCAGTGTTATTTATGGCTGATCCGTGAACGTTGAATCACATTTGTCGTTTTTGTTTTTTTTTTTCTTTTTTTAAATGTGAAACCGTCTTTTGTCGGAATGAACAAAAGGAGTTTTAATATGCAGTAACTTAGTGTTGAAACCTCTGCAGTCGATCAGGGTGGACGCATGCCAGGGTTTTCAACTGAATTTGTCCGAGATTGAATGAATTGAAGCCAAATCTTGGGGTGCGTTTCCACCCTGACGGAGGTTTCGCTGTGATGCAGTAAAGATGTCAGAGCGTCGTTCATGACGCGGGATCGCACTCAAAGGGGGGATCGTCTCCACACGTCGCCATTTGTAGAATTATTTTCACCTGCTTCCCAAAGTTTAAAGCTCGAGGTTTTATCTTCGACCGAGTCCCGTTGGCGAAGTCGCCTCATGTGCCATTTGTTACCGTCGTGTTCCGTGTAAAGACGCCGACGAGTAGGAAAACGCTTGGATCACTCCTGCATGTTGAGCCATTTGGGTATTGATCACGATTCTTTGTACCGTGTGTGTTTTTATTTCTGTTTCTGACTGAACTGTGAAACCAGGGGAGCTCATCCACCGATCGTAACTTCAGATACGAAAACATTTGACTGACAGATTGTTCTGATGCCAAAATCAAGAGGCCTTAATTCAGCAAAACTAGATTGTAAAAAAGAAAAAAAAAAAAAAAAAGAATGGGGAAAAAAAAAAAGTCATTCCTGACAAAAAATTCAACTTAAAGACTCCTGAAAGTCACGAGTGATTCATATATGAAATGTTAAGAAAACCGCTTTTGTACTCATTTTTACAGACTATTTATTAAACTGTGATTTTGTAAGAAATAAAAGAAAATAAAAATGAATAGCAGTCGTGTGTTTAATGAATCAGAATCAGTTCAACTACTTTGGTTTTATGTGAAATTAGTAAAAAAAAATAATGGTGGAGAGGATTCTTAATTTCATCTTTTATATATTTGTAGTAACTTTTTCAGAGGTTGTACTTTGTTAAAATGCAGCAACAACAAACTGATAAGGGTAAAAAAAAAGTTGTCATGATAAATGTTGATTTTTTCAGTTGATAAGTGTCAAATCGTCTTTTCTTTACAGTTAAATGACTAACTTTAGAGTTAAATTTGAAGAAACCAGTTATTTGTGCTTTTAAGACACAATGGGATGAACATGATGTAAAAATTAGAAATGAATCAAAGATTAAACAAGTGGTGCCAGGCACAACAAACCCCGCCCCTTGCGTGTATTGTAGCTTAGGTTGGCATTGATCCAGCTGATGTTATCAATGCTATGCAATACCCTTGCTCTCCCCCCGAAGGTGGGAGAGCAAGGGTATTGTTTTTGGTTCGGTTTGTTTGTTTGTTAGCAACTTTACACAAAAACTACTTAGGTCAAAAGTTATAATGAAAA
>JAPQRQ010000016.1:24000260-24013399 GCA_037367365.1 Apogon talboti | reverse complement strand
ATAAATCTAATCCATTATTATTATTATTATTATTATTATTATTATTATTATTATTATTATTATTATTATTATTATTACTACTTGTAGGTCATTATGTTATTCTTTTACTGGTCTGACCCAAACACACCCACTGAATGTGGAACCAGAACCATAATGAGCTCAAACACATCAAACACAGCGGTTTTCAGTAAGAACACAAACACCTTCGTCCTCTACCACCATCCATTTATTCAATCTTTTTTCAATAGATCTCCGAAGAAGTGGAATAAAGTAATGAAATAATTACAAAATGGAAAAATAGATCAGAGAATAGATCATATTCACAGGTTTGATTTAAAAAAATAAAAATGATAGAGAGAAAGCAGACAGTGAGAGATGAAACCGTTTGATCTCCCTGTAGTTTTTCTTTCTTTTTTTCGTGCAGCGGCTGTAGCGGCCACTGCAGCACCGCGACCGACCAGCCCACGGCTGACGCCCGTGAGCTCACGTCGTCTACTTTAGTGCTTGTGCAAAATAAAAACGGAAAAATCAACTACTTCAAAAATGTAAAAGAGGCGAGGAAACAAGAGATGGAACGATCCGCTGTGTTAAGATAAAAAAAAAAAAAAAAGGTTACTGAAGGAAGAGCGTGACGATGAGGACAGAAGAAGTAAAACGCTAAGTAGTGATGTCGACTAAAATATTAAAAGCGAAGCACAAGTAAAAGAGGCAACCAGTCGGGCACCACCACCATCACTAGGTCCACGTTGATTGTTGCTGCAATGATACCCTATTTACAGTGAGATGCTTCACATCCAATCAGAGGATGCAACAGACGGCAATAAAGAGACTTCTTCAAAAATAACATAAAAAAACTAACAAAAAAACACAAAAGTAAAGCAGCTGTCCCTTCACAAAATCTCTTTACATCACATTAAAAATTAGCACTGCTGTGAGCTTTGTGTACAGTATAGATTCTTTATAGAGATATATATATTTTATGTATAATATATACTGTCTTTTCTTGTATACACGCACATATCTCATTGTAGCTAGCCTGTGCCTTTGGCAAAGATTACTTACAACTCTTCTGTTAGACTCCAAAGCTATTTAAAATATACTTAATGCATAAAAATAAAGATTTTGGCATTGTCTCATTTTATTCTTCTGATTGGGAAGTTATTAGTGAGAACTTCTCATGTGGAGGCGGAGCTCTCGGTGCTGCAGTTCGTCTGCCGTTCGGGTCTCGTCCTGTTGACGCTCGGAGCCAGACTGAGTGAAGGCGGAGGCGGGGCCGATGGGGGGCTGGGCGTGGCCGACAGAGGGCTGGGCGTGGCTCGGTACAGGCGTTCCACAGGGTAATGAGCTCCACAGCACAAACGAAACGATACAGACGATGCTAATGAAATGTCCAGGGAGCTGCGGCCTGTACGGTAGATTTTTTTTCCTGGCGTCACCTCCTGTGCAGAGTTGCGCTCCCTGTTGATTCGCCCAAAAGCTCCCGGGTCGTCATCGGCCCTGCAGGCGTAGTCCACGGAAACAGAGACTAGAGGACAGTGGCTCGTCTCCCATCGCTGACACGGCCTCTGCGTCATCCCGTAGCCTCACACACAGTCTTCAGAGTTGGATCTCAAAGGTCTTGTGCAGCTCGGTGGAGAACGGGTTTGTCGGCGAGGGCGTGGTGCGCTGGCGGGAGCGACTCTCCAGCGCTGCCCACTGGGCCTCGAAGGCGTCCTCCTGTTGCTGCGAGGGCGGGGGCTGCATTGCCGGGGACGACGGAGCCAGTTGGGCCCAGTTGTCTGCCCCGTTGAAGGTTACGCTACCATTGGATGGCTGGAGGGGGGCGGGGTTTATGGACTGCGGGGGCTTCGTGAAGGGGCTGACGTTGCCCACGGCTGGCGTGTCGTGCTGGGGGGTCACGGATGCCGGAATGGGGAAGGGCTGGGGCTGCGTGGCCGAGCCGAACACGTTGGCCACCATCTGTGAGGGGGTGATGCCGACCACAGGGACGCTGGGCTGGGGGAACGCCAGCCCGTTGGACATTGGATAAGAGGCCGGAGCCTGGGCGTGGAAGGCCGGCTGGCGTGGGGGCAGCATGGGCACGGCGGGGGGCATGGTGGGAATGAAGGCCACAGGGGGCACAGACGCCACGGGCATCGGCACAGGGGCGGTGAACGGCTGGGCGGGAGGTGGGGCGGCGAATGGCTGGGCAGGAGGCGGGGTGGCGAACGGCTGGGCGGGAGGCGGGGCGGCAAACGGCTGGGCAGGAGGCGGGGCGGCAAATGGCTGGGCAGGAGGCGGGGCGGTGGCCATGATGGGGTTGGGCTGCGGGGCCCGGACAGACTTGGACACTTCCTCTAACCACCGGTCCGCCTCCGACGGGGTGCGTTTGTGGGAGGACGTGGCTGGAGAAGAGGTGGGGGGGACGACGATGACCGGGGCGGGGGATGACCAGTCACCTCCTGTTGGTTAAGACGAGGAAGGAAGGAGAGAGAGAGAGAGAAAGAGAGAGAGAGAGAGAGAGAGAGAGAGAAGAGAAAAATGACAAAACTGGCAAAAAAAATGTAAACAATCACCTCAAATAATGAAAAAAAACCTCAATAATAGTCTGGGTTTCTAGAATTTCACACTGAATGACAAAAACAGACCTTAAAATTGAAACAAATCACTTATTGATGTGGATAAATATGTTTTTGTAAATCAACAGAGACCTCAACTATGACTGGATGGAAAGGACAAGGTGCCACTGATTCAAAATACACAATATTTGTTGAGTGAACAAATCCTCAAGGTGCAGTATTTATATTTGTTGTGGTGCAATACTATGTACACTCATGGCCAAAAGTTTTGGGAATGACACAAGATTTGCTTTTGCAAAATTTGCTGCCAATGTTGCCCCTCCCCCATGTTTCTGGGGTACACTGAAGAACAATTAGGAGCATCATATACAGAAGGTTTCAGATAAATTTAGTGACAAATAAATTACATTTAAACAAACAATCCATTTGTGTCATTCCCAAAACTTTTGGCCATGAGTGTATATACACACATATCTATATATAGCTCTAAATGTATATATACCAAATATTCATATTAAAACTCTATTAAGAAACCGTTAGAACAGAATGTGGTACGATATGTATTAGATAAATATTATTAATATAATCACTAACAGAAATGTGGATAATTAAGTGTGCAAAAATGTTGCTGTGCGTAATTATACTTATGTGGTTATAAGTTGGAAATATTAAATCTAACATGGTATATAAATATTGCACCTTAAGCATACCTTGGACCCTGTTGTTCACATATAGATCATGGTTCACTCCTGTCTATAACATCATAACCAGTGTCAGACCTGTGTCCGACAGGCTGACTAATGTCCCTGTGGTTTATGTTCCATGTCCAGCTCTGGTTCTATATGGACCCTTACCTGGGTGTACGGGGGCCGGGGCCCCTGCTGGGGATTTGGCCCAGGGGTTAGTGTCTCGAGCAGGCAGGGCGGGGGGCAGGACTGGGGGGTTAGCGGTAACGGCAGCGACAGAGAAGGCGGGGGCGGAGCCATTCACTACAGCAGATGAAGAAATAGAAGCGAGTAGAAGCAGGCGTGTTACGGATGAGGTGGATTAGACTCAAACTGACATGCACAGGCAGACACGGCGCCGTTACTCAGCCGCTCCAACAAGCGTTAATCACACACAACGTCACTGTTTTCAACCTGGGGGGTCAAACTCAGGGGTCACACTCAGCCCAGTTCAACCTCAAACAGGACGCACCAGTTCAATCATAGCAGAATAACTTAGAAATAATGACGACATATTTTTCTCTTTTAGTGCAAAAATGTTAAATTACAGTATAAAAATGTTTAAATTTACAAACTATTCTATAAAAATGTGAATAACTTCAACATCCATGAACAACCTGAAATTCAGAAAGAAAAATAAGTGTGATTTTTTCAATATTCTGCCTCGTCTTCTCATTGACACATGTGCATTAGAACTGACAGATCACAGTGGATCTACAAATACACTAAACATTTAGTAACGGGCAGAATACAGGTACAATTACATGTATTTCCCTTAAAACATTTCAGGTTGTTCATATTTGTTATTATAATTCATAACATTTAACTCCTTGTACACTGCCTCAGTATTCCACTGTTTTTATAATGAGGTGCTGTTCTCATTTTCATGACATTCTACTGATTTTTGGATCATTTTTGTTTTGTTTGGATCGTTGTAGAATTGATCAATAGTAGCATCAATAAAATGATCGACATACCTGAGACTGGACAAGTTGTTTAATTACTATTATGACAATTACACCTAATGTCACTTATGTGCATCATAGTTCTTGTATGTTATATTCAAATTAACAACCTCCGCTTAATTTAACATTTGCCCAACAGTAACAACACACAGCATTTACTTTTATATAATTGTCCATATATTTAGGCAGTATGGGGTTAACTTTATGATCAATATATCTTGACTGCGGTCTGTGTCATTTTTGCACTTTGAAAATTTATAGTATGAGCCAGATTTAACCCTTTGGAGCAGGGGTGTTAAACATACAGCTCATGGGCCAAAACCGGCCTACCAAAGGGTCCAATCCGGCCCGTGGGAGGAGTCTGTGAAATACAAAAATTACACTGAAGATGTTAACGATCAAGGATGTTAAAATTGTATTAGTTCAGGTTCCACATACAGACAAATCTGATCTCAAGTGAGTCGACTCAGTAAAACACTATTATAATAACCTGCAATTAAAATGTTAACTTTTACAAACTTGCACAAAAAAATGTGAACAATCTAAACCACCATGAACAACCTGACATTTCTAAAGAAAAATCAGTGTAATTCTACCAATATTCTGCCTGTTATTAAATGTTTAGTGTACTTGTAGATCCACTGTGATCTGTACGTTCTAATGAACATGTGTAAATGAGAAGCTGTGACATAATGTTGGTAAAATTGCACTTTTTTTGCACTAAAACAAAGAGACACATTTGTAGTATTTATTTCTAGGTTATTCTGCTGTTGTTTCTGGTCTGATCCACTTCAGATCATATTGGGCTGAATATGGCCCCTGGTTTGGAGGGCCAGGTTTGGCCCGTAGGCCCTATGTTTGACACCCCTGTTATAAATCGATGTGATGAGAAAATGTGAGCATGGACACAATCAAACACCATCATCAAATCACTACGAGTCGGTTTATTTTCCATCGAGCTGAAAGAACCTGGAGAATAAGCCAAGACTGACCGAAAAAAAAAAACAAAAAAACTAAAACTGGCCACAGAAAACTATTGGCAGTCAACATCAGCCAATATGTGCATCCTCACTTCACTGCTAATTAGAAGGTTTGATTTTTTGGACAGAGAAAAATAACCGGTTGTTGATCAGACTAATTAAAAAGAGTCTTCTATAAAAACGTGTCCTTTTAGTTGAATGTGATCTTCATTTTCTAACATGGATTCAACAGTTACATCAGAGCAGAAAAATGTTCTGTCCACTCTGATCAAATAAAGACACAAACACATTTTATATCAGATTATTAAAAATATAACAATAAAATAAGAGCTGACAATGTGAGAAATTAAAAAGCCTTTTAAAACAAGCATTTCTTCAGGCTCGTTAAATGTAAATTCAGTTTTTATGTTGGGTTCATGTTCTGTAAAATTATGTTTTTGTATTTTTTTTTTGAGTGAATGGACCAAAAAATGACAAATAATGACAAATACTACATTAAAATATTATATTGTAATATTTTAACCATCCTTCGGTGTTAGTAAGGCTGCAAAATAAATGATAATTATTGTTATCATGATATATTTTTTTCTTTATTATATTTCAATATATCTTAATAATTATTTGTTAACCCTTTAGGCGCCTGATTTTTTTTTTTTACAGATTTAAAAAATCTGCTCTTTTTAAAAAAAATAATCTTTAATAAATTATGTTAAAAAAAGTTTAAATATGTGGCCACACAGTAATAGAGGATTATAGGATGTTTATCCTTATATTATTATATTCTTTTGGTAAATACTAGTAAGTACTGTTTAAGTCCAGTTTATCTTCAGTGAAGATTGTATTTTTTGTTTTTTACCTGGAGCTACAGGAGACTGTGGGGACGAGGCCGGTTTGGGCATGGGGGCCGAGGTGAAGGGGTCCTCTGGGGGTCCGGGGAACGCCGTGGTGATCTGAGAACACAGCGAACTGATGCTGTCACCTTCGCCTTCCACCTCTGGGACTGAAGAGGAAAGAAGAAGGAGAGTCAGGAAAGCTGAGACTGGGTTCTTTCTATTGGTCTACAACACAAGAGGGTAGAGGTCTGCATTGGCTGAGGGGGAGGGGTGGAAGTGGGCGGAGCCGAGAGCAGCAGAGTGCAGTCGGTGAGAGGGAAATGGAAAACTTTTATTACTTTAAGCAGCGTTTTCGTGAAGTTTTAGTGGTGAACACACACATATATTAAAACACTATATTAATACAATTAGAAGAGCAATACATACAATATATACTATTATTGATACTTTTTTTCTTTTTTGTTGTATTGATAATTGTTTTCCTGCTACTTTTTATTATACTTGAATGGAGCAACTGTAACACACAAAAATTTACCCGAGATTAATAAAGTATTCTGATTTCGTTATAATAGTGATAATGCTGTTTTGGAGTGTGCTTTGTTGTGTTTTTGTCAAGCTTCACTGTGGAGTTTTTTTTTTTTGTCTTATTTTTTTCAGTGTTTTTATCTGTATTTTTCTACTTTGTATAGTTCATTGATGGTTTTATTTTACCTGTAAATATTATATAAACGAATGTATATTTATATATATCTGTAAATATACAGGCAGAGACAGTGCTTCAGAGATCATCACACAGGCTAAAAGTGACTACAAAGAACTAAAAATAAGAACCTGGAGCATGGACACAATGAACTCAAATGTTTGCGCACATCGAAAATAGTTGAAAGTTTATTTCTATAATCTCATAAAGCTTCATTAAGCATATTTGCAGTTGTTTTTCATAATATACGTATATGATAAAAAAATCAAATCCTTTTTAATTTTTTTGCTATAACACACTGTTCTAAACATTTATTACATTAAATAAATATAATTAATGGCCAGATACTGAAAGTTCTTCTTGAAAAAAGGTGCAAAAGAATTGACAAAAAATACATTTTCTGACACTTTTATGGTAAAAACATAAAGAAATCCAGACCTGTTATAATAGTAGTCTTAAAGTGGTTTTAATATGCCATGAAAATATAACTGTAAAAGCCTGTGGTTCTAATAATACGTCCACTATCATGTTTCATCTTAAACAGTGTAATGTAGTGGAAATCCAAATGCAGAACCACACTGAGCTTTACGATGAAGCTTCAGTTTTTTCTACCTTTAACTGAACATCTCCAGACGACAGCTGGATTTCTACAGGATGAAGTAACTAAGCAACTGCCTCTGGTACAAAACGTCCATCAGTTGTCAGGCAGTCCACTCTGATCCGTCTGCGATTCTGCTGTTTTTACTTTCATCATTTCTGTGCTTTCCTACAGGACACTGAACCCTGGAGGTGTTCCTGGGTGTGCTGGTGTTACCCTGTCAATCTGGTTTTATTGCATTAGTTCAGTAAATGACACATGAATCTGATGGTTTACAACGGCTTTAGTTTTCTGACAGGTGAGAATTTTTTTACACACATTTCATAACGTAGACATGTCCCAAACAGCTGAGTGCTTGTGTTTTTAGCGTCTCTGAGCAAAACATTCATGATGTCATTTATGCATTTTGTGATTCCAGTGATCTAAGAGGACATGAGATGTCATTATCTAGCCTTAATTTTTTTTTTAGGGAAATGTAATAAAGTCTGTTCTGTGAAGCAGGTTTATGTCTAATTACAGGCGTGTTCATACAGGTACGGAGGTGTGTATTACTATATTCTGTGTTTTTCCTTGTGGTTTCAGCTTCTTTAAGGCGTTCTAAAACAGGAAGTGGGTGAAGCCCTATCTAGTGTACTTGGTGTCAATATAACCTTAAATCTCCTTCTTCTCCTCTTTAGGGTCACTGTTGAGGGGTTAGGATTACCTGTCGGGGATCAGAAACTTTGCTATCACGCCGCCTGATCCTTCTGAAATGGAAGGATGCTGCCCCACCTAATGTATCACACTGGATTAAAGACGTACCATTTCATCTTAAACTGGAGAAAATTAGATTTGTGATGGGGGGTTCTGTTCCGTGGCCTTTTTTGACTTAGTTTACACAGTATTCTTTACACAGTATTCTGACTGATTCGCTGACTGAAGGTCTGTTTATTTGTGTTTTACAGATTGTTTTTTTTTTTTGTAAGTGACAGTGAGGATGGGGAGTTTGTATTTGTGTAGGGTGGGATTTTTATGTATTTATTTTTAAGTTTCTGTTGTTGTGTACTTTTGTATATTATTGTTTAAACTTCAGTAGACATATTAAATGTTCAAAACAGAAAGTGGACTCTTAAGATGTCAGTAAATAAACAGATTTTCTGTTAAAAGTCCAGTCAATGTGAAAGGGTCTGACTTACGGTAGTGAAATGCATTGACTCTGTTTTCACTTCATACAGTTCAAGTGTGACTGAGCAGAAGCAGACGTTACTGTTGTTTCTGTTCTGCTTTATGGTGGTTCTCTGACCGACATACGGGACGCCGCTGTCCTCAGGACGCCGAACTCACCCGTGTTCTTGATGGGAAAGTCGGACTTGCGCTGCATGGTGGAGGGCAGCTCGTTCATGCGCAGCGACAGCTGGCGTTTGAAGGGCGACGTCTTCTGGCTGAGGGCGGGGAAGCCTCTGAAGGAGCCCTGCCTGGCCAGGGCCTCGGCGGGGGCGTGGCGGCGGGGGATGGCCTGAGGCCCCAGGCCGGACACCGACAGAGGGGGGGAGGATGACGGCGAGGGGGAGCCTCCCGACTGGTGGGCCGACGAGTTGGTGATGCCGGCGGCCGGGTTCACCGCCACTTTGACATCGGCCTCCGCTGTGGAGATGAAGGAAACGTTCAGACAATGAGAACCAACAGAGACAGGAAGTGAATATTAGAAATGTCAAACACAGATATACACAACCTGAATATAAACGAGGCTGTTGTGTCTACATATGACAAGAATGGAACCATGTGAAGATGCCGATTCAGCCGTTTTAAGTGTTGGAATTTAACCCGTACTTAATGGATCCTCATACAATCACTTCCAAAAATGTGCAACAACCCTGTAAATGTGAATTATGTGCAATAAGTGGCGCAATAACCTCATGATCTGCAATAACAATGCAATACAGTATATACTGAATATTTATCCAAATATAAATGCACATACACATGTAAACATGTCACTGTTTCAGCTTCATTATACTGGGTTCCTGCTTATTTTAGGATGATTTTAACACTTTATATACTTTTAAGGCTCTTCATTTTCACTTTTTAATGATGCATCAATGTCTTTCTGTGCTGGTTTTAATTGTTCATGTGTATTTTATTATCACACTTGATCATTTTGTGTTTCATCAGTTTTCTTTGTAAAGCACCTTGTATTTTGTTTGATATAAGCTCTATAAATGTTATTTATTATTATTATGAACCTAAAAATATCAGATATAATTGTACAACACTGATAGTTTTAATGCAGAATGACTACTTTCAGTTTCTATGCACAAATGTTGCCGATAATATTTATATCCTTCTTCCTAAATAAGGTTTTGACTGCAGTATTTTCATCATATTATACTGGTTCTGGTGAAAGATCTAATATATCATTGGACAGTGACATTATGTGAGTATAAATAAAAGGTCTTGTCTGAATATTTCTGTTGCGTGTGCTGATCCAGACTCAGAACACAGACCTTTTTTAGCATCCTGTAGCTGCCTCATGACTTCCTCCCGCTCTGCTGCCTCCGTTGCCGTGGTAACACGGAACGAGCCCTCGCGGGTGAAAGTGGTTCTGTTGGCGTCGAAGGTTGCCGTGACCCCGCACTCCTTCTCCCGTTTCTGTTTTCGCTCCAGACAGGCGGCGAATGCGCAGCCCACAGCGTGACTGAGGCGCTCCCCCTGGAAAATGACAGGAAAAACATCAGTGTAAATGTTTTACACAAAAGGACATTAAAGAAGGGCTCGAGTACGTGGATTTACACCTCCTATAAATCACATGTCTGATTTACAAAATAACATAAGGTGAGCTGAACTGTTTATGACACTGATACACTGAGGTTTACAGAACTAAATGACATTTATACAGTTTAATGGATGTAAAGTCCTGTGTTTGATGTAACTAGAATGTCCCTTATTTCTGTGTGACTTACACTTCATCAAACATTCAGTGTTTCTCCATTTTTGCTTTTCTTTCTCCTACCTGTTAACCATGTTTAAACTCATACCTAGGAAATAAACCTTGATGTGAGGACTTTAAATATCTTTTAAAGACGCTCTTATTTTCAGTGGCTTCTACTGGTATGTACCAGTTGTGGTTTAGATGTTTTTATAATATTTATCCTATTATTTTGTATCTGTTTTTATCAGTTCTACTATATTTTCATTCTTATTTTTACTATTTTACCGTATTATGTATCTTGTATTTATTTTTTGCAATAACTATGCAATATCTATCCAATATTTATCCAAATAAATAAATGCAGTATTTTATATAGACTTAAGTTCATAGATATACATTCTGTTAATATTGTGTCTATTCATATTTTATGTCTAGTTTTATTTTGAGTTTACTTTTAGTTCTTATTTTACTTTCTGTAAAATTCAATATTCTATTTTCTTATCTTAGCTTTAGTTTTTGTAATTTTATATTCACTTTATTGTTATTTTCTTACTTTTTTAAAATTGATATTGTTGTACTGACTGGAGTAGCACTGAACACACAATGACAATAAAGGCTATTCTATTCTATTCTATTCTATATCTTTGTACAGCACTTTGGGCAGCTTGTGTTGTTTTAAATGTGCTCTATGAATAAACTTAACCTTGACTTTTATGACTACGTATTAAATAAAAAAATTACCTGACAAAAAAAAATGTTCATGTCATGAGCATACAGTACATAGCTCATTTCTTCTTTAACAATTAATTTCTAGACACTCAAACACACATAATGTAATGATGAGGTGGATGAAAATGCTTCAGGATACGGGAAATGTCGCAAAATGCTCAAATAAGTGTTGTGTTCAGTAAGAATAAAAAAACAGATGCAGGAGATAAATGTTTCTCCTCAGGACCCAAATTTACTGAATTATGTCATCAATTATGTTATAAGGGCAATGTAATTTTTCATTAAAACATGGCCGTGTTGAGGTCATCATTATAAATAATCTTACGTCTTAAATGGGAAAAAATGTAATATACGATTATTGGGATGTATTTTAATCTGACAGTTGGTGATGGAATAAAAACACTGACAATGACCCTAAGTTTTGTTTAACATTGGTCAATTAGGCACAAATAATAGACTGTATGCAGTGACCAATCAGAGTGGAGGATTTAACAAGGTCATGTAAGAAATATAAATTTAAGAATATAAACTTTCATATCCGCTGTGTTATGAGTGCTGAGGCTGTCTGTCCGTTCTTACTGAGTCTTTGATGGCCATGAAACAGTGGCAGATCCAGCGCCGCGTGGTTCCGTCCCTGCAGATGTACGAGAACGCCCTCTCAAAGTTCCGATCCGGGGCGCAGAACGACACCTTCTCTATTGTCTGGTCCAGGATCAGGTCCTGCAGAAAAAACACCTGTTACCGTAGCGACCAGGACTAAGGTTTAAGTGACTCTCAGTGAAGTGAGTGGATTCACACCGTGGGTATGGGGCAACTCTGAGTAAGGAGGATGTCTACTGATTCATTCATAAGAGTTTGTTAATGAACATCTTCTCCACCTTCTCCTCATGAATATCACATTAACCCTTCAGCTCAAACCTCACCGGAGACACAATCGTCTAAAAAGGATTAATAAGTCAGCTACCTGGGTGGCTATATTTCGTTCTATCATGTCTATTGATTGAATGACAATAAAGCGGAGTCTGAGTCTGAAAGGTAAACTTTGTCGCAGTACCATTTCTGTCCAGCAGGTGTCAATCTAACTTTAAATGAGTTACTGTTTGCTTAAGTGCTATCTGTTCCTGCAGGTGCACTGAGTACATAGTATCAGTAAAGCAGGCCTTTTGGAGGTCATGGTGGCTTCATTACTACTATTACTAAGTACTGGCTTCTTCCTCTTTTAAAGCCACTGGAGCTTCGCTGACTTCCTGTGGCAGCTCCTTCTTTTTGATTATGGTGTTTCCGAGCCTGTAATCGAGGGCTGAGGGGACTTACCTTTGTTTTATCATCTACAACGCGGAGGCCGTCTGCCGACACCCATAACACAGCTCGCACCGCCTTCTTCCCCGCCTGCAAATAAACACAACAAGGATGGAAACGAGTCAGAAACCAGGGCTCCATCATCCACTTCCTCCTTGAACCCTCAACATCTGTACCTGTCTTTGGTACTTTTTTTTTTTTGACATAAACCTCAATCACACACACACACACAAAAAAGCACACCTGTAAATAAAGAGAAAGCACCAGGTAAGAGACAAAAAGAGAAGATGTCGTGTCATTCAGTAGGACCCGTATTTTTATTAATAACAGAAACAGGAGGGTTGGTATGAGAGCTGGTGCAGTGATACAGTGGTGGTCCCCGTTTGGTTAGAACAATAAATATTTGTGTGCATGTAAAAAAAAAAAAAAAAAGAGGAAACATTCACATAAATATCTCATTGTTCAGTTCTTGGTTCGTGGAAGAAGGGCTGAATGGAGAGAAGACACACCTGTTAATATGAAAACACACACTCAGACACACAAAGTGCCCCACCCCAGGCTTAAACCCTGCCCCCCGTCCCCGTCTGTCCTCAGACACATGCATCTTTGTTCGTCTCCATCCACACACACACATCTCCCCACGTTTGTGTTTGGTTTCGTCCCGACTGGTGTGATCAAAGGGTGAGGTGTTACGTGAGAGGAGGAAAATAATAGTAACAATAACGACGCTGTAACAATAAGAGAAACACTCAAGACACACAAAGCAGAAAACTTACTTTTGCAAAGAATCCTTTGAAGAATTTCCTGTCCTGGAAGTGGATGTGGTAAAAGGGGAGGGTGGGTG
>JAPQRQ010000016.1:23973402-23984063 GCA_037367365.1 Apogon talboti | reverse complement strand
ACTACTACTACTACTACTACTACTACTACTACTACTACTACTACTACTACTACTACTATTATTATTATTATTATTATTATTATTATTATTATTATTATTATTATTATTACTACTGCTATTATTATTACTGCTACTATTATTGTTACTACTACTACTACTACTACTACTACTACAACTACTACTTACACACTTACATTACTTATAACTTACAGTATATATTGTTATGACTATTATTACTATTATTACATGTTGTGCATATTATATAACATAATTACTTATTTATTGTAATTACTAGTGTATTATTATTTTCTACTAGTACTTTCTAATGTGCAATTGCCTGTTTTTTCACTACTGTTATTATTACCATGTCTTATATGTGTACATTTGGTTTTGTGCTGCTACTGGAACCTTAATTTCCAGATGGCTCTGCCCATTGGTTATAATAAAGTTAAATCTAATCTTATCTGATCTGATCTAAACTAATCTAATCTAATTTAATCTGTACTTTTAGGTAAAATCCATACATTTTCTCAGTAAAGCATGTCGGAACCACGCCGTCATCCTCGTTATTAATAGTCAAACTGATGTGAATGAGTTTAACTGTGACTGAATGAACGGAAAAAGCCTCCTCCTCTCCTATGACCCCACCTCGACCCCCCTCCATCCTCCAAGACCTGCAGCGGCATCACGTCCTGCTGCGTGTCATTCTAGAGTCCCAACCCTGACCGGCCCACAGGCCATTGTACGCGTTGGTCCGGAGAGGAAGTCCTTACCCTTCCTTATAGATACACACAGAGCGGGTGACGCTGACCCACACCCGCCCCCCCACCGACCACCACCCCACCCTCCGGCCCTGCTATTCTGAGGGTGTGACGACACAGCTGTGAGTCACACTGTTGGCATGTAACATAACGCACATGTGCACGGAAACGCGCAAAAAGGCGGACGACGCTGATGCGCAGCGGCACTTGTAGGAAGTGAGGACAATACTAACGGCGGCACTAATAGGCAATCAGCCAAAAGACATGGCAGAGGTGATATGAGTAAAGTCACGGGAGGCCTGTTGTGTCACATCTGATGACGGCTGCGTCTTCGTTTCGGTCGCCGCCAGTTGTAGATATTCCACTTCTGAAATACAGGCTTGTTTTGTCCCACTCTTGGATTAGCTACACTCAGCGCTAATCCCACAGTGGGCCTGGATTAGATTCACTTTATACATCATCACCGTTGTGTAATTGTCCTGTTCCTGCCACAACACTTTGAGTGTGTTCAGGAGTGGCCCATGGCAGATAGTGTATTTACATTCCTTATCTGTAAAGAGCTTTCACATCTAAACACTAGGGCCAAAAACTCAGAGGCTGAAGGAAAGGTTTACCCATAATCCATCTGTATGCACACGCACCTTATCCACATCTGCAAGACTGGAAATGCTTCTACTAGTATGCTTACACATACTAGAGATACCTTTTAAAGATATATTATTATTAGTTATATATATACATTTATATTTGCATATCCTCTTGAGACCCAGCAATGTATTTTTTCAGTTTTGCAGCTTTACTTAAAACACAAAACAAACAAAAAAACAGTCCATAACAAAGGACATTCCATACGTTTAAAATAAATAAAAAAAAAATAATTAAATTAAATTAAATCATGCTGTTTCCAATCAAGACAATAATTTAATGTATTAAAAAAAAGGCCAAACCTTTTACTTCCCTGGTCTCAGCAGGATATTATCTCGAGTATTTCATGTGTTTTTTCTCTTTTATTATTGACTGCAGGTACAAAAATACATTTAACTGTGTATTGGACAATGTATAACTGTGCATGTGACTAATAACCTTATCTTATCTTATCTCAGTGCAGGGAGGAATAGTACCTCCAGATCAGTATAAACCCATATCAATATCAATTTACAGGGGCTGGCTTCATTAGTCTAAACCCACTGAATATAATCCACGTGGATTTGAAGAATTAATTCAGGACATTGGCCAAGAATCAGTTTCAGAAAAAAAAAACAAAAACAAATGGTGTTTAATTCACAATCCCAGCAGGTTTACAAAACCATTCTGTAGAAATAAAGCTTCATAAAAATGCACATGTTCATTTCCATACAAATGAGTCGATGCAAATTAAACCTAACGAGGACATATAAATTCAGTTAACACGAAGTCTAATCAGATCTTGCATCGTCTGTAAGCCTCCAGAGCGGTCATACCAAGGAGGAAAAGAAAAAAAAAAGGCACATATTAAAAGTTGTGATCATTCGTGGGTATTTCGGAGGCAGAGCGCAACCACTTTGTGTGATTTATTTGACTGTGACTGAATACATTTTATTGAAAAATCAAACATAAAAATAAAGAGTTCATATGTCAATGTACATCTACAAAATTTTGTTAGTGTCATAAACATCAATGTATAATTTGGAATTTGAAGCGATACTAACATATTGTTAGCCTTATACACATATGGACAAAAGTATGTGGACAGGTTGAATTCAGGTGTTTCTTTTCTAACAGGGGTCTGGGATACAAACAATAATGACAAATGTCAGAATATAATTTTATATTGGGATAAACATCATTGCATTGGTTAGTTTGGGTTAAATTATTATCTTTGTTTCCAAAATGCTTCAGAGATGGTTTTGGCTTCATTTCTCTCAACACCGATTTTGTTTTTTGTTTTTTTTAATCCATGACTCTGATTTTAAATGTTCTACCTCTAAATTTCTAAAATATTTTTCGTGCTCTGAATGTAAATAATAATTTTCTTCCACAACTAACCATCAACTTTCATCACATCTCACTGAGGAAGAAAAATGTACCATTAAACTTTAAGGAAACATTGATGTTTAAAAACTATATGAACAAAAGTATTGGGACACATCATGTCTACAGCTGTAAGACGTCCTGATGATGAGGATTGGACATTAAAAACATCAATATTAATAATCAATATGATATTTATTCCAATATAAAACTATGCTATTTGTCATTAATGTTTTGTGTTAGAAAAGAAACACCTGAGTTCAACGTGTCCCAATACTTTTGTCCACATACTGTATGAGTTAGACAACTATGCTATGAGGTTAACGATATTACATGCTTTTAACCCATAAAGACCCAGTGCTACTTTTGTAGCAGTTCCCAATGAATTTTCTGTTCTATTTAACCTTTCTTAAGTGATTTATCACCATTTATTATAATAAAATCTGTATTTTGCAGTTTTTCATTGTAAATCACGTATTTTCCTGTATTTAATTTAGATGACATATATTAAATCAAAACAGAGAAAACTGAAGAGAAAGTGACTTTTTTTGTCCTTATAGTGTATGAGTAAGGCAATTATTCTATGAGGGTAACAATATGATATCGAATGTACATTATAACAATTAACAAGGTTATTGAAAATCCAGGCACAAAATGAAGACATCTTATGTGACAAGTTAACATGGTAACTCTTCAATAAAGGGAAGAGAAAACACTGCCTCCGAAATGATCACGACTTTTGGTATGTGCCAGAAAAAAACTCTATTTTTCCCACCTTGAATTACAAACAACAGTCTTTCAGTTTAGAAATCAGCATCCGCATGCATATGCAAATGAACACACACGTTTGTTAAAATAAAGTGGAAACACACTGATCCGTATGTGGAATGGGGAGCCCCAACTAGAACATTAGAGGCTCAGTTCACACCATTTGGAAGCCGTTTCCCCCCAAATCCCCCTTTTTTTTTCTCTCTCTCTCTTTCCCACACAACTTTGACACAGCCGTCCTTTTCTCCTCCCTCCTCCCTGCATCTCCTCTCCACCCCTCTATTAGTCTTCAGTGCAGCACTGATAATTTCAACTTCCAACCCACTCACGACCGGGCTCCTCAGAGGCACCTAGAGCAGGAGGAGGAGGGGGAGGAGGAGCATGGTAGGTTGCACCGGCACAACCACAGCCAGCGCTAAGAGGAGGGGAAAAAAACGGTTGTGCTGGAGAAAGTGTGTGAGGCTGCAAAAGTATGAAAAGGGAATCATGTTAATACTGTTAATACTGTTCATACATATAAATACTGTCACATACTGTTAATACTGTAAATTTGCTTCTATTCATATTCTGTCCATTTTTTATTTTTTTATTCTACTTAGCTCTGTTCTTCAGGGTTCATACACAATTTCAAGGTCAAACTCAAGCCCTTTTCAAGCACTTTTAAGGGTCATTTTCCAATTTTTCCAGCACAGCACCTTATGCTGGGGGCAAATCCCTATATCTACAGGAATACTTATACTCAGGATTATTTTTTTCACTTTTTATCAGAATGATGTACATTATATTATGATATAAACATCTAAAATAATGTTTCATAACAGCAAAAAGTCTTGAAATTAAAGAAGACAAAGTTCTATCCAAAAAAAGCGAAGCCACTTGGTGATCTTCAGACACACTCGCACCGAGACAAAGATTAAGATACATATGTACCTGGAGTCGACCTGGGAACACCTGGTAAGTTTATTTTTCTAAATGTATCACCTTTCTGTAAGTAGCTTTGGCTTGTCATCTAACCTGGCAGAGTTAATATTAAAAATAAAGAAATAAATCACATTGTAGAGATAGAACTGCAAGCACTTTCAAGCACTTCAACTGAAATTCAAGCACTTTTCAGACCTTGAAAGCATTGAAATTCAAGGATTTCAAACACCTGTATGAACCCTGATTCTTATGTTACTTTGTAAAATTTATATTCTATTTTGTTATCTTATTTTTAGTTTTTGTAATTTTATATTTGCTCTATTCTTATTGATCTTATTTCAATAGTACTGGTGTTTTATTCATACTGTTGCACTGACTGGAGTAGCACTGAACTACAATGACAAAGGCTGTTCTATTCTATTCTATTCTATTCTGTTCTATGAGGACTGGAGATAAGCTCATACTGACTGACTTTCACAACTGTTGGGAGGATTTTGGAGCCAAATGCGACACTGACTGGATGGTAGACACTGGGTTCTGCTGCTTGTTGTTCCTTCACTCATGTAAATGTCAACGTTTCATGCAGAACGGTACATTCAATGACACCACCTCATCCTGAGTATTATGACAGTCACTTCAGTCAGTCTGGCTAATTACTGAGAGGTTTGTTTTAACTCACACACTAAATGTAAATATACCAGATCCACATCAAGACTTTGTGTCCGTTGTAAGAACAGACGCTCCACCCTTCACCAGTTTCCTCCACCTTAATAACACAATCACTTCCACCTTCCCTCACTGACAGTGTTTTCGATTCTCCTTCCTCCTCGGGTGAAACCGGATCCTACCGCCTCACAGATCACTCAGGTCACTTCTGCAGGGACACATCCGTGGCCGTTCACACCACCTAAAACCTACTCATCAGATCTTAAAGTTTTCAGATCTGCTTTATTGAGCGAGGAGAGCGTTCAGACTCATGATGAGAGGAAGTGTAGCGTAATGCTTCTGTTTGCAAAGTGAAAGGTTTTGTTGACAGAATACAGTGAAGTGTCCACGGAGTTTTCTACAGGAACTACTGAGGATTACAGCTCCACATTCAGTGGGTTTACAGGACACTTACATAAATGAACTCTAACGTTAGTCCCACTAAAGCTGGAATACATGTAAATGTGTGGAATAATCACACTAACACACCCAGATAATGTAATTAACCCATAAAGACCCAAATGATAGAAAATTATTATTTACAGTCAGAGCATGAAAAATATTTTATACATTTACAGAACATTAAAAAATGTTTAAAACATTTACAGTAAATGGTTTAGAAATAAAATAGTTTAGAAACTTAACTTAAGAAAGATTAAATAGAAAGAAAAATTCATTTGGGAACTGCCAGAAAAGTAACACTGGGTCTTTATGGGTTAAAGTGGATCTAGTTCTGCTAACGGACTAAAACAAACTAAAATTACTTTGATGTAGCCAAAGACAAAGTCTGATTATATATACAGACAGTCAACTAAGACAAATGTCTTAGTCTGCAGACAGACGCTGTATATATTTACTAACCGCACATGCAATGAATTAAGTTATTTTCAAATTATAAAGAGACATTTCATAATTTTGCACTTTATACTTGATGATTTAAGCGTTAATCTCTGAGAGCAGAATTCCACCGTGCACACACATCCCACAGATTAGTTTGCAACCTAGATAAAAGCTGTGTTCACAGTCTTTGAATGCTTATGATTAATCACAGGCAGCGTCCTTGGGGAGCCAGCAAGTTTCTCAGAGGTTTGTATGGGTTTGTGTGTGTGTGTGTGTGTGTGTGTGTGTGTGTGTGTGTGTGTGTGTGCGGCTGTGAATGAGCAGGTATGTTTATGTGTAAGGCAGAGTGGGTAGAGTCACCTTGACTGCGAAGCTGCATTTGCCGCTGCGGACCGCCTCCTCGTCCGTTTGCCACTGGTGCGGTCGACTCGACTCCGGCACGTAAACGTCTTTCTTCCGGCGGAAACTCTGCCGTAGCTTATTCATTGCTGAGCCCCCTGTGAGTAGAAAGAGACAGACACTGTTAATACCAGGGTGAAAACTGGGCTGTAGCAAAGCAGCAAAGAAACACGACTGACTCTGAATCTGAAGAACAACAAATAAAACAGGACCACTGGCCATCGGGAGGCCATTGTATTCCAAAAGTACCAATATCTTCCAAAATACTGGTCCTATACATTAGCCGTTTTCACTAGTCCCTTCCTCGACAAAAAATAGGCTACATAAGTATGCCAGCAGCCAGCTCTTTCTGGATTTTGCGTGATGTCCGAGACACACAGGGTCCACTTCCGTTTGATAATATAGGATGTTTTTGAACAGTTTACTTAATGAGCTTCCAACAAAAGTCGGCTGATATTGATGTGAAGGTTAAGGTGAAACCCAGACTGGATATTAGGAATGGGCTCTCCATGTTGACATCAGTAGGATACTTGTGTATTTGTCTCCTCTCTTTGTCACTTGCAGTAGTCTGACTGAATTCCTCCTTCCAAAGAAGGACTGAACGCCACAACTGGCATCAGTACTCACTGACAGTGTCCTGAAAATGACTGTGAGAGATCTGAGAGCATATTTGCACCGTATATATTCATACTGTTAAGTAAATACTCACTCAAAGTCACTTTGCCCAGGAAATTGTAAGGGCCTATTGTATTAATATTTTGTTTTATATTGATACAGCTAGCCATTTACTTGAATAACTTTATGAAATTTTTTTTTTTTTTTTGGAATTGGAAAACATCCCACTTTGTAATATTTTATTTAGTAATATTTAAGTCATTTATATTGTTTACATTTGTCATGGTACAGGTGACATTTAATTTTTTGGCCCTTGAGTTGTATTAACTCAAGGGCCAAAATAGGCACAACAAAATAAATACTTGAGTTTTAAAAAAATTTGTTGTTTAGATTATTTGACTGATCGAAAAATTAGTTAAAAGATTAGTCGTTACAAAATTAGTCGTTATTGGCAGCACGACTTCACAGCAGCTCATGTCCCATCAGCCAGTGAGATAAAAAAAAAAAGCCAACAGAAATATAAAGCAACTGAAAACGTTTAATTTCACCAGTTCATGTGCTACCAATACTGTATGTCAACACAGAAATGAGTCAATTTCCTGTTTGATGAAGAACAAGAAGTTTCACATATGTGGCTGATGCAGATCAGACTCCCTTTCATGACTAAAAAAAAGCCGTTGTGAAGCAGACAGATGTGGTCTCTGACAGAGGAATGGATTTAAGACCATGAGTCTGTTGAATTATCATCTTTACTTGGATCTTCAATGTTGTTACTGTATCAGAAAGAACTGGATTTAGAGCATTTAGTAGATACAACACAGACTATCAAACAGGTCCTGGTTAAAGAGTTTCAGTTTGTCAATTTATCTGCTTACAAATACAAGGTACAGGGAGAGATGTCAATATTTACAACAAGAAGAAGAAAGTGAAGAAGCCGAAAAAGAAAAGAAACATGAAGATGAAAAATTAGAACATGAAGATAAAGGAGATAAAGATGGAGACGAAGATGCAGACAGAAGAAGATGAAGAGAAGGATGATGAAGATGAGGACAAAAAAAAGGAGGAAAAAAAAAAGACAAAGATGAAGAGGTAGAAGACAAAGAGGATGGTGAAGACAAAGATGAAGATGTGGATAGAGTGGAAGAAAAAGAAAAATCATCCATACTGTTCATACTGAATCAGCCTGATTATTGTGGGGAACATGAATCACAAAATAACATATTCTATAATATATCGTTAGCCTCATAGCATAATTACCCAAGTCATCCACTATATGGACAAAAGTATGTGGACAGGTTGAATCCAGGTGTTTCTTTTCTAACAGGGGTCTGGGATACAAAACAATAAGGACTAATGTCATAATATTGTTTTATATATATAATATTGTTGGGATAAATATCATAAATATTGACGTTTATATGTTAAATCCTCATGAACAGGACATCTTACAGCTGTAAACATGATGCGTCCCAATATTTAGGTCCATATAGTTTAGAAACATCAATATTTCCTTAAAGTTTAATGGTAGATTTTTCTTCCTCTGTGAGATGTGAAGAAAGTAGATGGTTAGTTGTGGGAGAAAATTATTTACAGTCAGAGCATGAAAAATATTTTACAAATTTAGAGGAAGAACATTTAAAAAAAACCAAAAAAAAAAAACCACAATCAGTGTTGAGACACATGAATTCAAAACCATCTCTTGAGGCATTTTGGAAACAAGATAACAATTTAACCCAAACTAACCAATGCAATGATATTTATCCCAATATAAAACTATATTCTGACAGTCATTATTGTTTTGTATCCCAGACCCGTTAGAAAAGAAACACCTGAATTTAACATATCCACATACATTTGTCCATATGGTGTAATCACTTGGGTAATTATGCTGAGGCTTACATGTTTCGAATCCCCACATTGACTTAAATGAAACATTAAAGATAGTCTGTGATCATCCACACACTCACTTTCTTCTGTCACTTCTCTGTTAGTTTGAGGTGTTTAGTCCAAGTCTTACTGCAGGTTGAAACGCTGCCGATAGAGGTGCTTCTCTAAACGGTCTATGTGTGTGTGTTTTTGGCTCTGGCAGGAGATTAAGAAGAACAAAAAAAGCTGGGAGCCAATTAAAAGTTGCTGATCCAAACTGGAAGTGAGAGGTGCATCCATCATTGAAAGTCTGGCTCCAGTTCATAACCTGGAGGAGCAGAGGCCACCGGGCCGTGGAAGTCCCGCCTCCACCACGTCCACGGAGAAGACTCCCCCTTTAACAGGGTGAACCCACTCATTTCTGAGCTGATGAGATTTTGGCGGGATTAGAGGTGTGTAATCCAGGACGGCTGAGTGTCCGCACACACAGGGACGAGGACCAACGGCCGGTGGAACGCTCATGCACTGACTTAGCGACAGCGCTGAGCCGTGTGTTTGCATAATGAAAGCCATCCCGTGAGCCGCTGTGGGCTGGATGGAGACGGTGTGTTTGAGGTGAGGCTCTTATCTGTCTGTGCCAGGCTGCAGCTCTGTGGGCAGCAACACAATGAGGCTTTTTCAGCCCTGACCAGACCAACGAGATGCACACAAACACATCACACTTCCTACTGTCATTAACCCTTAGATCAGGGCTGTCCAACTCCATTTAGTTCAGGGGCCACATACAGAACAAAAGGATCTCAAACGGACCGGACCAGTAGAATAATAAGATAATAACCTATAAATAATGACAATTCCATATGTTTCATAATGTCATTTTACTCCAAAAAGTAAAATTACATGATGAACATACTTACATCTAACAAAGTGTCCTTTGAAAAATGTGAACAACATGAATAACCTGAAATTTCTTAATAAAAATAAGTGCCATTTTAACAATATTATGTCTCAGCTTATTATTTTACACATGAACATTACAACTTACAGATCACAGTGGATCTACAAAGACACAAAACATTTAGTAACAGACAGAGTATTGTTAAAATTACACTTATTTCTATTCATATTTGTTCAGGTTATTCAAATTTTTTGTGAAAGGATAGTTTGTAAATGTAAACATTTTCATGTAATTTAACTTTTTTTTAACAATAAAACAAAGACAAAAATTTGGAGTTGTCATTATTTATAGGTTATTATTCTATTATTTTACTGATCTGACCCAGGTGAGATTGAATTGGTCTGTATGTGGAAACTGAACCTAAATGATATTGATGTCTTTGATTGTTAATATCTTCAGGGTAATTTTTGCATTTGACAAATTCATCCCGTGGGCCGGATTGGACCCTTTGATGGGCCAGTTTTGGCCATGGGCCGCATGTTTGACATCCCTGCCTTAGATGTGTAAGTGGGTCAAAAACGACCCAGTGAGGTTGTTTTCTTGCAATATCTTTGTAATGAAAAGTTATTATTTCATATTCTAGGTATTCCTCATAAAACATGCTAATGATTTCATGCTATTTAAATTTTTAACTTACATTTTATAGATTTTATGTAATTGTAGTTTCTGTATTACTACCCATGCTTCCACAGGTGGGTCAAAATGACCTGCATTCATTTTTAATGGAATTTCATCTGAACCTTTGATTCATTCTACATTTATTCATTCTACAGCAAAACCAAAAGAGGCGTAGACACCATGGACCAGATGGGTACACC
>JAPQRQ010000016.1:23938253-23962731 GCA_037367365.1 Apogon talboti | reverse complement strand
GAACCTTTCCTTTGAAATATGAAAGATACTGGAAAAAGTTCCTGAATCAGAGTTTAGTTATTCTTCTTCTTCTTCTTCTTCTTCTTATTATTATTATTATTATTATTATTATCATCATCATCATCATCATCATCATCATCAACAACCTTTATTTAACCAGGGAAAAACTCACTGAGATTAAAAATGAATGGAAATACGAAAGTCAAAGTGCACTAACCAATATCTGTAAATCTGACTATTTCATGTATTCCATTAAATCATGGAGTTGCAGTGGGTTACCCTGTTGTCTCTAGCATGGAAGAGCTATGTAACGTATAAAAGACAATACAGGTGACAGTGTGGAGGTCCTGGCCAAGACAGCAGCAGCAGGAGTTAGAAACAATAGAGGTTTCATCCATACATCCACATTAAAAACACACATAAAACACTAAACTAGAAACATAAAGTACAGGAACTGTTCTAGTTATTTGTTGTATAATTTGGATCTGGTGAACCGTCTCACCTATTCTGTTTCTTTTTCATGTTTTAGTTGTCTATTTTGCTGTATTATTGTTTCTCTATGTTGTTAAAATGTGAAAATGTCCAGTAAAAAAAGTAAAAAAGACATTACTCAATCCATATCTGTTGGTAACAACTGATTTTTTTTGTTCCCATGTGGACAACACCTTTAGATTCCGGTGCAAATCGGCTTCTGTACTGAAAACAAACACAACAAAGGCAAAGATGCTATTGTGCTGATGTAAACAATGAAGGACATGGTTTGAACGCATCCACTTCAGATGAAGCCAGTACGAGGATGAGGACACAGAATGCAATGCCGGCTTCTGTTTGGAGCTGATTTTTCACAGACTAAACCCTGCCAGTACAGAGCCGTCAGGTTTCTGGAACTTCTAAAAACTTTAAGACTTTTTAAGACAATTATGAATGCAATCCCAGAACTGGTTCACATGCACATGGTGACGCTCACTCTATGAATACACAACAATACTGGCAGCGGGTTTATGTGTCTCTGGCTCCGATTCAACTCTTACACTTTTTTTACCTGAAACTCCTCACATGTACTTGCACACGGTGTAGCCAGATTCAGATTCAGGCTCAAACTAAGCATCAAAGTCAAATAAATGTATAAAACCTGACATTCTAACCCCTTAAACCCTGGTCCATTTGTTTCCAGTCAAAATCATTTCCATGCAACACAAACTAATGGATTAGCTGAGAGCAGAAGCTTCATTCGTATAAAAACAAGTTATGATCAGATAACAGCAAAGGTATGACAGCATTTAACATCACTGCTTCATAATGCAACCTTTATTTTTGCTTCAGCGGGTTTCAGCGCAAGAGAAATAATCCTTGTTCTGTTGGATCAGTTTAGTGTTAGCCTAGCACTGCAGCGTTTGTTCTAAGCCTGGGCGATATATCGATTCCCCCCCCCCCCGAAACGCACACACAGCAATAACATGGCTACTGCTAACGAGAGTGACAAGTTTGTTCCCAAGACAGGAATAGTATCGTCAGTGGTTTGGAACTGGTTTGGGTTTGCGGCGACAGACTTGGAACAAGTAACTGCACGCTGCAAAGTTTGTCTAAAGCCCATTACAACAAAAGGCAGCAGCACAACGAACTTATTCCAGCATCTAAAACAGACGTATCCAGCCAAGTGGGAGAAATGGCACTCTTTACAAGGGGAACACAACCCCTACAACCAACAAACTCCCGCTAAAAAGCAGCTTACTGTGGTGGAATCATTTACCCAAGGCACCACGTATGATAAGAAAGGGGCACGATGGAGAGCGATATATACAGTGGAAAAGACCGGGTTTATCCACTTGCTGAAAACTATAGACCCCAGGTATGTGCTATTTAGCTGCAAGTATTTTGCTGAAGTTGCCTTGCTCCATCTGTACAACAGTACTCATGAGAGCTGGAGGGGGTGTTGTTTTATTCTGCAACGTCAGACACATGGTCCAGTCGAACCAAGTAGGGGAAAAAAAAAAATCGGAAGAAAATCGTAAATCGAATTTTTCGTGAAAAAATCAGAGATTTTATTTTTAGGCCATATCGCCCAACCCTAGTTTGTGCCGTTGGTCTGTAGTTTTAATAAATTATTCACGACGTATTCTGGTGTCAGACTGGTTTAGATATTCGCCCATTTAAGGCCTTTTTGTTTGAGTTGTGTTCCGATTCCTGAAAATTGTTTTTGTTGAGCTTTTAGCGAACATTCTTCTGGTTACACGGACGTACAGCATTACCATGGCAACACAGACAGCTGTAAGAGATGGAGACATTCTTAGGCTAATATTTTAGCCATAATATCTACAAAATGTGTGTGAAAACATCATAAAATTTAAAAAGATGTATAAAAACCTTATCTTCCACAAATATTGTAAAATGAACAGAAGTACAACAGTAATAGTTAATGATGGGATTTATAATTTCTTCTCTTTTTCAGTAAGTTAATAACTGTCCTATTCTTTTTTATGGGCTGTATACATTAGTCATGTAAATTTGGGGCTGGACAACACATGCTCAGCTTCTTCCTACTTCATTTAAGACATAAAGTGTTGTTTAAGAGACAATGAGATAGTTGTAGACTAGGTGGCATTTTTTCTTTTTTGGTTAACGTATTGCCTTCCATATTTTGGAGTGTTCTGTTTAAATCTGTAATTTCCTTTTGCTTTTTGTTCACCTTTATATTTTTATTCCAACTTGTGATATTATCATTATAGGACACTTTGTGTATCAATCTGACAGAGTGATGTAGAAGTCATATTTATTCTGATTTAACAACGTCTTTACAAGACAAGAATAAAAAGGTAAATGTGGGACATTTTTCTTGTGGTCCAGTATGACCGTAGCTGACCAAAGAAACATCCTATAATAGCATTTTTTAACCATGTTTCATACAATTTGACCAGAGGAGACAGTTTGCCAAATAGAGTGGAGTTTCAATTAAACGAAGAGAGAGCTGTAAGCAGTAAATTCAGTGTGGAAGCGGAGGGGCTGCTGACTGGGGGGTTTGATGCAGCGCTCTGAGTGCCCCGGCGCCATCAATCCCGGTCAATCCCCTCGGCAGAGTGTTCACTAAACAATAGGTACTCACTCATGTGGCGGCCACGGAAAGCCATCTTTATAAATTGCTGAGAGGTTGTACACCGGTCGGCAAAGTGACAGTTTGACCTAAAAAAAAGCCCTGTTCCTTGTGTGGAACTATCTTTGTTGAGAAGATAACGATGCTATCCACAGTGAGATACAAAGGAAACAAAGCAAAACTCAAACACGGCGTCCTTGACTTGAGAAGTGAACTCTGAGTAAACCTCCAGCAAAAAAGCTACTCATGGAAACCATCGTGTTTACCTTTTCCCCTCGACATCACTCAAAGCAGTGAGGAGAACATATAAACAGATGTGGATACACACTCGCATCAACACACACCTGTCATACACCCACAAAGGCAAACAGAAAACTCAATCTGAAAGCACAATGCATCAGACACAAGTGCAGCCTTTCCCATTCCCCGCAGCAGAAATGGCTCTTTTATTAAGCTGAGGAGTTCGGAGAGAAGTGCCATTAGTAGAGTTGCAGCAAGGTGTAGAAACAAGGTCAGATACGACCCAGTGAATACACTCCGACTGCAGCGCTGACCTGAGGAAACACAGCCGCCGTTACATATTCACCAAGCCTCAGCAAACTACGGTTAATACATGATCTATTCATTCTACTTAGGGTCGACTCACAACAAAAAGGGAGAATTAGCACATTTATAGTCTCCCAGGCAGAATGCTGACCTAAGTTCACAGTTTACAGCTGGAGGCGGCGACTACGCTCCAAAACCACGGCAATCTAATTCACCCGCTGACAGGAAACTGATAACTGATCATTATTCTATTATAATCTACGGAACTAGGAGCAGTTTAACCCATAAAGACCCAGTGCTACTTTTCTGCCAGTTTCCAAATGAATTTTTCTCTTTATTTAACATTTTTTAAGTGATTTATCACTATTTATTATATTATCCTGTGCATTTTGCATTTTTTAGCATAAATCTTGTATTTTCTTATATTTAATTTAGTGATCATGTAGACGTTCATAAAAGCTTGGCGTAAATTCACAGGTCATTATATCAGAACAGTAAAATATATCATTAACTGGACATAAACCCAGTGTGTCCATCCACTGTCATTGATCCAACTCCATGGGTTTTACTGGTGAATCAATGTTGTAGAAGATGACAGTGTTTCCACAGTAACTACGGAGCCTCTGAACATCCAAATGGGTCATATCTGATGAATATGAAAAGATGACAAACTGTATTTTACACCAATTATTGACATGTATTATTATTATAATTCTAATAATTATAATTATTATTGTATGTATTATAATTATTGATAGGATTAGTGGATCAACTGGTGTTAAACAATTTAGATCAGTGGATGGTTTAGGTTAGCGGTGGATGTTTGGGTCTTTAAGGGTTAAGGTCATAGCACCGATATGGATTAGTAAGTAGGTGGAGAAGTTGCTGAAAGTCAATGTTCACTTTATTACCACAAAAAATGTCAAGTTGAAGCCTGTGGTGAGTGGAGAGAAACCACTTTAACCAAAAACTATATTCCCCTGAAGAGCTCGGTCACATAGGATCACATGTCTCGCCACGTTGGACGCCGACTGACACACCATTTCTGTCAGGTCAAACAGGTCTGACGGCGAGTTTATTCAGAGGGGAAGCATGCAAACAGACAGGCGGCATACTGACAAATATGTTTAAGGCCGGGTTTATGCACATTTGTTGGTGTGAGCATTAGTCAGCGCCGGTTCGAGATCATTTCCTCTGCACCGGCAGGACCATCGCTTCTGATTTAGCCAGAGCACGGTAAGTGACACTAGGGCTGGGCTTTAAGTGAATTCATTACTGCAGACATGCACAAGCTCCTACCATCCCCCTGCTGTAAAAGTCCTTTTGATATTATCACCAATCCAAAGTACAGGTTATTCTCAAGGAAGTGACTGCACACAAGAACAACAGCCTCATTAACCATTTAACCCCTGACGTTCTGAATGTATAATTTAAATATTCATAAAAATTCAACTGTTTGCTCAATAGGAAAAAATTCAAAACATGCTGATAGAATAGACCTTGTTCTTTCCATAGGCATCTGAGCATGCTCAGTGTACCCCCTCACCGTCTGTGTAAGAGGGGGGGGGGTTAAAAACACAGAGCTTTTCCTTGTTTTTTGTTTTTACTGTTGTTTCCAGTGTTGTGGTGATTTTCCTTTATTTTTTTTCTGTGTTTTTACTGAGTTTTGACCGTGTAACTGCTTTATGGAGTTCAACCAGGTGTCAAAAAGGAGCTGGACTGATTTAGAAAAAGAGCCCAAAACAAAAACTACTGGGCCCAAATTCAAATCCTTGTTGTTGTTCAGTGTGTTCCAGTTCACAGTNNNTGTACATTCTGAGTGCCTTATTTAGTCCAAACCTGTCAAACTTCTATTCCTCTCTTTGTCTTTTTCTGTTATTCCACCCTGTTTTGACCCTAAAACAAACAGTAAAGCAAAACCACTGAAGAAAAGGAACACAAGAACATACTCACAGCAGCTTTTATGACACTGAAACAGACCATAATTCACAGCAGCACGTTTACCTGGAATCATGGCTCAGGGGTTAAAGGGTTAAAGTTCATTGGAGTATTCGACTGAAGTTGATTCCGCTCACTGCAGTGCTCTCCTCCGTCTCCCTTCCCTTCAGTTCATCCAGCCCATAGGAGCCGTGCCCTGCAGCTGCCAAATGACTCTTCCCCTTAAAAGCAGCCCTGATAACCAGGCACCGACTCGCAGCCATGTAACCGGCCCTGCAGCCACAGGCAAAGGCTCACGCATTATCAGTATTTATTGATTAAATGAGGTTATAGTCGCAGGATCACAAAGACGAAGGCGGTGGAGGGGTTGAAGAAAAACGACAAAGGGAGAAGGAGGAATGATGCAGTGATCAGAGCCAATTAACTTTCTCCCCAAATGAGCTCTGAAGCTGCTCCAGGAGGAATAAAGCTGCACGGGGATATGTTTCCTATGCAATGTGTGGAGTGAATACAGAACGGGAAGTTAAATTTGGCTGTCGCTGGTTGTTTTTTTGACTCCACTTTAGCTCAAAGGATGTGTTTTTGGATGCGTTACCGTTCTGAAAACCCCTCGGAGCTGCGACTGCACACTAAAAATGGAAAGTTTTAACAAAGATGTGTATTTTTACGCACAGTTCCTTCACTTCTACATGTGCAAATGTTCGACATAAACGAGTCTGCGATGCTACTTTCCAGAACCTCGTTGCCTGAAATGACTGTGATTAGCATGTGACTAATGCCCCGTCCACAATAACACAGATATTTTGTTCCTCCTTCACTTTAGAAGACAAACCATAGTTAATACTATGACATGGATGATACTGGACCTATCAGACTCAGAGGCTTTAATCTGTCATTAAGGTGTACTTCAGTTGTAAACTTGCGTTGGTTGTGTTTGTTGAAGTGTATTCTCTACATGATGTGGATTTGTCTATAACGCCGGTCCGGTCCGGTCCGTCTCCCAAAGGTATCAGTGCTGACCTCAATCTACTGCAGGTCATACACCGATTTATACACCTGGATTTGATGTGTCAGGTGCAGCGTCATCAGACAAACACAGAACAGACATGACTAAAATGGGTTGAGACACCATTCATTAACAATCTACATGTTTTCCATGAACACAGATTCACACAAACTGAAGTTTAGAAAATATACAGTTTTTAAAGAGCTCAGTTTCACAAAATGTCTACATTAGTGTGGACGGGGCAATAAATAGAGCTGAAAAGCAAAAAACTTCCATTGGGGTAAATTACGCTGAGTTATATTTATTCAGAGTATATATTCTTTAAAGAAACAAACAACTTATTTTCTTTAAGTTTTCCCATTTACACCAAAAGAGTTAAGTATATTTAACTAGTTTACTGATAAAAAAACCAAAATCTGCCTGTTTTCTAGTTCTTCTAAATGATGACAAACTACATGATATCAAACAAAACAGCAAAAGGCAGCAATTTGGACAGAGTTTTTAGAAATCTCAGTTTTTTCAACCTACTATGCTGTTTACATGTGGAGGCACAAACAGAGAGGAAAATATCTGTTCTGCAAAATATCTGCATTAGTGTGCATGAGGCATAAATCCCTGCAATAAAACACAGCTGGAAAATGTGTCAAGACTAAATGAACCATTTAAAAGATGTTTTGCAGTTTTTTCACCTGTTGAGAATGACTCAAAGCTGTGTGCCATTAAATTTCTATTCTTATTCCTATTTTTCAGCACATTCTGTACTTTATCTTACTTCAAAACTAGCTCTATGAAACATAGAACATAAATGAGTCCATGTACTGACATGGAGCAAAGATTTACCACCAAAAAAGTATTGTGTTACTACAATGTCACTGCACCACATACAGATTTGCAGGTGTAGCTACAGTTACTATTTATTCATCACTTTTACTTTTTTTTTTAGATCCCTTACAGCAGGGATGTCAAACATACGGCCTGTGGGCCGAAACCAGCCGCCACAGATTCCAATCTGGCCCATGGGATGAATTTGCAAAGTGCAAAATTTCCACTGAAAACATTGACAGTCTCAGATGCCTGACTCATTTTTGCCCAATTTGATCACAAGTGGGTCAGACCAGTAAAATAATAGCAGAATAACCTAGAAATAATGACAACTTCAAATTCCAAACTACAAAATTCTAACCATATTCTGCCTGTTACTTCATGTATACCCACGGTGATCTGGAATGCACATGTATAAATGATAAGTTGAGGCATAATATTGTTAAAATTGTACTTATTTTTCTTCAGAAATTTCAGGTTCTTCATTATTTTCTGCAAAAGGAATGTTTGTAAATGTAGACACTAACATTTCCATAATTTAATTTTCCTTTTTTGCACTAAAACAAAGACAAAAACTTGGAAATGTCAATATTATAGGCTATTTTTCTATTATTCTACTGGTTCGGCCCACTTGAGATCATATTGGGCTGAATGTGGAACCTGAACTAAAGTTTAGCCTTAGAAACACTCAACTTTAATCTATAAGTACAGCAAAATGACAGTAAATATTGATTTGATTGGATATTGATTGCTTAATAGTTATAGTCCTTTCTAAAATGAACACTGTCAAACCAACGCTTCATGATAATTCCGTCAGTACAGTGTGGTTCATGTATTTTATGAGTCCAGACAGATCCTCTAGGTCGGTAATCTAAGCGTACAGGAAGCGAGGAAGGCCCTGCAGCGAGAAACAGTGTCAGGAGATGTGTTCTGTTCTCCGTGTTCACTGAGTGATGAAGGCCTGTCACTTTTTCCTGCAGGGGCTTTAAACACTGCACTGCTGGTTCCTGACATTGACACGCACTTTGACACTTCATGACGCATCATATACACTTTTCAGAACATGAATGTCACTCAGACACACCTAAACACAGATGCATCAGAGGAGATGTCCTGTTAGAACAGGGGTGTCAAACTCATTTGAGTTCGGGAGTCAAAGTTGATCTCAAATGGGCCAGACCAGTAGAATAATAGCATAATAACCTATGAATAAAAACTCCAAGTGTTTCTCTTCGCTTTAAAATGTAAAAATGCAGTTTTACCAATATGACACCTCAGCTTCTCATTTATACGTCTGCATTTCAACGTACAGATCACAGTGGATCTGCAAAAGCACTAAACATTTAGTAACAGGCAGAATATTGGTACAATTCTACTTAATTTTAGGTTGTTAGTCAGGGTGTTTGCTCTTTATCTAAATAAAAATTCCAGACTTTTTCAAAACTGCTATGTTATTCCAGAAGACCTTGACTTTTATACTTTTATACTTGCGCTCTTATTTTTTTGGTTGAGATTGTACCTGTTGTGTGTAGTAGAAAAGTTCTTTTTAATAAATGTATGAATGCTTAATTTGCAGTAAATTATGTTTTACTGACAGAAACGTATTCCAAACATATGAAAAATGACAAAAGTGCATGGAGATCACACAAATAGGTTTCACCAGAATCATTCCAGTACCAACCAATGGTTTCCTCATGTATTTCTTATCTTATAAGATTATGTGCCTTTGATCATACTCTAAAATTCAACTATGAGAGAAACTTTTTTCCATACTTTATTAAGACTTTCATAAAAAATTTCAGACTTTTCAAGGTCTGGAAACCAGCGTATCAAAATTCCATACCTTTTAAGACTTTCAAGACCTGGTTAGTGGTTATTAAGATTATTCACATTTTTGTTGTCATCATTTATATATTCTTATGCTTTTATTTTACTTGTCCGATCCACTTGAGATTGAACTGATCTGTATGTGGCCCCTGAACTAAAATGATTTTCAGACCCTTGATTGTTAATATCTTCAGTGTAACTTTTGCATTTCACAAATTCATCCCCCGGACCAGAATGAAGAGTTTGGCAGGCTGGTTTTGGCCCACGGGCCTCATGTTTGACAACCCTGTTAGAACAACACAGATCAGATGTAGACAAACAGAAGAGCTCGAGTGTAAACGACATGTAAAAGAGACTGAATGGAATAAAAATGGAAATTAGTCAAAAGGGCACAGAGGGAAAAATATTCACAGAACAAAAAATCAATGCGGCGCAGAAAAGCTGCTCCGTGGTTTGAGCTGCCGAGTCGATGCATGGTCAATACTTCGGCGTTCGGGTTGGTCAGTGTGTGTCGGTGTGTGTGTCAGTAGCTGTATTTGTGTAGCAGTGGGAGTGATGAGACGATGGAGTGGAACAGGAACTTCCTGCTGAGTGAACAGACATGCAATCACTACACTGCCCCGCTGACCGGGTCGAGACACGCCGAAACACCACGAAAACATGGACACGCACACGCATTTCACAGCTCACCTCACCTGCCCTACAGGTGAACTGCACCGAAAACACACAAACTTCACGAAAATCTCAGAATGGGAGAGATTTCTGTCATCTGACTCCAAAAATACTCTTTGTTCACCTATAAAGAGGAAAAAGGAAACTGGAGACCAGAAATAGGAGCCCACATGATGCAAGGCGTTGGGACTGACGTCAGGAATCAGCCAACCAAACTGGTCTTGTGAGCATGAATGTAAAGGGAGCTGTAGTATTGAGTGCAGCTGTTCACTCATTTCAGGAATTCTTTTCACGTACCTGGGCTCTGCTCTTTGTTTCCTGGTTGGGCTATTTATCAAGAGCAGGAGGATGACTGTAGAATACCAAGTTACGCAACAGATTAAGTCAAACTGCTGCTGCTATCTGGTTATTTACCCTGCAGATTTATGGTGCGGCTCAGACAGTGGTGGTGGTAGTGGGAGGGGGTGGGGGGGCTTCATTTCAGGAAAATAACATTAAGATGTTCCACACCTACAGCTACATAGCGTGTGTGGGGATGTTATGTTGCTTAGCAATACTGGACAGCTCAATGGCTGGAATTGCATTAGCTGTGTGGTTGAATTAAATTAGTAATCAGAGCACTGCATCTGGGACAACAGGGAACATTTCAGCCTTCACCCGTTTCAAAGAAAAAGAAAGTAACTCCAACCAACGTGTCACAGCATCCGTGAAGGTGTGAGGTCAGACAATGAACGCTACGAATGCCAAGGAAAATGAGATCACATCATGACACGTTTCTCATTGCACAATGCCATAATTTAGCCCTTAAAAAAAGATGTGTTTATGTAAGCAGTGGTCTCCCAGTGGCAAGTTAGTTCATGTGCTTTTGTTTTAATCATTCTGTGGTTGTGGCTTTCATTTTCCAAAATGTTACACAACTCTCTCCAGCTGTAATATGAACATAAGTTATACTATTGTGTGACATAGCTGAGCAGACTACGAGGCCGTTTCATCTGAAACCGAAGATGGAAATCACACATCAATCAAGAATTAAAGTGATTTTGCAATTGTGGGCTTGGACGCCTGTAATGAGGAAGTGTGGCTGACTCATGTTGTGTGTGGCAGGAATACAAAGTGTAATCAATCACCAAAGTGATATTCATTTGCCATAAAAACCCTCTTCATACACCTGGTGCTGCCTACATTCACCACAGTACTGAAGCCAGTATTTAAAGAACATAATAATCATTGTTGATCTGCTCAGGTGGGGCTGAAAAGTTCCACCATTTCTGAAATTTTCTCTTCAAATCTCAACTCTGCCCCGTCGGTTCCTGGTGGTACTGCTCCGTATTCTCCGTTGGGGTTCACATCCCTGAACTCCCAGAATACATACACGGACATATGCGTGCGTGTCTCTCACGTAGAGCATAAATGGGCCTTGAGTTGCACATGGTTCTCCAGGGTGCTTTGCTAAGTCACAGAGCGACCAGACCATAGCTCCAGGGCTTGAACTTCTGACCTTACATTTATTTATTGATTTTTGTAGTTACAACCATATTTACACAAAGTGTTTAACCTGATTTAATAAGGAAAAAGTAGTTTCTGGAAAGGGTAAGGACAGCCATGCCATGTCATTCCTTTTAAGAAAAACGGAAATACTAAAGCTAACAGACGCCTGTCTCCTCTTGGCACCAGACCGGGTCAGGCAGCAAGACAGATGAACAGGCAAATGGGCAAAGACTGCAGAGCATCAGAGAATGGAAAATTACCAGGGCTCCACAACCAGCTGGGCACCTTTGATCAGCCAGAGCCCAGGCACCAATTACTGGGGGATAATGGTGGGTCCTCAGAGGCTTGATGAGCTGCAGGCACTGTGGGCACAACGGGTCAGTGACCAGCAGGCAAAGGCCTGGTCAACAAGGCGCACGGAGCCAAAAGCCGATGGTGCCCCTCGCTGAAATGCCGCATGAAGGCGGCCAAACGGACAAGCAGCACAGCGAAGCCATTGTTCCTCTCCTGTCGACTCAGCACAGTGGCACTCTCACAAGCCAGACATCCCTCGGCACAGACCGCGAAGAGTATGTGAACCTGCTACTGCACTTAAAAAAAACAAAACACATCCACATTTGCTCTTTATCTGCAGTGCAACATACGTCGAAACAACACATGCTGCTCACACACCTGCCCCTGTAACACTGAGATAAACAAAAACGCTGCAGTGCTTCAGGCAGGACTTTGTGCACAGTGATGCAACACACAGGAAACACACTCACCAGCATTCGACACTGATAAACTCCTTTATTACCTGCTCCTGACGTATCTCACGTTATCTGAGAAGAATGTGGACTGAGAAAGCAAACTCTACCGAACTGTGACCTTTCTGGCAAAAGCAACACACGTTTTTGCTCTGGCAGGGGTTGGACAAACAGGCCTAGCAGGTAGCAGCGATGAGTGAAAAATAAAAACTAAGACTCTCTACTTGAGGTAGAACATGATATTCACCTCATTAATAATTGACATCTTTGTTGCTCTGTGAAATGGTCATCGATTAGGCCTGGATACAATGTCAACTCTGATGTCAACAATGCAGTGACCCCAAAGAGTTCACAGACCCCCCCTCAGCGATAACTTACATTACAAATGCAATAACAAAATGACTCAATTCCACGACCAAAACAGAGTGTCAGAACTGAGACTTCTGCTTACTCAGCCCAAGCAGTTATCTAACAGTAGCCAGTGGACTTTGGATCGGATACAGTGTGGTTACACAATAGTGAGTCCCGGTCCAAGTCGGCCCATATGGGACAGACGGAGCTTCCCTGACCACGACTCAGCAGAACAGCCTTTAATACCAACACAGGGATGGAGCACAAACAGAGGACGGGAATGTAAACGGCTGTTCTGTCAACAACCATAAGAACAAAACACGACATAAAACCTAGAAACATGTATTTTCAGTCACAAATTGTACAATTCAAAGCAGACTGTTGCCCTTTAAAATACAACACCAACAGAATCACTGAATATATTTTGGGTTTCTGAATTTCTTGTGGTTACATTCTTATCACTATATCACCCAGCAGGAACAGCGGTGGTTACCAGGAAACCAGCGCCACGGCAACAACATAGAGAGATGATGGTAGGAGGAGCCAAGAATGACTGTGACTGAACTACAAATGAGAACAACGTCAGAGACAGTGTCTGCTTCAAACACAAAATAACACAAAACACACACACACACAACTTCACTTCATGTTCGGAAATGTATGTGGTTTTTTGAAAACATTTTTTTACAACAGTCGAACACTGGGACTGACGAGGGGGGTGGAGTATTCAGGTTTTACAAAGCCAACAGCGGATTCTGAAATCTTCCTAATGGCATCAAATATGTATTTGACTGATACAATAAATGGAAGTTTAGCTTGAACCATCAAAGTAGAACCAGGTGTTTCCATCTTGTTGCATATTTTACATTAACTTCTTCAAATTTTGTCTTTTACTAATATGTTGAAGCCCATCTACAGATAAACTTTTTGATCCCCTAGCGGACACTCACTTAACTGTAACACATTCGCAGGTTATAACACTTATAACATTCATAATAGTAATATACAGGTAATGATCACTTTAACCTAGGAAATAATGCCATTTAAATGATGCCAAAATAAACACTGACTGATACTAATCTTTTTTTAAAAACCTACCATATTTGTCTATATCACCTAGCTCTACTTTGAGGAATATCCATCCTTAAGTAAATAATTAAATTAAATAATAATAAATGTGTAAGTTTGCATGAGTTGCCAATGAGAAAATATTATTTCCAGAGACAATACTAGTTGAACTTGCAGGAGATCAATCTCCAATAGAAGTGGGTGGTACTTTCACTGGAGGAGAATTCAACTAATTCAATCCAAGTCCATATATGACTTCTATCAGTGATCAATAGGAACTAGATTGATATCTGGAACCATTTACATGTTATAAACCATCAAAATATGGACCAGTAGAAGGAAAGGCACATGTTTAATATTTCAGAAATTCATCAAAAATCTAAATATCTCAAAACTGTGAACAGACTTTGTAGACATTGTCCCAGGGACAATACATATGACATTTGAAATGAATCCCACTAGTCGTTTCATCAGAGACAATGTTTGAAGACATTGCTAATGAAGACGATGGACACAGCGCCTTCTCAATAGGTCATGGCCTGGGAGATAAAAAGCATGAAAAGCAGAAGGTGGTGGTTACTCATCTTGTTGCAAAAATTGCGTTTTGTAAGGAGTCTTCATCTTGTCTTATCAGAACTGGGCTTTATTTTCCCTCAAAGTTACTAAATCTGGTTGAGCAGCTTAGTGTTAGTCACCATCCACTATCCAGCTGAGTTCTACCAACACCAACTGGTTGTAATGCCTTCTACTGGCACTAATTAATCAACAAAACCCAATTAGTGGGCCTTTCTGGGTGTGTTTTCCCTCTGCCTGTCAGTGTTATCTGGTGAAGTTCTCACCCTGTCGGTCACTGCGTCCTGGGTCACTCGTAATTAAAGCAGAGATCAGAGGGTTGAATAAAGCATGAGCTGTTCCAGCCCACAAGGCTCAGGTATCACTCTATATAGGGGCCCAGGAGACAAAAGGAGCCTCTGAGCCCCGGTCCATACCAGGGTGGAGGGATACACCTTCTCCCATACAGACACAGACACATCCCAACCCCCCTGACGCCTCCAGCCCTAATCCACACTTTAAACAACCAGGGCAAAAGCAGAAGCTCAAAGCCCTTTGGACCTAATTAAGAGCTAAAGATATTGTCCCAAATGGCGACACTTAAAGAACTGTGTTGGAAGCACAACACACATTCTGCTTTCCATTCTGTGAATGATGCTGACGCAGCCATATGGCGACGCTAAGAAAAGGCCTTCAGGTACGAACACTGTCACTGGTGTAAATGAACCGTGGTAGTTTTTCTACACGCCCTGTCATCACATGAGTTTAACAGAATAACATGAAGTTACATGTCGAATTGGTTTAGTCAGCAGAGTATTTTTGCTGGAGAACATGTCCTGAATGTACAGCTTTTATCCGTGTATCTATGCAAATACACAACCTGGCAAAAAAAAAAGGCCATTGTTAACCTTGTCATTATTTATAGGTTATGTTCGATTGTTAACATCTTCACCGTAATTTTTGCATTTCACAGATTCATCCCATAGGCCGGATTGGAACTTTTAGTGGGCTGGTTCTGGCCCGAGGACCGTAGGTTTGACACCCCTGCAGTAGATGGATCTGAATAGTGTTAACAGAACTCCCTATGACTAGTGTCTTAGATCACTATTGATCTTAATATGTCATATGATCTACTTTTCAGAGGGATCATACAGGATGCACTCACCTATTACTGTAATGTGATTAGCGCAGGTTGCTAGGCTAATGGGTTTATTTCATTTATTTAACTAAAATGTTGAGGTTTAGTTTGCACTGAGTTTGGGTAAGATGCTGTTGAAGACACAATGAAGAATTATTGCATTTCTGAACTTCTAAACTCCAGCATGAACAGGTGCTTCAGAGTTTTGTTACATTAAAACCATTTTTGGTTTGTTATAAAACTGAAGTAAAACAAATTAGACCACTAATGTGGATTAGTGACTTAATTCAGATACTGTCAATACAGTAATAAAGTCCAAAATGATGTATAAATACAGACTAAACCTCCAGAAACCAGAGACAACTAGAAAGAAAACCGGTTGTAGTTTGGTTGTAATACACATACATTTTATATTATGTTAGGATTCAGATGGTGGATTTTAATTCTACCTTAAAAGATCATCATGTGATCTTCCGGCCAGGTCGATCAAACCTAAATCAGAGTTTAACAAACATAACATGAGCAAACATGTCAGACTGTTTTACCCAGAGGCCTTTTCTTTTCCTGTAAATCATGTCTTGAATGTACAGGTTTTATTTGAATATAAATGCACCTAATAATGCCTAAGGAATATATGAGGAATTTTCGGCTTAAAAGTGATGTGGAAGAAGAACCTTTATCAGACTGGCCGTCACTGAATGACAACGTAAAAGAAGACTTGGGATCTCCTCTCAAGTCTGGGTTTAATTAAAATAGCACACAGGTCATGACATCAGATCTGTTTTAAGGGCAGAGGAGGAGGGCCTTTAATTCAACACCATGTGAAGTGGGTTTTCACAGTACAACAGATGATGTTCTCCTGTCTCCTCAGCCAAACAGATGGGTTAGTGTGTGTCAACACAGTCAAAGGCGCCGCTTAGTCTTGGTTTATCGTCCAGGTCGATGTGAAAACTAAAGTCACAGATTTGTACAAACCACGGCTTTCTGTTGTGAGGGATAATACTCAACACACACACACATCAAAGTTGAACCCAACTCTGCAGCACTGAACTGAACCTATTTTGGGCTACTTATATTGAAACGGGGTCAGCTGCACATGTGAGATCTAAACCCTCGCCTCTGGTTGGATCTTCTCAGAGTGTCTCTGCTGGACCTGGTCCCAATCAGCTCAGAATATGGGTGGCACGTTGATCCAGAGCAGAGTCTACGCCCTCCTTCTATCCACGCAAAGCATGGAACAATCTGCAACTTAGAACTGTGTGGTAATGATGCCTACCAGAGCACTAATCCTCTGTAGAGATCATTAGGATCATTTTTCACACGTCCCCTGGGTACACACCAATTTTTAGGCCATTTTCTCTGAACTTAACCTTAAAGAAAAAGTTTACTTCCCTGCAGTTTTTAGACATACGTCTACTCAAAATACCCAATTACAAGTGCACTTAGCTGGATAAAAGTCTCTGCGCTGGAAGTGGATGTTTTATTGAACACTGTTTTGGTAAATTATCATCCCACATGCAGAGTTCTGGCAGGGACAGAGTCAAAACAAATGTTGCACAAGTTGCTGTGAGTTTATTTAAGCGTGATGAGCTTCACAAACTCCAGAAATTTACACATTAGATGGAAAGTGTTCGCCTCAAATATTACACTTTACATAGAGAAGAGCCAAGTGTTAGGCATGACTGGAGTTTGTGTGTCATTTTCTTAGTCACACACCATGAACACAACCAATGGCTGGAAACAACCTTAACCCGTAAGACCCAGTACTACTTCTTTAACAGTTTCCACATGAATTTTTCTCTGTATTTAACCTTTATTAAGTAATTTATCACCATTTATTACAATATTATCCTCTGTATTTTGCATTTTACAGTGAAAATCATGTATTTTCCAATATTTAACTGACCTCTCATGTAGATGTTTATGAAAGCTCAGATTAAAGTTGATGGTTATTATATCAGAAACAGAGAAAACTGAAGAAAAAGTGACTTTTTCAGTAAAATTAACTGAACATAAACCCAGTGTGTCCATCCACCGTCACTGATCCAACTCCACAGGTTTTACTGGTGAATCAGTGTTGTAGAAGATGATGTTTCCACGCTAACATCCAAATGGGTCATATCTGATGACCATGAAAAGATGAATAACTGTATTTCACACCAATTATTGACATGTATTGATGGGATTAGTGGATCAACAGGTATTAAATATTTTAGATCAGTAGATGGTTCGATGGTGGATGTTTGGGTCTTTATGGGTTAATGCAGCCAGACGTGTGTTATACACCAGTTATGGATCAACACCGTCAGCTACTTCACTGAAGAGCCTGTGATAAAACTGCAGGCGAAACAAAGGATTATCATGACAAATAAGCAGGACAGGTGATGCAGCGCAGACTGATGAGAAACACCAGCCTTTCCTGTCATCTTGTATCGATTCAGTTACCCCTCCACTGAAAGCCAAACTGACGTTGACGCTCTGTTTTCACAGTAACGGCACCAGGCCTGACTATCTCACCACTATCAGGGGGACAAAAGTGAAGCCCTTTGATTGCGCTGTCATCGCACGGCAAGTTTATCTACCCACATTGCATCACTACTCTGCATTTCCATAGAACGGCTCGTTGCCAAGATAGGGCCTCTCCTCTGAGAACAGCGCTCGGTTCACCCACAGAGTGAATCACACACAAGGCTTTGGACAAAGACTCGCCTTGCATTCTGCTACTCCCTCAAACAGCTGACACGCTCCAACAACAGTGGGTTTAGAAGCAGGTTTTCATGCACTGATGCTGCGAGATGAACTAAACCAAGAGATACTTACAACAGTTTTGGGGAAAAGATGATATTTATGCATTTGTGTGGTAGAGTCACACAAATATAAGTCATGTCTACAGAGTTAGATCGTCAACATATATGACACAGATCCAGCAACAGAAATATGACATGTAAACCAGCTGTGTAACTGCTGAATCTGCACACTAACTGTATAGAATGTCAATATGCCACCACCTGTGTAATGGCCAAATTCAGATGCCAATTTTGCTGTACAGTCTTGAGGTTTGTAGTTTTAGCTTCATAAACACACCTGTCACATTGATCATTGTGTCAGTTCATGCTGAATTCCAATTGGATACGAAGACAACCAAACATCTCTCTACATTTACTCATGTTTCATGTGAGATGGCCCAAAACCACACAGTGAAGACCTGGTTTTATGATTAAGATCAGATGTGAGAAGTACACAAACAGGGCTGGGATGTATGACGATACAACAGTAAAGCATGCACTGATTCAGCGCTCTATCAGTTATTTAATTACCTCACAAATCACAGCCTTTATGGCAAAACTTCACTGTGAAAAACAGAGTTCATCCAAACTGCACGGACAGAGGACATTTGCATGAATGCAACACAAACAAACACACTTAGGTTAGAGTGAACATGACAGAGAATAGAGTCATTGTGCAGGAAGAGGAGAAAAGACAAAATGAGGAGTTTGGACCTAAAAGAAGAGCTACTTCCATCGTACAGATACTGAAGTCTGACAAGAAGAAGAAAACTGGACTTAATTATGCTGAACAATAGATCTGAGTGTTGAACTTCAATACTTATAATGACATCGACAACACTGAACAATGGTATCATTGAATAACAAATATCAGAACCAAGGGAGTAAATCTCAACATCATGAATGGATGCATGTTAACCAACTATGTCCAGTTCTAAAAACTGTTAATGAGCTGAAAAAATGAGATATAGGTGAATATTGGTGCCGTGGAGCCTGTTCAGGTCATCTCTGTGTTTCCAGGGCACAAGGAAAATTATCATTTCACTTCTTAGTAAAAGGAGAACAATGACCAAAACTGTATGACTTAATGAACAAAATTAACAAATTAATGGATACATTAGAACTAAATCAATAAAATGATCACAAAGGTGAGAAAAAAGAAACAACTGGAATGAAATAATAGACAAAAATGACCAAAAAATAAAGAAAAAACATGAGCACTAGATTTGGAAAATTAGGAAAAATTATCAAAACAATTAAGAAAAGTGTAAATACAGTAAATAAAAGAAACAATCAAAAAATGAAAAAAATAATACATAAATTAAGCATGAAAATACCTACATCAACACACAGAGTAAAAATGACTAAAACAGTCAATACACAACTTGTCAACTGCTTGAACTTAACTCATAGACGACCACCCACCTCCTTCAACTCAACACTAACGTTACAGAGCTCATGGTGGCGGCCCCTGCACCACTGCTCAGGAAGGTCAGAGACCTGGTCCTGGTTGTGGATAGCTGCTCCATCTCCCCATCTCCGTAACCTGGGCGTCATCCTGGACTCCACTCTCTCCTTCCGGTCCCACATCACCAACCTCACCAAGTCCACCTTCTACCACCTCACAAACATCTCACAACTCCGGCCTTCACTCACACCTTCAGTAACGGAGACACTCATCCATCCTCCATCACCTCCCGTCTGGACTACTGCACTAGTGTCCTGTCTGGACTGTCCATCAAGGCCCTCAGCAGACTCCAGTATGTCCATGACTCTGCTGCCAGGGTTCTAACCCACACGAAGCCCTGGCAGCAGATCATTCCCCTCCTCCAACAGCTCCACTGGTTATCAGTGGTCAAGTCACGCAGCACCTACAGGATCCTCCTGCTCACCTACAGATCTCTCCATGGACTCTCACAACCGTACCTGACAGATCTCCTTCACCCATAAACTCAGTCATGCTCCCTGTGGTCCTCTGACAGGTACCTGCTGGCCACCCCCCGCACCAGATTGTGGACTCTTGAGGACAGGGCTTTCTCTGCCAATGCTCCCATACTCTGGAAGAGTTTACCGCTCCACGTCCCCTCCCCTACCCATGTTCAAAAAGCACCTCCAATCATGTCTTTGCACCAAGTCCTTTGACCCCTAACCCCAACTCCCCCTTTTACACCCTCCTGTTTTCTTTGTCAAGCGACCTTGGGTATCATCAAAGATGTTATATAAGTCCAAGTTATTATGATTATGATTATTATTAATATCATTATTATTATTAGAAAATGTACTACAGTACAGTATATCTCTGTTTCCACGGCCCAAAGGAAATTATCGCTTCTGTTCTGTGGTGTCTAAAAAAGGAAAATTTAAGAAACAGTATTGAAACTAAGGTGTTGGTGTCACTATATACAGTTTCTGAATGATTCACAGTACTATCACTTTTTTCTATGATAAAGAGTTGACACATGAGGTGTCTGTTTATATTTAGTAAAGGAGAGGAATGACCAAATACTTCAGAAAAAGCCTTTTATTGGTAAACATCTAACTTAACATGTAAAAAGAAACAATCCTTTCAATTTGCTCATTTTACATGAAGTATTTATTTATTGAAAGTAAATGCTAAATCACGATTATGTGTAATGGAACGACCTGTAACTGTTTATTTACAGACAAATCATCGGCTGAAAATGCAAAAAGTCGAACGCAATCTGATCAAAAACCTAACAAGCAGGAGTGTATTTTAAGCAAATCGAACAGCCTCTATCTCTTTAAAGTGTCCATGTGGAAGGTAATCTGACCACTGATGTTTATCTGATCAGGGATGGCAGAGCAGCCTGTGGAGGTTCGAAGTACTGAATCCCATAGAGCTTAAAGGTCCAGTGGTGAGAACATGACCAAACACCAAACACTTACAGCACATTATCACACTTAACAAAAATCCAGAGCGTTAAGACCATGAGTCACAGTTTATATGTTGATTGTGATGGTTGTGGATGGTGCCTGGTGCTGAATGAGTCACTGGAGCAGCTGGATTTGACTGAACATATGTGTGGTTCAGAGCCTGTCACACATTTGGACAAACTTGCCAAGTCACTAAACTGAATCCAACACGTTCACACCAGGATGGGTGAGCAACCATGATGTTACACAGGTGAAATGTGACAGATGTGACATTTCAAGCCCAGCTGGTGTGTATCCCATCATGTTAGTCCGAGTTAGGGTGGTTGTTTTTCTTGTACCTAAAGTTAACCAGGTAAGTTGAGTCTCGTTAGCTGCTGACTGCTGTTAGCTTGCTAACTCACATCTTAGCCTGTTCGGTGGATGAGAAGAAGCAGCTTTTCCGTCTTCTGAGATGGTTAGCAGCTCCACGACTCGCTTTTAACCCTTCCTGTCTTTTGGTCTGGTTAGTAACCAGGGTAAACGCCGTGGAATTGAGTCCACGGGTGGCTCTGAGCTGCGGAGCGGGCGGAGGGTGGCTGCGTGTGCCGCATCCGAAAAACACAAGCTAGTGCCGCCTAGCCTGTCGAGCTAACACGCTCCACCGGAGGAGCTAATTAAAACACACCGACTCACCTGCCTGTGCGACCCGCTGCGACCCAGAAGATGGCCCGGTAACGCCGTCGCCTATCCGTCCCGACCCGTGCCGAGCCAAAATAATTCAAATTCCACAGAAAGAGCCTGGAGAGACGCAGGTCCAATCGCTTCAGACACTGCCGCTGAATGGCTGCGACGCGGACGCTCAACCAAACGTCCTCCTTAGCAACGGACCGCCCACGAGACTCCCCATTGGTCCGCGGCAGCATGTCAGACGTGATCGATAGACGGAGCCCGAGCCAGGACCGAACCGGACCGAACCGAACGGAAGCACGGACCGAACCGAACCGAACCAGCGATTAGTGATTGAAAAGAATTCCTCATTTAATAAAAATAATTCTAACAACAAAATGAAGAAAACGATTAAAAGATGAAAATAAGTTGATGTTTAAAAATAAGTCCATCAGAAAAAATCCAAGTATTATACCAATAAAATGTTAAATATTATGTGATATTAAAATGAACTAAAAAAGTCAACACAATGAACAAAACTGAACAAATAAACAACAATAGTGGTCAGGGTAATTGACAAAATAATCTATAAAATGAACAACATAAGTACCAACTTAACAACATGACCAGCGAAATGAAAAAAGAAATAAAATAACTGATCAAATAAAAAAAGAAGCATTAACACTAAAACAGCAAAATAAGCACACAAGATACATCAAAAAGAAAAAAGAAAGTAGGCAGAGAGGAATAATTGACAAAACTACCAAAAAATAAATAAATAAAATGTAAAACATGGACATTAAATCAGCAAAATGGAACAAGAAATGGTCAATAAGGTGAACAAAAATGAAGAAAATAATCAACAAAGACCAAACCAAGACCAGATTTATAGCTCAAATATCACAGGCGATGACTCCTATTTCGTGTGAGGAGCTGAAGTTTTACATCAATAAACTGTTATAAAGATGTTAATAAATAATTCTGAACATGCATCATAAATGTACGTGGTTTGAAGTGTCTTTAGCTCCGTAACACTACATACATGTCCATGTATAGAGATAAATGTGAGCTTTATGCAGATCTAAGTGTAAAGTGAAACATCCAGGTTAAATGCAGTTCTTCCAGTCTCTAGTTTGTCTCATTTCGTCCTCATTTTTAAAAAATTTATTAAACCTTTATTGATAATTAACAAGTAGAAATATGAAACATTTAACAGAAATAAGCATCACATATAAATTCAAGTATTGATACAAACAATAAGCTGGTAAGCATGACAATACAAAACAGTACAATTCAATAAATAAAAGTTCTTAAGTATTAACAAAACATAAATGATCAAACAGTTTGAGGGTACGTTCCCATTGGCGATTTTTTGGCTAATGTTTCATAATACATTTTTATTTCTTTTAAGGCAGATGTCGATATTAGGGAGGGATCTGGAGAACTCTGCCTTATGAATATGTCATTTAACCCATCAGTATGATTGGATTAATTAAGAAAATTAAAGGTTTATTGGAGCATTCACATTTCCTTTGGAGATACTGAGACATGTTCTTTGGTTTTGTTCTCATGTGGTGCTCGTCTTAGTCCACATCTCCTCCTGATGATGAAACTCGGCCGTGGTGGTAAAAGGCCACAGGTTTATCAGCATTAAGCTGCATTCCTCACATAACTCCACTAAGCTGCACTGTGGCCTGTTTTACGACCTCCGAGCTTTTACTAAACCAACAGCCAAGACAAACGGAGGCTGCCGGAGTCGTCTGTCCTGTTGGACTGAATGTCTTCAAGTCCATGTTTGATGATGAAGATGATGATGAAGGTCTGTCTCACACTCCCACACATTGTTTCTGTACGTATTTATGCCTTTATTTCTGTTTTACTGCCACTTCCTTTTTATTCCTGATTGTCATAAACTCAGTCTCCTTTGTTTTTTTTTTTGTTTTTGTTTTTTTCTTTTTTTTTTTTACAAATGGTCATCCATCAACCTGCCAAGGTCACAGGATCAGAGGATCTGCAGCTGACTCCAGATCAGTGGAGATACACTGACCTCTAGTGGTCATTATGTAGAAGTGCAACAGTCTGACATTTATAATCCTCTGGTCAACTTTTATTTATTAAATCTTAACCATATGTTTTATGAAGTAGATTTTCTCATCTTTCCAGTCTTTTTACATGTCTTTTATCTGGACCTGCAGATGCATTCATTCATTACAACTTCTTCAACTGAGTCCAAAAAAGGGCTTAAATGTAAACAAAAACTCACTTGGAAGTGCAAAATATCTACATTAACTTTCTAAAAAGGTCACATGGGAAAAACGCAACTTTTTAACAGCATTTTTCCTTAATTTCTTGTGAATTCATTCATTCTTAGACAATCAAAATGCAAAATTGTGACTCAAACCGAAGCAGAATCAGATTATTGACACGAAAGGTTAGAAAAGATAAATGAAGCCTTAAAAGGTGTTGTAGGCCTCAGATGTTTCTGATGAATCTGGACAGTAGAAGAACCAGGTTTAACCCAGAGTTTTTACTTTAATTAACAATATCCAACATTAGATTTTAACCAGATACACACATTAATCAGATTAAAGTATAGATATGTCAGAGATTGTAAAAAATCTGAGACAGTTGTGAACTAAAAGATTCTGGTCAGGGTTTTATTAAAGGTATTTGTGTCCATTTTGTTGATTATTTGTTCATTTTGGTTAATTTCATCTATTATTTTATTCATTTTTGTTAATTTCATTGTAAAAGACGATGAAACTAAATTGAAATGATGCAAAACATTGCAATGAAAAAGGGGCAGAATAAGATGGAATGATGGAAAAGACAGTAGACAGTAAGAATGAAGACAAAAAATAAAAGGGCTGATGAGATTAAAATGACATTAAAAATATACATAAAGTATAA
>JAPQRQ010000016.1:23909180-23926729 GCA_037367365.1 Apogon talboti | reverse complement strand
GGAGAACATGCAAACTCCACACAGAAAGGCCCCACTGACTGGTGTTGGGATCGAACCCAGGACCTTCTTGCTGTGAGTGCTAACCACTGCACCACCGTGCCGCCCTACACAATATTGTGTCATTCATTATTTAATTTAACTTTTCTTCACTATATATTGCGTGGAGATCCCATTCTCATGTAGATGATATCCTGTATAAGTATAAATGATAGACTGTATAAGTATTGTTGGTGATCAGGTAATAACAAAGCTTTGGACATAAAATACCATCACATTAACACTTCATATTCTATGAGTTATTTGTATTAAATTTCATGGTAAATAAAGACTTGATTTACTCATAAACATGTTTTGTCAGTTCACAATAACCATGACCTAAACCTCCAAACTCTAATCAGTTCATGTGAAGTCTAAGTAAACATGTGACAGGATTCTGATAAGTGATTGATCCAATATTGTGTAAGAACAGTGACATGTACATGCTCTGTGTTTCTTTGTGGATCTTTACTAAACTATTAAAGGAGTTTTAGCAACATTTCCATAGTTTTATACATAAATACAAACATGTACAAACGTCTTCATGATGACTGTAGTTAAAAATGTGTGTGTACTCTTGTTGCAATGAATTGTGGGAAAATGTGGATCAGGAACATTAAGTTCAAGCTGCAACTTGGCAAAAATAGCCTGAATTATTAAGTCTGTTCCCTAATCACATTATTTCATTGTAGCCTTACTACTACATTTTCTGTATGCATTTCCTGATTTACACATTAAACCACAGGTGTCAAACATACAGTTCGTGGGCCAAAACCGGCCTGCCAAAGGGTCGGCCATCATTGTAGTTCAGGTTCCACATTCAGTCCAATCTGATCTCAAATGGGTCGGACCAGAAAAATACTATCATAATAACCTAGAGATAATGACAAATCCAAATTTTTGTCTTTGTATAGTATAAAAAGGTAAAATTAATGGAAATGTTTATTTTTACAAACTATTCTTTAGCAAAAAATTTGAATAACCTGAACAAATAAGAACAACCTGAAATCTCTTAAGAGAAATCAGTGTAATTGTGCCAATATTCTGTCTGTTATTAAATTTTTTGTGTATTTGTAGAGCCACTGTGATCTGTACATTATAATGAACATGTCTAAATGATAAACTGAGGCTGAATATTGTTAAAAATGCACTTATTTTGGTTTGTTCATAGTATTTGCATTTTTTAATGGATAATTTGTAGATGTAAATGTTTTCATAATGTAATTTTACTTATTTCTCTCTAAATTATATAGAAAAGTTTGGAGTTGACAGTATTTATATATTATTATATTATTATTTTACTGGTCTGATCCACTTCAGATCATTTTGGGCTGAATGTGGAACTGACATCCCTGCCCTAAACAGGAGAATTCCAGTTTGCGCTTTTTCTGTGTTTTAATGTTTCAACATGTCTGGGTGACAAGTGCAAAGTTCTCCCCCTCATGCGTATAATGTCACACTGATTTCCAAAGCTCAACTAGGCTGAATCATGTGATCGTGAGGCTCAACACCAGATAATCCCTCTTTGCTGCTGACGAATTGTTTCAGAGTGAAGTGAAATCACACGCTGGACTCGACCAGGTGCCATGTGTTCAACAGATCCTCCTAATACTTACTTGATGTAGGTGAGAGCGTTGCCTTCTGGGAAATCGTATGGGTGGCGTTTCCTGAACACGTGACCTACGCGGCTGCAGGGAAGAATCTCCAGGCTTCCTCCGCACATCCACACCCGGAAAGACAGCTCTGCAAAGAATCAGAACCAGAACCAGAACCACAACCAGAATCAGAATCAAATCAGAAGACAAATTGGATTATTCCATAATTTAAACAAGGTGTTTTAAGGGAAAACATGTTCCACTTCTTCCATAAGTCCTTAGATTTAATTTCCTGAAGCTTCATAGAAGATGATTCTGTCCATTACAAAGGTTTCATCAATAATGGATCCAATGAAAGCGCTTTGAGTGCACAACATAGAAAGGCGCTATATAAAGCCAATACATTGTTATTATTATTATATGGTTGTAGTTTAACGTTGGACTTGTGATGTCCTCAAGAAACTGTGGACTTTTATTTCATAATTTTATGTTGCCTATGTATCAACTCAGCTTTACTCGACTTAACTTGGTTTCGGTACCAACAAGTGTGTTTTGTCGTCATAGCAACACAATGTAAATGTTACTGCTAGTGCAGAAGCAAAAGCTACTATTGATGGGTCACGAAATGTAGTTTTAGTTTTGTTCAAATTATCAAACCCTTCATATATCTCCTTTATTTAAACCAGTGAATCCTTACGGAGATTAAAATCAAATACAGACAGAAAATAAATACAAACAGAACAGACGCACAACTTTAATACACACAAATGAATAAATGCAATACAATAACAACATTAGAGTCATTAAGGACAACTCCAAAACCAGTGAACATTTAGAAGCAGTCACATTGACAAGGACGACTATTTACAAAAATGCTTTAAAATAGAATTAAAGTCATGCAAGTTCCAAAGATATCAAAGTTGAAAACGTTTCAAAGAAGAAGAGGCTTTTTAACCCAACTCTGCTGTGAGTCCAGGGTCTACTTTTATATAATTCTGAGACCTCAGACCATGTTGATGTACAAAGATTACATGGCAACAGCCCAAAAAGAGATTTATGACTAAGTATAAACCAATGTGAGAGTGGGCGGATGTTCAGAGGACTAAGTAAAGGCAATCTGCACAGCTGCTCATCTAATGGACAACACCACAGTAAACAGTATCCAATAGATCATATAATCTAATAAAGGTACAACAGGTGAAAGCAGAAATCTTGTCTTTCCTAATGTGCAGCAAAAATGGAAAGAAAAACCCAATTTACAGTTTGCCAACAAGACCACTGATGTGTAGTTCTGATCAAAAACTTGAAAACATGAAACAGACATTTTAACCTCTCCACTGGATCATCACCCATCCAGTCACCATTTTGAATTAAATACATTAAAGTTTCTACAATAAAACTTTTCTATAATAAAACAGTCAATATAGACATGCTATACTTTGATAAAAAGCTTAGATTTTTCACAAATGAGTCGCTAAGTTCATACTTTCTATAACATTTACAGTTAAAATACAACTATCTATGAACTATATAAACCAGATAAATACAGATAAAAACTGTGAAAAAAGGTGGAAAAAAAGCGAAACTAGACAAAAGCACGGCAAAAGACACCGGTAGAACACTCCAAAACAGTACTATCACTATTGTATTCAATTATTTACAAGAATTCACCACATAAACACAGCTAAAACCTCACTAAAACACTGCTAAAAGTAATAAAAATCTTCCATCTCTCACCAACTGCTCTCTGCTGCTTTCTGCTCCGCCCCCTTCCACCCCTCCCCCTCAGCTGATGCAGGCCTCTACCCTAATGTGTTATATAGCAATAGAAAGAACCCAATCTCAGCTAAAAGATGCCTTTTGAATTTCGTCAAAGCACGAACAGTTCAGTAATTTGAAAGTAATTTGATTGACAGTCTATGGAAAATTGTGGTGCCAGAGACACAATCGTCCCAAAAGGGTTAAGGAAACTGAAATGCTGAACTAAATATAATAATAAACCCTTGTATTGTGATACTTTTTTACACTCCAAATGTAAGAACATTTACCTTTGTGGCTGGGCTTTGCCTGTGCAGAGTAAATGTGGATGTGTGTTTGTTTTAAGACCTCCTCTGTAGACCATTATTTGACCCCAGTAAACAGTAAAAGTCCACAGTGGGCTCACCAAAGTTCTCCCCTCCCCAGATGTCCATGTGGGTGTCGTACTGGCCCAGGTGGTTGAACCAGCTCTTGTCCATCACAAAGATCCCACCGGCGATGACAGGAGTCCTGCAGAATGAGGGGAACGGAGTTATTTATACCGTTGGTTGTGTAGAGTTTGAGTGTTTGTGATAAACTGAAGAGTGAAGTGTTTTCTTTATGGAGTGAGTTTCCAATTCTCCTCCTTTTTAAAGTAATAAACTCTTTAAAACCGTCCTGGATTCAATAGAAAATGAATCATCTCAGTTCAGGAAAAGTAGATTTTTTTTACACGATTCTTACAGAACATATGATGATCTTCAAGAATATGACACATTGCTGTAGATTAAACAACCAACAGTTTATCTTAAACATATACAGCAGTGAAATACAACACACACATAAACGCAGCTGCGAAATGCATCCAGAACATCAGATAAAGGAAAACACTGACAAGGGCTGCTTTATCAGAGGAGACTGTAATACTTCAGCTTGACTTATATTTTTAGATGCTCTGAAAAGGAAGTTGCTATGGTTTCATAGGAAAAGCAAAAAGTCAAAAGCTTTTACACTGTTTAAAAATGGGCCTGGCAGTTTTCTATATTTGTCTCACAGTAAACAAGAAGTCCGACACTAACAATGAATTTATGTTCCAGCCTGACATATTTAGACACATTTGAGCCAATATAATCAAACAAAAGTAAGAATTTGAGAGAAAATAAAACTCACTAGATGTGTTTGTATCCAGATGTTTTTGGTTACGTTTTATACTTACAAATATAAATGCCAAAAAGGAAAAAAAACAAAACAGATTTATACTTGCAAGAAGTATTGATAGATGGTAAATGTGAATAAGTACAATTTGTCATTTTGTCATATTGTAAATTACCTTTGCATCTGTATTTCTTCGTAAGTGTATCTGTACTATGGAACACTTCGCTACTTAGCTTTAGCTCAGCTTCTTTAGCTGTTAGCTTAATACTGACCTGTTAGCTTACTACTAGAAAACAAGATAAATACATTAACTAACATCAGGATCGGGAATCTGACACTTTTTAGCTAACATTTTGTTAAAATTTTTACTTAACCACCAATAAAAATTATTAGGTAATGTTAGCTGTTAGCCTACTAATGCTACCTTTAAGCTAACAGCAAAAAGGCTAAACACATACTGTAACATTTATTGATCAGATCTAGAATTGGACACTTTTCAGACATTTTTTTAATTTGTAACATAAAAACCTTGAAGAGTATCATCCTTTAAGCCTGAAAGCTGTTGTTTTCCCCCTCTACTTCTGTATTCTTTGATCTGCTGAAATGTTAGCTTACCGTCATTAGCTAACAGGTAAAGTACTTGCACAGTCGCGAGACACATTTAGCTAACATTCTGTAAATGCTTTCACTTAAGTACTGAAAAATCCATTGCTGTGTGATGTTTATAGTTCATAAGGTGGCTATATGCTTGTTATCATTCTAACCATATATTGTTTGACCCATGTACATCGCATTTTCCTAACCAGTTTTGAGAACAGAGTGTTAATGCTAATATTTTAGCAGCTGCTCATAAGCCTCCATTAAATCTAGGACTTCAATGAACAGAAAGTGCAGTAGGACAGGCCATGGGTTTTGTGTATTTTTTAGAACAAAGTTTGTTTAATGTGGATAAAAATAAGATGAGACTTTTAATCAAGACTTTTAATTAGTTTTATTTCTGTGTCTATGTCTATGAATACTAATGTTCTCTACAGATTCATCTTATTATCCCATGCATTAAAGCTTTAATTGGACTAAATGTTGTTTCCATGTCAACGTACCTGATTGGCTGCGTGGGATCGCTCCGCGCCATTTTCTGCTCAATGGGAATCTGCTCCCATTTGAAGTGGAGGCTCCAGTCGAATCCTGACAAGAAAAGACACACAGTGAGTTTAGTTTGTGTAGACTTCAGTCCATCAGCAGCAAAGTGGACATATGAGATCGTCCTGTTGGTTTTGGTCATCTTCGTTAGCAACTTCTTCAAACATCTCCAGCAAAACTACTAATCATATTCATTTAAGATTATATACAGTATGTAGCTTCCTTGGGACAATGTCTACAGAGTTTGTTCACAGTTTTGAGAAATAAAAATATTTGAGTTTTTGACAAATTTTTGAAATATTAAAAATTTTATGGTTTATAACATGTAAATGGTTAGAGATATCACCATAGTTACTATTGATGACTAATAGGAAGTCATATATAGACTTTCATTTGGTTCCATGACCTTTGACCTTCAGTGACCTTGAAGGGTCAAACTCAAGGTCACCAATGTCTAGATTTCAACAATCTTCTTCCGAAACTACTGGTCAGATTAGTTTTTTTTAAAAATTGTAGCTTCCTTGGGACAATGTCTACAAAGTTTGTACACAGTTTTGAGAAATTCAGACTTCTGATGAATTTTTGAAATATTAAACATTTGCCTTTACTTGTAATAGTCTATATGTTGATGGTTCCTATTGATCACTGATAGAAGTCATATATGGACTTGGGTTGAATTAGTTCAGTTCTCCTCCAGTCAAAGTACCACCCACTTCTATTGGAGATTGATCTGCATCCAGACCACAGGACTGGAACATAGAACAGAACCTGACAACCTCACACATTCAACTTCTTGATAGAACATGCTGGTGAGCTGTAGAGCCATTGGTCCTATTATTGACATTTACTGCTGAAGGAAACATTTGTTCTTGTTTGCTTCTTTTCATTTGTATTTCCTGAATGATGTGTAATCCTATGTGGAATCTCTATAGTGCGTTTTAGTGTGACAGAAATGCTTGTAAACTGGGGTTCTTCCATGTGTGATATCAGCTGTTACTTGACATGAGTTGTGTGTTATCTCCTGACCTCCTCTCAGATCGGCAGAAGCAGCCAAGTAGGCGAAGTTATCTAGGCTGATGACGTCGATGATGGGACTCACCACCCTCGTATGGTCCTGCAAGGGAAGACAAGCACAGATGGACACATTATCACTGAGGCAGATGTCATTTCATTTTCAGTCTGAACGCTTTAATCTTATTTTATTCTGTTTGCAAATAGCGTTTAACATTGGGTTACGAATACAAGGACACACACTGCACCCACTTAGCCACTAATGGACTTTGTGCTTCAGAATAATCAGGATGGAGCTTCAGTGAACAGAGATGAAATAAATGAATGGAAGAGCACATCTGTGCCACAAAATAATCACAATAAAACTTTCAGAACCTCAAACATTTGTGATTATTGTGTTAGGAGACAAAAATATCGAGAGCAAGTAACAATACCTTTCATTTTACAAACTGTTTGGGTTAAATATGACCTGATTCGACAGAATAAAAACAGTTCCAGTGTCCCTGTATGTCAGCGTCCTGTTCTATTGAATTAACCCCCAGTTGAATGTGTGAGGTTGTCAGGTTCTGTTCTATGTTCCAGTCCTGTGGTCTGGATGCAGATCAATCTCCAATAGAAGTGGGTGGTACTTTCACTGGAAGAGAACTCAACTAATTCAATCCAAGTCCATATATGACTTCTATCAGTGATTAATAGGAACTACATTGATATCTGGAACCATTTACATGTTATAAACCATCAATGTATAAGTAAATAAGTAAATGTTTGGGCCAGATTTGGTGGAATTCTGTCAAACTATAACTGAAATATCAGGTTATAAACATAATCCAGACACTGTAGATGCATCTAAAAACCAGATTGTGATGAGAGCATCTTGTTACATGATGTCCAGAATCCTACAAAGATCTTAACTAATTAAAAAAACAGCAGCATGTCTTGTATTTCCCTTTTTGCTCATACTGTGATGAAAACCATAAATGCAGCTGAGTGTATGATTTATCCAAATGCTCAGATTTGGACCTGAGTTCATGAGAAACGACCTTTGACCTGTTAAACAACGTCCTGCTGCAGTGACATGAAGCTCAGATTAAACCCAGCAGAGATATGATAGCATGAGCGGCTCGTCTGCGTCTGTGTGCCAACTCTGTTTGCCCAAAGGCATCAGGACAATCCGAATGACTGTTTCCAATCAGAGCCATTACAGAATGAACCCGACGGGAACTCGCCTGAAAAACAAAGTGATGCTCTCCACAGCTTTGAGCCACGCACATTTACTGGCTCTTAATGAGTCTCTGCGGATCGCACTGATCATCTGTCAATATCCGTGCACGGTCTGCTCTTCACGTCTCAGTTTATCACAGCGGCAGAGCTCTGATCTCCAGCTGCTTTAATGGAACCGAAACAGAAAATCAGAGCAGGTGTTGTCCTTTGTTTTTGACCAGACATTCAAAGCAAAAGTGTTTGAACGTCCACAAACAGATCTGAGCATGTGCAGAGTGTTTGGTATAAAACCCCGCATTCCCCTGCTCAGTCTCCCACTAATGTAACATCAGTTTCTAAATAAAACACCCACAGAGGATGGATGGATGCACTGTCCAGTTAAAGGTCGACAGCACAGAGGTCTGGCTGCAGTCGTACACACACAGTGTATAGATCTGTCAGTGTCTGTAGAGTATTAGACCCAACACAAGCACAGCAGAGCATATTTGGAACACACTTCGGTTTAACTCAATCAGTGATGTTTCAAGGGAATCTGTGTGTTTTTGTTTGTTTTGGTCTATTGGATCTAAGACTGTTCATTCTGGGAGTCTGGAAGGTGGAGACATGATTTCACAACAGGATAAGGAACAAAACATGCTACATAAAGTTCCACATTTCCCTATTGTTTTAAGACATGTAAAAACCAATAATGTAATAAAGTTGGTCATTATTAAACTGTAATTACTGCCAATTACTTATACTGTTCACCTTATAACTGCATAACTATAATCACATATAACAAAATTGCTGAATACTTTATGTATATTTCTTTTACTTATATTGATAATATTTGTCTAGTACATATTGTACAAATTAGTATAAGTATTAATAATTTCTTGCTACTTTGTATTATACTTGCACAGAGCAACTGTAACACACAACAATTATCTCTGGGATTATGATCAGTATTCTGATTCTGATAATGCAATAACCTGCCAATAATGTAATAAAATGTTTGAGCTAATAACATTATTGACTCACATCAAACACATCATTCATCAAGGATACATCCCATGTTTGGAAGAGCCAGTTTGAGAATTATTTCTTGCACAAAATCTTTATTTAGAACATTGTTTATTTGCTTAGATATGTAAATCCATAATTTCATGCATGGAGGAATATTATATAATTCATTACTGTGAAGTATATTTGGTAGTGAGATGATGAATATCTATTTTTGATGGGCAACCTGAACAAAAACTGCCAAAAAATAAAATAAACAAATAAATCTCCCATGAAATGCAGTCCTATTTAATTATTATTCCATAATCATATTATCGGCTGCAGTTATTACATTTTCAAACCATTTTTTTAATGCTAGGCCAGAAATAGATTAACCAATTTAATAGATTTCCTTTATTGTCACTGTATATAAAAATACAACAAAATTATGATGTAATTACAATACAATAATGTAATACCAGCCAGTAACATAATAACATATTATATTATTGCCAACTTATTAAGTTTTGGTTTTAGGGCACAACACGGACCTGATATATTAGAAAATATACATTTTACAATAAATAGATAGTTGTTCATATATGTAGTGTTGTGGAGCTACATGTAGATGTGTTTACAGCCAGAACCTTTAATCAGAAAAGTCAAGGTCATGTTAAATTAAAAGAGAGAGCAGGAATTGACAAGTATTACACTGAAAACAATAACTTTTGTAATGAAACTCTTGTAATGTTGTCATTTCTTCTCCCATCATGTAAAAGTCATCGTGTTTATTATTTTCTCATTAGTGGTTGTTGACACACTCCATTCATTTGGCAGAACGCCCTCAAAACTGAGCCTGGTTTCTGATTGGTTCTTGTCTGACAATCAAATCAATCAAAATTACTTTAGGCAGCTTCAGTCTGCGTGAGACCGACTGACCACGCCGAGCAGGGTGACCTCAACGTCCTTCACTGCGTAAAATTCACCAGGATTTCACTGAATTCAAATGAATAAAATGGATAGAATAGAATGGAACAGAATGCTCTTTATTGTCATGAAACTGAATGTATAGTGAGATTCGGGAGCTTCTCTTTTTTCAGTGCAAACAGATAATTATGGATAAAATATAAGGTACAAAATATATACAAGACAAAGTCTTACAAGGCAGTGTAATTAACCCTATATACAAATATGAAGATAAAAAAGGATAAAAATTGAGAATATAATTTTTTTTAAAGAATGTATTGCACAGGATGGTTGAACATTTACAGAATAATTATAGTGCATAGGGGGATTAATACTCAGATGAATATGTATTACCTATAATTATTACTCCCAGAATGATTGTATTGCACGGGATGAACGAATGCAAGTTAGTTTTCAGATGTGCTATAACCACATATCACCACTAGGAGACGCCAAAGCACATGCACCACTATTTAAAAATATTAATTAAAATTAAAATTAAAATTACACAGAATGTGTTTTCAGTCATTTTCTTTTAGATGTAAATTTCGCCCATCTATCCTTCAAACATACACATTTTCTATGGCTCTATTGTTAGTCAGATATGTCCCTGACAAGTGTCTTTTCCTCTGACGGTATGGACAATGCATTTAGACTACCATAGGTGTGGAGGTAGTGTGGGTAGATCACATGGTATTAAAAAAACATGGAAGTTTGCTAAAGGGCCAAGTGATGATGTGACTTCTGTCAGGAATCAAAACCAGGTCTGGCATCATTCAGTAGTATTACCCACTGAGATATCCACGGGCAAGTGCTAGTAGTTTTATCTACTGAACTATCTGCCCATATATATTAATATATAGAGGACACACAGTTTGTCTTTTTAAAAGTAGTTCATAAGCTGTAAAAGTGTGTTCACCTCTGGTTTAGACGATCTTGTGACTTTCCATTTCTAAAAGAGGTTTACTCCTGTGGGCGGTCCTTAAGGCCCCTGTGGGTGGTCCTTACGGCTCTTCTATCTCTTGTATTGGAGGTCCATTTACAACCAAAGTCTATATGGTAAAGGGTATTGATCATTTCTTTCCTGCTACTTTTTTATTCTACTTGAATGGACCAACTGTAGCACACAATAATTTCCCCCTGGGATTAATAAAGTATTCTGATTCTTTTATGAACATCTACATGATCAGTAAATTAAATAAACCTGATTTTCACTGGAAAAAACTAAAATACAGAGAATAATAGTATAATAAAGGGTGATAAATGACTTAAGAAAGGTTAAATAGAAAGAAAATTCCTTTGGGAACTGACAAAAGTAGCACTGGGTCGGTTTCTATTTTGATGTGATTATACACTAATGATAATATATCTGTGAGCCTCATATTCAATTGACTCCATCAGATTCTCCTCCATCCTGATAAATCTCACACACTGAACCCTTAACTACTAGTTAAATATAAGTAGTTTGTCTTGTCTGTTCTAAATGAAACCATACCAAGTGTCATCATGAGGCAGTTAACAGCCTGTTCTATCAGTATTCCTCCTCGCACATCTTTGTAAAAACAGGACTGAGATGAATGGATCTGGGGTCGGACCGAGGAGCCGGTAAACGATGGGTGAACCCGGTGCTCTCATGAATGCCAGACTGAAAGATTGTAATGCAAACTGGATGATTCACAGCCGCCCAGAGCCAAGGATGAGTGTTGGGAAACACACACACACACACACACACACACACACACACACACACACACACACACCGGCGACATGTGGACTCTGAATAAAACATCCAGGAAACGTCCTGAATGAGTTTCTGAATGTGTTTGTTGACCGTTGTACTGTTCAGTGAATATTCTGAATAAACAGCAGACTTTTGTCCTTCAACAAACTGGACTGGAGACGCTAAATGGATTCTATGGAAATGGAAAAGGCAAATAAGAGAGATATTTTTCAAAACATATTTTCTTATTCTTTTCGGTCAACACAATTTTTATTCTACAAAATGGACTCCAAATGTGTCTAAATGTTTGTATTCTTTACATCAGTGCTGACTGCCATCTACTAGCACACACTGATTTATTCACCTGGATTGGATGTCTCATTACACAAACACATAATAGACATGAACACAATGGGATGAAATGCCATAGATGAACAATCACACACAAACCAGAGTTTAAACAATAGACATATAAAGGAAAATATCCGCATTAGTGGACGGGATATTAAATAGAGCCAAAAAGCAAAAATCTGCCATTGAGGAAAAGCACATTAATTAGCAGCAAATTTTTTAAAAAGAAAGAAACAACTTCTTTTCTGTAAGTGCAGAGGAGGTGACTATATACTATGTAGTTTACTGGAAAAACATCTGCCTGTTTTCTAGTTCTTCTCCAGAAATGAAATGACAAACTACATGATGACAGACAAATGCACTTCAGCCTAAAACTGATGAATTGTATCAGGTTTGGTGAAAACATACTGAATGATTTTTCCAGTTTCTGCTCCAGAAACAAAATCATTAGACATGATGATCATTATATATATATAAAAAAAATGGACAAAACCGGACTTTGAACAGTTGTTCTCATGCCAAACAAAAACAGTTTTCCAAACTTCAGTGTTGACATTACAAAGTGTCCTCATTTTATTCCTGCTGCTTTGAGTTGAAAACAGTTCAGCATCTGGAACAGCTTTGTTGTTGTCAATGCGTTTTTTTCCACATGATTTAATAAAATTTATCTTTACAGTAAGTGCAGAATTCTAAAAACCTTTCCCTGTAGCCAGTAGTGTTTGGAGTTAATAATGTTTGGAGTTAATGTTTGGAGTTAATAATGTAGGGTCCCTTAAACACTGTGTTTATAACTCAGGCCCTGTTCAGACATTTATATTAACAGTACGTCCTGACATCCAAAAACAGGTCAAAGTGCATCTGTTCGCATCTGATTACTTATGATTAGACCCGACTTCATGTTCGATATGAATATAAACAAGCTCATCTATGGTTTAAAGGTTAAGGTTAACTCCCTCTAGTATCTCCGTAATGAAATTCAGTCTCTGTATTTTACTCATCCTACCACTCACATAGTACCAAGCATTAACATTAGCATTAGCATTAGCACACATAAGGAGCAGTGAGCTGATATTGAAGGCACTCAAGGTTTCAACTCCAGATCTTCATCAGCACCATGGTTACGGGCACCGAAAGAAGACTGAACCTATATGTACCTGAGAGAACAGGTGGAGTCAGCGGTGAGGTGGAAGTGCTAACCTTATGCTACGGTGCCACTCATGCTGAAACGTAGCATGCATTCATTTCAGGTTGACAAACTGCATTTTTAAAGCTGCTATTAAGACAAAGTGTCTATTATTCATTGTGTGAGGTGACAACATGTTGTTACATGTTGATATGACTTTCCCATTTGTTTTATTTGTTTTCCTCAAGTGCTTAAATCTCTTTCTAGTGGAGTACACATCTGTGAATACTGAGTCGTACAGGTGTCTCAAACCACCTCTACATTAAGCATTTCTAACACATTATGTGGGCTGTTTCAGACATCTTTAATGCTTTAAAACAATTAGCTGAGTAGGCAGTCGCTCCCAGGACACATTCCTGTTCAGACAGCGAATGTGGACAAAGGCATCCCAGACCACCTCCACATGCATCCTGGACGATCAGACAGGATGAAATGCATCCTGAATATGACCGTGTTTCATTGTTAAATAACAACGCTTCAAGCTCTGATACAGATCCATCTGGGCCAGAACCAGTAGACCATAGACCCCTCTCACTCCCAACCAACCCCCCCACACCACATCTCCCACATAACTACAATATCAGTGAACTGGACTTGCATTGCTGGAGCACCCCCCCCCCCAAAAAAAAAAAAAAAATCTAAAAATAAAAATTCATCTGAACTTTTGCACCGTTAAATTCATTGTCCTATGTTTGATGCTAGGTCTTTTTTGCATTATGGCGTTGCACTTAAATTTTGCTTTTGTGATGTGTTGCTATGACTTCCTGAAAGGTGTGTGGACTTCAATACAACACCAATAAAGTATTGAATTGAATGAAGTTAATAACACTGGTTTATTTGTTTTTATAATTTTATTTTCTTTGTAACTGCAGTGTTTCTGTTTTAAAGACCCTTATAAAAGTATTTTGGGGTGTTTTTTGGGGGCTGTAATGGATTAATTATATTTCAATTCATTTCAGTGGGGAAAGTTCATTCCTAAAACGAGTAAATTGTAAAATGAGCTCAGTCTTGTAAAACTGGTGCTGCGAGGTTCCACTGTATCAGGAACACTTCTCCTGTCAGTGTCATGATATTAGAGCTGATTGGTGCGTTCTGTCTTAAACCAGATCACTTTTCACTCTTGACAAAACTCACTTTCAAGACAAGGCTCTTTTACTTTTCTTGAAGTTCTCTTTTTTGCAGTGAAAGTGCTGGTGACTACAGCGTTTTTCCGTCCTCCGCTCCTCTGAGTCGGAGCCCTTTTATCAGCAGACTGCAGATAAAGAGGGAGTGGATGACAAAATGAGGCGGCTCAGTCAGACTGTTAGTGGAAGCACACATGAGAGGAGAGGTGATTACTGATAAAAATGTGAAATCAAACGGCCGCTGCTGCTGCAGACGCAGTGGGAAGGGTTTGCAGTGATGGGCCACGGCGGCAGATTTGGGAGCAGCTGTGGCGGTTGGAGCTCCGTCAGAGGTTAGTAATGTCAGGGGAATGAGGAGGCAGCCAGAAAACAGCCCATTACTCATTAGAGGGTGACGAGGATCTCTTTCCAGAGCTACATCCCTCTCATACCCCGCTACACACACACACGCTTACGTGTCTCTAATATAGGGGTGTCAAACGTACGGCCCTTGGGCCAAAACCGGTCCGCCAAAGGGTCCAATCCGGCCCACGGGTTTGAATATGCAAAGTGCAGGTTCCACATTCAGACCAATAGGATCTGAAGTTAAATAACAGCATGATAACCTAGAAATAATGACACAAAATAAGAAGAATCTGTTAGCGCAAGGTGTCAAACATGTGGCCCATGGGCCAAAACCGGCCCACCAAAGGGTCCAATCCGGCCCACAGGTTCCACATTCAGACCACTATGATCTGAAGTAAAATAACAGCATGATTACCTACAAATAATGACACAAAATTTTGTTGTTGGTTTAATATCAAAAAATAATATTACATTATGCCTATAAATAATGACTGTTCTTTGTTTTAGTGTAAAAAAATAACATTAAATTATGAAAATGTTTAGATTTACAAACTATCCTTTAACAATAAAATGTGAATAACCTGAACAAATATGAACAACCTGAAATGACTAAAGAAAATTAAGTGTGATTTTAACAATATTCTGTCTGTTATCAAATGTTTTGTGCCTTTGTAGATCTGACCCATAATGCACATGTAGAAATGATAAGATGAGGCAGAATATTGTTAAAATTGCACTTATTTTTCTTAATAAATTTCATTTTTTTCAGGTTATTCACATCTTTTTTGTTTGGATAGTTCATAAACAGAAATATTTTCATAATTTAATGGGTTTTTTTGCACTAAAACAAAGAGAAAAAATTGCAGTTGTCATTATTTATAGGTTCTTCTGTTATTATTTTCCTTGTTTGACCCAGTTAAGATCAACTTGGGTCGAATGTGGAACCTGGATGATAGTAAATTTAACATCCCTGCTCTAATACATATGTTTACATGCAGTGGACACCGACGACTTTGTGAAATTGATACAGAAAAGCAGTCTGAGGAGAAACAGCGAAGGGCTCAGGGCCAAAATGCCCTTGAAGGTTCATGTGAAAATGCCAGTGAAATTAAAAATGACAGGGCACAAATCCTCTGAATAATGAAGAGTGGCCGGTGTAACGTTTCATCCTGTTCACATGTTCGCTCGGAACTGGGAAACACTGATGCGTAGATAGTGAGGATAGTGTCCCTGGTGGGCTGCATAATTTAATTTGTAGGATGTGGTGACAGAGGGGATCTTCCCTGTGCGTACAAAAAGAATGTTTTGGATGAAAAATAACACAGCGCTCAGCCTGAGGCGGGAGCAAACGCTGTCAGTTCACAACACAAATCAAAAAACAGACCAAAGCACTGGAAAACCAACTAGAACAGAGGTTGGATGGAGGGAAAGATGGAAGCATCATCAGTCATCATCTACAGTTCTGTGTCTTAATCCACCTTTATCTCTGTTGTTTTTGCAGCGTTGAAATGATCATACATGTTTGTCATTCTCTTTTCTTTACATACAACAAGAAAAAGTGCACAGCCTTAAAAGACCCAAAAAAAAACTGAACTAAATGTGTTGTAAAGGTTAAAGTCACTATTTACTGTAATGTGACCTCTGACCCCATGACAAGAAACAACACAAACTATTAGAAACATCTGACATGTGTTGAATGAAACCTGATTATTTGTTTATTTTTGGTCATTTTTTTTTGCTTATTTTGTTCATTGTGTTTGTTATTTTGGGTTGTTTTATTCATTTTTTAAAGTATTTCATTCATTTTGATGTTTATTTATTTAGATTAATTTTAGATTAGATTCAACTTTATTAATTTGTTCATTTTGTTTGTTTTTTCGGGTTATTTTATCCATTTTGTTGATCATTTTCATTTCTGTTCATTTTGATTTGTTTTTCAATTTGTGGCTCATATCTCTCATTTTTGTTACATTTTTACTGCTATAAATACTCATAAAATTGCCATATATCTCATATTGTCTTAAAGACATGTTAAATGTAAAGGGAGGTCACTCTAAACACGACCACTCTGGTATAGAAGATGGTTTTAACCTGATACTTTAATTTTTACAGCATCATTTTCATCTTGTTACTTCTTTTAATTCAGAAAATTAAATCCATGTATCACATTATTGCTATCTGTTTTCCTCTGATAACCCAATATAAACTGATCCACCATCTATTTTGAGCACTTACTTAAACTTTCGTAAAGGCAGATACATCCCAAAACCCCTTTACGCTTTCATTTACAACTGCCAGCCCAGCCTCCGTAGTTCTCAACCAGGGAATAGGCTGAAGAAATGCACTGAGGAAATGAAAAACGCTGCAAATGCTAAGACTAATATGACTAATATTCACAGGATTAAGGCTGCAGACGAGCACCAGAGGTTACGGTTAATTCTAGTTTAATGTGTGAAGGAGTGTGACATGTGGTGTAATTTGTCAAATCTGTGCTGAAAAGTTGCGTTGACTTTGAAACATGCAGTGCCAGTGTGTTACGTCATAGCTACTAAAATCAGCACTGAAAGGGACCAAAATCCCCCGAGGTGTTACTTCACAGGGAAAAGAAAAGCCTTCCACCTCCTTAATGTGTGTTCACGTTGTGTATGTGTGTGAGCTGCTTACATTAACCCATAAAGACCCAGTGCTACTTTTGTCCTCTCTATTAAACCTTTCTCAAGTGATTTATCAGCATTTATTCTAATATTATCCTCTGTATTTTTTACTTTTTTAGTGTAAATCATGTATTTTCCTATATTTAATTCACTGATCATGTAGACGTTCATTAGAGCTCAGACTAAATTCAAAGGTTATTAAATCATAAAAAGAAAAAACTGAATAAAAAGTGTATTTTTTCAGTCCAGTCTGTCATTAACTGAACATAAACCCAGTGTGTCCGTCCACTGTCATTGATCCAACTCCATGGGTTTTACTGGTGAATCAAT
>JAPQRQ010000016.1:23882727-23892851 GCA_037367365.1 Apogon talboti | reverse complement strand
ATATTTATTTACCATATTGATAATATATTTGTCAAGTACATATTGTACAAATTGCTGTTCTAATTGTGTTTAATAGTTTTTTTAATATGTGTATTTGGTATATACAGTATATCTTTTCTCAGAGCTATATATGTTTGTATATTTAGAGATTTACATAGATGTATGTGTATGTATGTATTTTTTTTTTTTTATTGTATTGATAATTTCTTTCCTGCTTCTTATTGTACTTGAATGGAAAAAATGTAACAAATAAAAATTTCCCCTTGGATTTAATAAATCATTCTGATTCTGTAACAGTAAATCCCTTTAGATTACTGATTATATTTCAGACCTGAGGGTCAGATTTTGAGGCTTGTTCTTGGCTTTAAAATGTTTCAGTGATCTGAAATCAACAGTTTAGACATAATCGATTAATATGTGTCATAATAATTCTTATTCTTTAATGGTAATGATAAAACTAAATACACAGAACAAACATACAAACTGAACATGTGACTGCGTGGTCACTTTACACCACCATGAACTGGTGGTTTTTACTCATCTTAATTCCAGTGATAACGGAACATGGATCAAGCTTCAGTCTGAGCTCCATCTACAAACACTGATTCCTTTGACTGATAAGAAAAGACAGCATTAAAACTCTGGAACCAAGACTGCTGGTCTGTAAATGTTGGCACTGATTCTACATGTTTTTTTCAGTTTTCACATGCTTTTATTATTGTAAATGTGATGTGACTGTCTCGCTGCTGAGATCCTCCATGGCAGTGGGACCATCCTGGTTAAATAAAGGTTAAATAATAAATAAATAAACATCTGGGTACTGCATTTTTCAGAACTAATGTGTGAATGCATGTACACACTACAAATATAAGTCTAAGAACAGACCAACATAATCTGAGAAACGGTTCTAGTGAAACATTCTGTCAAAATGTTCCTAAAACATTATTACACAGATGCAGTGTCATAAAAATGGCTAAACTATGGCTACAAAAAGGTCACACTCTGTTCATTATCAGTTTTGATGACATGAGGTGTTATCTGCCGTTAAACTTTTGAACGTTTGTTTTTATTTTTGTGTTTCGGTTCAACTGTCATCACAGTTTCGATATTTTAGTTCTGACATGTTATGTATAAAACACAAGACGAGCTCGTATTTCTAGTTGAACGGGCTGGATTTGTGACGGTGCTGTCACTGCTGCTAGAAGGTGACCGGAGACTTCTGATGATCAATAAAATTGAAATATTGATCTGACAAGTCTGACTATTGCAGCCATTTTATTGGTTCTCTTTATGATGTATGATTTTATGATGATTGAATATTAAAACACTCAAGACTTTTTCAGCTTTGAGTTAATGAATTTCACCTGGATTATGCAAACTGTGGATGTATCACATACAAAACATCTTCATCAGCTTGGTGACATTTAATTCAAGACTGAATTTCACTTCCAAAGACGTCAGACATTCAGATTGGTAAGTAAAAACCAAAACTGGCCTATAAAAGCCATGGTGTGTACTTTATGTGTATGTGTGGTATTTTATATTCCTCTGGTGGTTACACATCCCAAACCTCCAACAACGACACAATCTCAACCCCAAAGGTCTGGGGTTTTTTTATTTAAAAGAGGAGATACTCACGGTCTGAGCTGAAGTCATCGATCAGGATTATTTCTTGGATCAGAGGTGGGGGGCTCCTCATCAGGACGCTGTCGGAGGGAACACAAGACAGATGAGACAACAGGGACACAAAGGGTTAAAGAATGGGGTCGTTAGCGTTCGACTTCGTTACCTCTTGACGGTGCGGAGGAGGGTGGAGCGAGCCTCATTGTGAAAAGTGATGATGATGCTGGTGGAGGGCAGGTCGGTGTCGTAGATCAGAGACGCACACCTGAACAGAACACACTCAATTACCAACACAAACACACACACCACGGCCCATGTCAGACCACAGACAGAACCGCCGACGGTTACCGTCACAGCCCAAACATGTGGAGCCGCATGGGCGTCGTTGCTGTAGCGACATGGAAATATGTGGTTGCCAGGCAACAGCTGCAGGGATTTCTGACCCTTCGCTTTATTCAACATGTTACCATGTTACCTTTTGCAGCTTTGAGACTAATCCAAGAGCACATGTGTCACAAAGTAGACAATAACATTTAGAATTAGTCAAAAAAGCTGCAATAATCCTGTTATTTTTATTACTTTATTTAAATGTAATGACATCGAGATTTGGAGATATTTTATTTAGATAAACATATGCAGATTAAACACAGATGTATGTTATGAACTCTGACAATTAAGGAAAAACAGACTTTTAAGATTAATGTAAAATACTTACAAATACTTGCTTTGCATTCCCATCAGACTTTTTGTTTTCCACTTTTTAGACTTTGCCAGTTTAGTTTTTAATTAGTTGAAAATGTTTATTAGTTTCAGTCAGAGATGGACTGTAAAATGACAAACTCAATTATCATAATGGACTTTTATATCACATTGCAGTGTCATGATCTTTGTCCTTAAAGATCAGCCACTACAATTACTGCAAAGTAACGTTATTCCACAAAATAACTATCACAATATCATTTTTTAATCTTAAAGCAGCGTATGACTTTCATCACAAATGTTTTTTCAAATGTGTCAAACCCCAGTGATATCCAAATTATTACTTATTTTATTTGAGATCACATTGGGCTGAATGTGGAACCTGAACTAGAATGACTCTGACACCTATGATATAGAACATGTTGATAAAGTGTCACCTGGTTGAAGCTCAGTGAACTATGACATATAGATTCAACAGAAGGACGACCTGTGCCAGTTAATCGTGTCCTCCTGCTCCAAACTATGATTTCTCTTCAGCCTGTAAACGTCCTCTGTGGGTCGACCTGAGCTCCATGTGCAGCTTAAGTGGATCAGTGCTTGATCTCCTGCTGTGGATCACTGTGGACACCTGCCCTGGGCGTTTACCCTCCTCACCTGTAGTGTCGGGTGTCTCGGATGGCTCTCTCGCTGCCCAGCCGGTCGCTCTCCTGCAGGTTGAAGGCGTGTTCTCTGTACGGGTCGTCGCCGGGCTTCAGCTGCTTCGCCGCCAAATACGCCTTCTCATCAAAGCCGCCCATTAGCTGACCCTGCAGGTCCACACGGGGGGGCTGGGTTACCTGCAACAGACACACAACAACAACACAACATCAGGAAAATGGACACAGATGGTCACTGTCAGGCTCATGGATCAAGGTTTTCTTTACAATTCGAACATTTAGAACATTAACATACATGTCCCCATATAGAACATTAACATAAATGTCCCCATACAGGACATTAACATACATGTCCCCATATAGAACATACATGTCCCCATATATAACATTAACATACCTGTCCCTATATACAGTAGAACATTAACATACATGTCCCCATATAAAACATTGACACACGTCCCCATATAGAACATTAACACACATGTCCCCATATAAAACATTAACACACGTCCCCATATAGAACATTAACACACATGTCCCCATATGAAACATTAACACACATGTCCCCAAAGAACATTAACATACATGTCCCCATATAAAACATTAACACACATGTCCCCATATGGAACATTAACACACATGTCCCCATATAGAACATTAACATACATGTCCCCATATAAAACATTAACACACGTCCCCATATAGAACATTAACACACATGTCCCCATATAGAACATTAACACACATGTCCCCATATAGAACATTAACATACATGTCCCCATATAAAACATTAACACACGTCCCCATATAGAACATTAACACACATGTCCCCATATGGAACATTAACATACATGTCCCCATATAAAACATATATGTCCCCATATAGAATATTAACATACATGTCCCCATTGCATGCATTCCATTCAGGTTTTATTCTTTTTTACCCTCTTCCCTGGCATTTTAAACTGCAAATGTTAATGTCTGTATTTGCTTGGTTTTCATGTTCTTATTCTATGAGAAAATATTCAGCAAAACTTGGAAATCAAACAGAAACATCTGTGAAGCTGAACCCCAATCCCTCTGACAGCATCCTCGGTTTGTTCCTCTGCTGCGCTCTCACTTTTAAGCCAAATGATTAAAATGTAAATGCTGTCTTCTTATTCAGGTCAGCGTGTCAGTGCTAACAGGGCCAAATGGGCTGGGCACTCATCAAAACAGAATAAACACTCTATAAATCCCTGCTAATTAATGGGTTTTTGAGCCTCAAACGGTGGAGTGGGAGGCAGAAGCAGCTGATGAATGTGTAGATGAAGGCCTCGGCGAAAAGGAACGACACATGAGGGACAGGAAGCGGAGAAAAGAGGGTGACGGTTTGTTCGGGGCTGCTTTATTAAAGGTCGTAGGATTTAGATTGAGCTCCTGACCACGTTCAGGTGAGTCTGACCTCATTTTCAGTCTCTGCCAAAGTTTCAAAGACTCAAAACTAATAAAGAAAGTTGTTTTAACCTTTCCAGGCTGCGGCGCCACTCTGTGTTTTTAATCACGCCTTCCTGGGAGCTGATAATAACCTTTTACTGTCTGTTACTGTGGCGCAGAGGCTGGGATGCTCCTCCACAGCCGCCAACATCCACAAACACAGTCATTTGCACCAGACTGAGCTGCTCCTACGCTGTTCTCTTTACTCATACCAGGCAAATCTGCTCAACCTGCGACATCTGGCAGATGAAACTTGCTGCCTCTTGAATCATCGAGTTTCCAACCCTTCGATCATGACATAAAACTGAGTCTGGAAACAAACGTCACATCAGTCCAACATCAAATGGTAAACTTATTTCTGGTGAATAACATGATGAGCTAACATGAAGCACCCACATTAAGAGCAGGAAAAGTGGATATGAAACTAATTAAACAGTGTCAGTGGTGGGTTTTACAATCATGTATGAGCAGATTTTGACTGATAGTGGACAATGGAATTACTGACTGTGAGGAAAAATACTTACTCAAAAAACACAAACTGAGCATACAGCCTCCTACCATTTTGTGGTTATCTCACATATTTATACGTAGGATTATTAAGAGAAACATGTCAAACAAAATAGAAACTAAAATAAGACAGAAGTGAGAGTCCTAATTTCATCTCCAGAGTTTTAGAAGAGCAAGTTTTAAGTAGTTTTTCTCAGTAGTTTAATGAGATTTACTGACTCATTTAGTGTCATTATTTTAAAACATGAGGTATACAGACCAGTATTTTACTTGTTTCAACTCTCTTTAGCATTAGCACTACTTTCTAGCTTAGCTCGTTAGCATTAACATATTAGCATGGCAGTCTTTCAGTTCTCTTAATACCAGCATTTATTCATTACTTATGTACCAACTGAGATTATGTACTCTGAGTAATTATTTTTATTTTATTCACAAGTCGTGATAACAATTTTCTGCATTACTGAGGCTGCTTTATGTTAAAGTGCAGAACTACCATCAATTGTCATTACTGGACAAATTAGCCAACAGTTAGCATGTGTTATTTCCATTTACAGCTGCTACAGTGCGAGCCGAACCATGGACAAAACACACGAGACGTTCTATTTTATAAAATCTAAACCAAGAGTAAAAATAATCAAACTCACCAAAAATGTCACTAATCTCCCCCGTCACAGTTAGGTAATCCACTCTGCTGAACCACAGACCTACTGTCATGTTGCTAACACCTAGCCCGCTAGCATTAGCATATTAGCATGGGAGACATTTGAACCATTATTATGTATCAGTGAGTACAACCAATGTGTGTTATTAATGGAAGAGTTAGTTACCTGTTAGCAAAAGCTGCATCTAGGTGAGCAGTGAAAACACCTGTTTTATTTTTTTTAATGCCAGCAATGGCAGATTAAATCCACTGTCACCTTCTACACTGTTAAAAAGTATAGTTTTAATTTTGGCTGTTAAAAATGCACTTCATCTCTGTTTGTTGGTAAGAAATAAAGGTTCAATGTGTGATAATTAGTGAACATCTTGTGATAATTTTGCCAGTGGTAAATGACTGAATACACCTGTATTTTAGTTTAGCATAAAACAAATTGGTAAGAGATAGAAAAAAGGTCAGGAGAAGGGCTGAAATAAGAAAGACAGCATAAAACTCGACTTGATCCCGGGTCTGCTCAATGACACCATCTTGTCCATTTCTATGGACTTACACTGACTTCTATCTGATTTCTTACATGCTGATAATTGAAGCTGTAGGCCTCATGACAACTTTTAAATCCTTAGTTTCTAAATACTGAAAGTTTCTCAAAGTCTTATTGAACGTTCCATTTCACTCAAAGAGTTTTACATCGATTTGAGGTCGTTGTTTGGCTTTTATAAATGAGAAAATAGTGATCATTTAAGTCATGTCTTTCTTGGTAAACACCACACAGCCCATGGTAGATTCACGATAAAACGATTCACTTCAAATCCATTTAATGGAAACACAGCTACTAAGATCAGAAAAGTGGATATCTGGATATTGTCTCTGAGAATTAAGTGTTAAATAGTAAATAGGTTTGTTTATATGATGTGACAGTCGAACACTACCATTTAACACTATGCTCTATTGTTTATTTCATCATAAATCACACTCTTTACAGTAATATTTCTCATTGTTCAGACAACAGTTGGCGTTCTTCCACATGAAACAGATGTAGGCAGGACATTTGCATGAAGGCAATGGAAACAAACATGGAGAGTGAACGTGACACTGAAATCTGAGCAGGAATATGTTTGGACAGAAGAGTCAGAAGAAACCTGGACTGTCACATGGATGTAGTTTGAGTATGAAAAGTCTCATACAAGCAGGTAAAAACTAAACTCTAATCGCACTAACAACACTTTTAGATTCAAGTTAAACAAAAAAGAGTCATAAAAACAGATCAGTCCTGAAAACAAACCCCAGACTCGGATGTTTTCAAGGTTATTAATGACCTGAGTGGGTATATGTAATAAATAAATGTTAATTTAATCTTGTGTACCGTATCCTTTATATGCATGTGAGGTTCTGGTCGTACTTCTACTCTCTGCTGTTTCAGTCTGAGCCGATTGGGAGTTTTCAGCTTCTGGAAACGAGTCTAATGGGATCAGTGAGAGTGAAACAAAACATCGAAGTTCAATAAAACCAGCGAAGCAGAAAGACACTGAAACAGTTGTATAAAGCTGAGAGAGGATCAAGTGACACCCCATACTCTGTCAGTCTGTTGCCAACACCAACCACATTTACATACATGTTGTCACCTGATCCACTGTTAATTATTAAATATTAATGATGCCGCTTTAGGTGGAGGAACTGTACCTCGTCACTACTGTTACTGTTGTTATTGCTGATGTTCAGGAGAACGAATAAACAGTCAAACACATGAATGCAGCAGAAAAATGCATCAAAAACATCAGATATAATATTAAAACAATGACAAAGGCTATTTGACTGCATAATGAGCACTTCTACTGCTCAAACTTTACATTTCCCTCATAATTAGAGCTGGGTTTTGCTTCCTTCCTTTGATTTCCTCAATCGATTCACGCGGTTCCCATTGGATTTGATTTCCGATGGTATTTCATTTACAAAACCAATTCTGCTTGGATATAAAAGAGATTGTAATGCTGTGAATTGGACTAGGAAGGTTCTAACCTGGTGCATTAATAAAAAATATTGATGTTTACATTAAGAACTGACTCCAACAAATGCCAATAAGTGCTTCCTTTAGTGGTTTGTTCATTTAAAAGGCTTATATTAACAAATCGATCCCAGGATTTCTTCAAATCTGTTCAGATCCACCAGGTCATCTGGAGGGTTGGGGTTAGATTTGAGCCATGTTTTCACTGATTTAGTTTGAGTTTGGTTTAAGACACATATTGAAGTGAGAAACTAGAAGATATTTCTTTTCAGATGAAGACTAATACATACATTTCCTCTGTTTTAAGCTTAATGATACTATTCACTATAGATCAGCGTTAACATTCTATGACTAGAATGGATGTTAAAGGGTTAATCAATTCGGGATCATCCAGGAGAAAATTAATTTGGCTCAGTAAGCGATTGAATATTCTAACATCAGACCTTCTACTTAAAGCTGCAGGAGTGGAAATCAGAGAGAAAACATTAGTAAATGACATGAAAATCCACTCCTTCCTTCTGCAGCTTTCTCCATTCTGTCCAAATCAACAGACTGAATATAAACATGAATGAACCTGATGTTGTTTCCTGTTTCCATGTGAAAGTGAAATAAGTTTTCCAAGCTGCAAACCTAGACTTAGACATACTTTATTGAACTACAAGGGAAATTACTAAAAACGATCAAACTATAACGAGTTTCCCTCAAGTTTTCTCTAGTTTCTGAACATTTAGTCTGACTATGATGCTTTTTGTTGTTGTACCTGTGTAGAAACTTTACATTTTTCTAAATTTTGACAGACATTTTTTACAAAATTTCCTGATGACATAAATACTAGTGTATAGTTTCTCATACAAACAGCTACAGTGTTCCACTAAATACACTGACTGTGGCCTAATTGATGTTTTATGATGAATCAATCACATTTTTAGAGTCTAACAGACTCATGGGCCAGTTTTTGCCCATGAATGGACAGATGGATGGATGGATGGATGGATGGATGGATGGATGGATGGATGGATGGATGGATGGATGGATGGATGGATGGATGGATTGGACTTTATCCTAAAGTGTGAAATTACAGTGTAGCAGCTATAAACACTATACAAAGAAGAATATAAATGATCTGGGTAGAAAATCAAACTAATATTCAGAATGAGAAGTTAATACGATTCAGTGTAATTTTTGCATTTCACAGATTCATCCCACGGGCCGGATTGGACCCTTTGGTGGGCCAGTTTTGGCCCACAGGCCGTATGTTTGACACCTGTGGGTTAAACTAAACAGTCAAATGACACAAGGCTGATGCACGGTGGACTTAAAGCTCCAACCTTGGTGACTGTACCGTTGGTTCAGTACTAACATTAATGGAAATATTTACTAATCCTCGTTTGTACTGGGTTGTTAACGGCACATTGAACCCAGTTCTTATGTGAAGTCATGTCAAACAAAAACGTTTTTGCTGGTTTAGTCAGACATCTGAGGGCACAAAGATGAAATAATAGGTTCAAAATGTTAGAGTCACATGTGTTGATGGAAAGCGGAGGGTTACGCTGATGAAGTGGATGGGTCTCAGTGGTCGGATGTTTACGGCGTCCGGTGGTGAGGCTGCAGATGTGTGGTCCACGCCTGATGCTCATTACAATAAGACCCACTACAAATGTTCGCACACGCTCCGTTGCTGCCCAGACACACGGAAACAGGGTTGCTGGGAAATTAGACCACTCAACAGAGGAAATGAGGGGGAAAAAGGTGGAGCCGGAGTGAAGAGATCTGACAGATGATGTCATTAATGAAGCCAATGCTGCTAATGAACGGGTTTAAGAGGAAAAGAAAAGAAACAGAGGGAGAGAAAAGAAGGAAGAGCAAGATAGAAGAGGAGTGAGGGTAAACACTGAGAGGAAAGGAAAGAAGGATAGAAGAAGAAGGATGAAAGGAGGAGGAAAGGAAAGAAGGAAACAGAGAAGAAGAGATGTAGAAAGAAGAGGAGAGAAGGATGAGAGTGAATAAAGAAACAGAAGAGCATGAAGGAAAGAAACAACAACAGAGGAAAAGATTGAAAAAAGAAGAAAAGGCAGTGAGAAAGAAAATATCAGAGGAATAGAGAGGATGGAGGAAACAAGAGGAATAATGAAGACGAATGAAGGGAAGATGAAAGAGCTAAAGGAAAGCAGAGAAGGGAAAGGAGTAAAGAAAAAGAAATAAGAAGAAGACAGAAGATTAAAGAGTCAAGTCAGAGACAGTAAGAAACAAAGGATGAAAGAAGAAAAAATACTATAATAATTGAAAGAAGACAGGAAGACTAGAAAATAAAGATATTCCTGTAACAGAAGTGCTATGTAAAAGGGCTAGTGTTTCTCTGTTTCAGTGTTTCTCTGTTTCAGTCTTTCTCTATTTCAGTCTTTGTCTGTTTCAGTGTTTCTCTCTTTCAGTGTTTCTCTGTTTCAGTCTTTATCTGTTTCAGTGTTTCTCTGTTTCAGTCTTTATCTGTTTCAGTGTTTCTCTG
>JAPQRQ010000016.1:23824409-23840559 GCA_037367365.1 Apogon talboti | reverse complement strand
TAATGTTCCACTGTGTACATCTTAGGCTCATGCAGATATTCACACACACTGTACATTCGTTCATATTTACATGTGTACTGTAGGCTCATTTCCTCAGCTCTATATCTCTGATATATTTGTTTACTCAAGAGTCAGTGGAAAAGACATTTGAAAGAACATATCAGCCTCAGACTGATTGTAATGAAAACATGAATCTACAAAACCTGAGTGTATCTGTAATGAGTGGACATACACACAGGTCTGTACAATCACAAACCACATTTCATATTTCTGTAGTATTTCAAGTCTAGAACACAATCTACATAATCCCTTTCTGATTGTCTGACTGCTAATATATGGTGTGTGTCACTGAAAACATCTTGGACATGGTAAACACATTAGTAGCTGTGTGTTTGGTGTCTGTGCACATTAATGTTCATGGTGCAGCAGCGGTAACTTCATTAACAACTCATCAGTCAGGGTCTAATGGACACTTATGTTGTGTGTATCTGTTTAACACAAATCAGTCTGATAAACTTTTTTTTTAATAATTAAAACTATCTAATACTAATGAGTATTGAGGCGTGTTTTTTTGTTAAGTGTTTACTATAGCCCTGAACACAGCTCAGCCAATTAGAATCAACAACCGGAACAGGGACCGCAACAATAATGGAAACTGACTTGATGATGATTAATTGTGATAGAAACAACCATAGTACTGTCTGTTCTGTTAACGTCATGCAACCACTGTGGCATGACAGTTGTTTAATTAAGCACACCTGATGAAGAAGAAGAGACAGTTATTAGTGTAGAACTTTCAGAGCACAAGAATAGAATTAATTATGTTTCTGTTACTTTTACTCATAAAATTTAAACAACACAAAACTGGACCAAGGGAACACATCAAACTACACCTCTGTAGTTCTACACTGAGCTCACATCAGGGGAAGAATGAGGAAGAAGATATTAAAAGAGCACCAGTCACATGATGAAAGCACGACGTGCAAAACATTACTTCTGTTCATTTCATCCACTTATTTTTTCTACAGGTGAATGGAGACAATTATCACAATTATGTCAAATAATTGTGATTATTTATAGCAGACATAACTGGAACCATCTGTTTTATGCAGACAGAAGCAGTGTTTGTTTACCTGCTTGACTAGTTTCAGCTACTTCCTGTAGCCTTCGTCAGAAGCGTCACATCTGAACAGCCTATAACACACATCACTGTAACACCATGTCAGGCTTCTGACGAAGGCTACAGGAAGTAGCTGAAACTAGTCAAGCAGGTAAACAAACACTGCTCCTGTCTGCTATAAGAACTATCTTTTCCACATTAATCATGGAAGACAGTATGAACCTGTACCAGACATCTGTTTTATGAGTTTATCAGGTGGCTGAATACATCTACTGTATACATCTGCTGAACTCCTGCTTCTCCAAACGACTAAGTTGACCATTTATATACAGGGTGTCCATGAAGTCTCTTTACAGTCTAACATATTTATTACAAAAGCACATAAATAGACAAAAATTATTACAAAATGAAAAGTAGATACTGAAGTCTGTTTGCCTCATTGAATCCACCTCTATATGGGACCATTAGTTGGATGAAGCACATCCAGACGGTTCTGGAGTTGTTTCCATGTTGGTTGTATCATAGCCTCATCGATGGGATCAATAGCATCAGTGAGCCATGTAAATGAAATAATCTGATCTGTTTTATCCGTTAACAGCAGTAATCTGATTATGATAAATCAGATTAACACATCTGGATTTGTCCTCAATACTCTGATATCTTCCTGTATCAGGTTCATCTGATTTATTTAGTTCTGTTACGTCTGTGCATGTGTAAAAACAAATAAAATCGTAGAGAATGGAAGTTACGTAGTCAAACATGAGCAGAAGACAATGACAGGAAGTTTGATTCTACCATCACTATGATCGTACGTACTCCGAAAGAAATCCCATAATAGACTGGAGCGTCTGAACCAGGGTTTAATGATAATCGTATTTCTTAAGTGCATGTAAATGCTTTAGATCTGATTATTACAGTTAACAGACTACTCTCAGTTATCAGACTTTTATGGTCATGTACACGGGCTCAGTAATCTTTGTCTTCAGGTCGTTGATGTCCCATATCTTAGTTCGATACACGATATCTTTAACAATACCCCATATACATAAACCCAGGGCAGTGATACCTCCCAATGTGGAGGTGCACCACCGACCTGGAACATGATAGTTGTTGAAGGTCATCCAGTTGTGGTGACGCATATTCAGTCCAAAGGTCAAAGGTCAACATTTGCACTAATTGATCTCTCGTTGAAGAAAAATGGACCAATGATTCGATTGCACATGATCCCACAATGTCATTAAAAGCTTTAATAACCATAGAACTAATCTGATGAACAGATCTCATTGATTATTTTTGTAATATATATATATTTTTTTAGATTGTAGAAACTTTGTGGACACGCTGTACTATAGTGTAGAGTCCTGTCAACCCAAAGCACCCAGTATCTTACAGAATTCCCCTGTGGGTTCTGACTTGTAGTTCTGATGAAGTCCAACATGTCTCCTAAAGGAAACACCTGGTGCTGTTTTTCCTGGATGCACCAAACTGCAACAACTGGTTCCTCTTATCATGGAGAAGCAGCAGAGCCATCCTGAGGTCCAACAAGACTTAAAGGCTTTAAGAGACTTTACTTTGGCTACTTACATCCATGATCTCACTCCCTTTGATCACAACACAAGCGCTTGACCAAAAATGGGACCTGACACACAGATTGGCATACGTTTTGCGTTGTTGCCCTGGTGATTGACATCCAAATCAACACCAGGACCTCATGACTACAGATAAAACACAGCAGCCCGTTCCACACTGTCAACGGATGCGTCCTGTCAGTGGAGGATGGACACTGCAAAGTCTGTAAAATACTTTATTAGGAAATATAAGATGTTTTCTGACAGTTCTAAGTATTTATCAGCCTAGAGGGATATTTGTCTCCATTCCGCACCTGAACCAAGGAGTAAATACATGAAGAATAGGAAACAGTGAACAACAGGTAAAAGGAAAATGTTTGTGAATGACATGTCCAATCCAAGGGTTTTAGCTAAAATGAGTTTTGTTTCAAACCTTAAAATACATGAGACACCTGCTGAAGGAAACCCCACTAGATGAAAACAACTGTACTAGAGGTTCCAGACAGCAGGATGCTGTTAGTCAGTAATTAACAGTTTCCCAAAAGGTCACCGCTCACTTTGGCAATGAAGCAACGACAGACTCAGCAATGCCAAGTGTGCTTGATGAGATGCAGAGGCAGTGCTGACAGCGTTCTACAGTTATAGGACTTTACGTCTTCCAACAGCTTTCAAAGTGGCTCTTTACGAGTTCAGCAAGCTGTGCTTCACCTACAACTAGGACACACTTGATAAAACTGCTCATGTTCTACTTGTGCTGGGTTGGAGGTGCTTCAACGCAAAGATGTCTGGAGGAGGAGAGAGTAAGGCTGTGAGCACACTGAGCCATGTAAAGAACCATGCAGTAAAACAAGAAAACAGGACCAATGGCCCTGTAGTTCACAGCAGGTTCTACCAAGAACCAATAAGATCAATCTCCCAATAGAAGGAGAACTCAACTAATTCAATCAAAGTCCATATATGTCTTCTATCAGTGATCAATAGGAACTATACTGATATTTGTAACCATTTGCATGTTATAAACCATCAAAATATGGACCATTACAAGGAAAGGCAAATGTTTAATATTTCAAAAATTCGTAAAAATGCAAAAACCTAAATTTCTCAAAATTGTGCACAAACTTTGTAGACATTGTCCCAAGATACATGGCAAACTTGAAATGAATCCACCTGGGGAGATAAAAATAAAACATGACCTTATAGTGTACAGGATGCCTTTAAGGACATGTGGCAGACAGACTGATTTGCATAATTACTATTCATTGAAGAGTCAAACTGCTTTTCATAGTTTCATTAATTGATTCCAGACACTGGACCAGCATGAACAAGTCTTGGCAGAAACTGACAGTACTGGACCATGCTGATAATAATTCTACAGACTGGACAGGTTGTGTGCAGCTAACTCAGAGTTTTCTGAGCGCTTAGGTCCTGTTGTCAAAGAAAAAGTTGGAGGCTTGAGGAGTCTGAAGGTCGTTCTATGGGAAAACTTTTCGGTAAAAAAAGTGATAATTGTTTTCATTGTAATCTGGGGGGATTTATGTCTATAAATGTTTAAAGGCCATGCAAAAAACATGCACTATGGATCAAATGCAATCATACAATCTACAAAAGTCACTATCAGTGTATCTGCAGATTTGATAAAGTCAAATTCATGACTTTTAAGACTTAGTTATTATGTTGAACCAGTCTGAACCATGTTTACATCCACTAATGTTCCATTTCCATTTGTCCATGAATAATGTTTGTTCTATTGACGTTGAAGCTGTTAAAGCTCATACCTGAACCCCCCCACCCATGAATGACTGTTGGAGTTATTATACACTAACATGCACAAAAAACACACTAAAACACACTAAAAATCCCCCAAACAGGCACTGCAATTACAAACAAATATGATAAAATACTCTAAAATACACCATTGAAGAAGCTGAATTTCTGACCTTTCTAGACATTTTCCATTTGTCCATGACTGTTTGTTCTACTGACATTGAAGCTGTTAAAGCTCATACCTGAACCCCCCCACCCCACCCATGAATGACTGTTGGAGGCTCCACTCATTCCCATCTCCATTAAATTCAGTAACACTAATAACACATTGGACTAATTCTGTACAAAGATTTACAAAGAAAACATAGTAAATGTCATGTATTGTGTCTGTGGGATTGTTAAGACCTATGAGTGTCAGATTGAAGGATTTACTGTAAAACCAAACAAACATAGAGAGCTGGACTGTGTGCGACTTACATGCAGGTAACATTTCAGCAGGGTTGTGTCGATGATCTGCAGGAGTTTTTTGCGACTCTTGATAGTTGGTGTTCCCTCCATGAGCGGAGAGGTGGTAGAAGGGTCGGAGTCATTCAGCTGTTTGACCAGGTGGCTCCGTTTCTGTGAAGATAAAAAGAAGCACTTCATTATTACTGCATCTCCTTTAACCCTTGTGTTTCCCTCTAATTTGCAACCTCTGGGGAACCTTAAGACAAAAATGTACATGCACAAAGAAACTGAAATAAAATCATATATTGATACTTTTTCCTGCATAAATCGCTTAAACCACTTAATTTTCAGGATTCTAACCATTTAAACGGCAGTTTGACCACGTGAAGCTGCATGTTTTATTAAAAAAACCCACAAAATATGAGAAATGTCATTGTTTTCTATAAGAATCTTGTACAGGTCAAAGGTTTCATTGCATTAGTAGTTACTGTTGAGTGCAGGACCCTCATGGCGAAAACACCCCATTGACTTACATTGAAACCTGTTTTTAATCTCAGATAAAAACTACTAATGCAATGAAATCAGTGTTATTGTTAATATATGAAATGTCCAAGATTCTGATATAAAACAATGGCACATCCCTCCTTCATGTATTATATGGAAAATATCTCATATTTTGTGTGTTTTTTTTTTATAAAACAAGTGGCATCACATATTAAATCTGGCATTTAAACGGTTAAAATCCTATAGATTATTGAATATTTGGTAGTTTGAGCAGAGCTCAAGTGGGTTGAGAGATTTATACGGAAAACTGCAGAAAGAAATATTGATATTTGATGATTTTATAGCAGAGGATGTAAAGCATCAGTAGTGTGTAATGGACCTGTAAGAGTAACTGACATCAGATTCAATAAATACGTCTAATAGAAATATTCTTGTTGAAATTCATGTCATAAGCTGTAACACAGACATAATGATCAGCAAATCACAAAAGAAAAATGCCAAAAAAAAAAAAAAGTACAAAACTGTCCTGAGGAGTGACTAAGGCTTCAATGACGTTTCCTGGGTTTTTGTTAACTTGAAACAGTGCCTCAGAGTTCAATGACCAGCCTGGTTTGAGGGTTTTCATCGTTCTACCTGTGAGGAATGCTCTGGTCATCAGACCCACCTGTGTGAGGTAATCAATGAGGGCCAGGTGGGCCTTCTCCAGTTCAGCTCCAGACAGAGTGGGCAGAGGGTTTGGGTAGTGCAGCTGTTTACGGTAATCTGAAGGCAGCAGATCTGGATACAGCCCAATCACATGAGTGGGGTCTGAGGAGGAAGAGGACCACACAAATTCATCATCTTATACTTTCTTTAATAGTACTTGATTAATGCAAATATTTCATAACATTACTACAAAAAAAACCAGAGCTGACTGGAGCTCTGACAGCCAACTCTAACAAAAGCTGTGAAGGTTGTGTGAATAAAAACATGTTAAACAGTATTTACACAGTCTATGAAGGAGGGGTTTGATAAAGTTCTCTGTAGACCAGGGGTGTCAAACTCATTTTAGTTCAGGGCCAAATCCTCCCAATATGTTTGACATCTGTACTTTAGAGCATGTAAAAGTAACACAAACCAAAAAAGAGTGGCAAAATAAACAGAAAACAACAAAGTGAAGAAATTCTCAAGAACATAGAGTATATACTCAAAAAGGAGCAAGAATATATTAATTTAGTTATTTTTACCAGTCATTTATCCCATGATCTTATTTACAAATATACAGTCATGTCCATAAGTATTTGGACAGTGATGCTAGTCTTATAGTTGTTCCTATGTACACCAACACAGTGGATCTAAAATTAAATAACCCAGGTGTTGATAGACGTGTGGATTTTCAGCTATAAATCAAGGGGTTTAGCAAGAATTTTGAATTAAAGAGATTAAAGTTAGCTAACATTTTTAACTCATTATTACTAAAAATGGATGTATTTCTTTGATGACATACTACACCAGCTGCAGTTTGGTTACACGTTGGTGTAGTTTTCTAGTTTTGTTACAGCTCAATCAATACCAGTTTTCTCTCCAAACACATTTTATGATATAATAGCGATGTTACCTTCATGACTCTATTAAGTTTTAAGACCTAACAACATGCACACAGACACAGTACGGCTCAACTTCACATTCTTTCTTTCTTTTTATAGACCCGTTCTCACAACACAAACCAGATGTCTCGTTTCATGAAAAGAAAAACTAAATGTCATAACAGATTCATAAAACATCCCAATATAACTGCAGGTGATAAAAGGTCAAATAAGCCAACTGAACCACCCTGGGAGGAACAGGAACATGTCCCCACTTTGACCGAGGTCTGCTTCTAATTTTACAGATTGTTCCTGAACACCTCATGAGTCTGGAGCCCTACCTGTGCCCAGTTTAGCAAACACCTGCATGGAGTCGTCGAATCTCTTCTGACAGAACAGGTTGAAGGCGTACAGGTTCTGGATGTGATGGATCTGCTGCTTCTTGTCACCGTCTGAATCATCCTTCATCTTCTGGTGAGAAAAACCAGACTCAAAAAGCTCATCACACTATGGTAAAACAGCTACAGCGGAATGCCAGCCTCGAGGAACAAACCACATGAATATCAGTATTTATTCTTGTGAAATGCACATGTAGAGATGTACAGTTAGAAAAAGTAACCATAAAAGACAAACCCAAAAGCGTTGTACTGTTGACTGAACATGCTGCTCTTAACCCTCTGGTATCTGCCCATAGAGGTCCTTCTAAACACAGACAGCCCATAATCTGTGCAGCGCCATAGTAACCTCAAAATGTTTTTCATACACTTTGTTTTGAACTTTTTTTTTTAATTATTTATTTTGTATGTCATCAACTTGAGCCATAAACAAAAATGCCAAATACTCAATAACTGTCATATTTTTTACCCTTTAAATGCCATGTAAAAACACAAACAACTTTTGTTTTTTTCAATATATGACAAAAAAATTGGATTACTTATTTTTTTGATTTTGCAGCCTGGCATATGTCAATGATTAACAGAAACATTGGTTAATATGTATTATTATGTTTTGTGCTAGATCAAATGTTAGATGCATTTTTTTATGCAAAAAACACAAAAAACCTTTTTTTTCCAATATAAAACATGATAATTGGATTAGTTATTTTTGTATTTTTTCATCCTGTCATATGTCAGTGATTAACACCAACATTGGTTCATATACATTATTATTTTTTGTGCTAGGTCAAATGTTAAATACTAAAATGTGTCTGTGCAGTTTTCCTCACTTGGTACAAGGGTGTTAGTGTAGTAATTTAACATTGTTTATAATGAGATGATTTTAGTGGATGGGTCAGAATTTAAACAATCATGCAAAAATGAACAACTTTTGAATTCTGGCCTAAAACAAATTATGAAAAATAATATGATTGATCCTTTACAACGTGAAGTACAAAGTGTGTATAATATGCTCACCTGGATACCAGAAGGTTAATCAAGATCAGTGTTTTTTTTATGTTTTATCCTGTGAGCTGAAGCACAAATAGAATCCTGAGGAACTGAATAAGCTGATATAAATGTAAAGTGAGGTGTGTGTGTGTGTGTGTGTGTGTGTGTGTGTGTGTGTGTGTGTGTGTGTGTGTGTGGGTGTGTGGTGTGTGTGTGGGTGTGGGTGTGGGTGTGGGTGTGGGTGTTGGGGGGGGCACTCACCGCAAGCTGAAGAGCCAGCTCAAACTGCTTGTCCTGAAGAAGCTGCCGGATCTGGCTGGCTATCGACACCGGCACCAGACGCCACACAAAGTGGTTGCTGGCAACGTACACAATATTTGGCCTGAGAGAGATAAAGGAGGGGAGATGAGATGGAGGATGGGTCAGAACAAAAGGGCTCTTCTTTGTGGGAGGAAACGACTTCATTAGCATCATGAGGAGAAACGACGACCAGGAAAGATAATGAAACGGTCTTTTAGAGGAACCAACGTGGTCGAACCAATCGATACCTCATTTGGAACCTGTGTCCAACTTCACTAGGGATGGGATTCGTCACTGACCCCAAGATTCAATTAGGACTCACGGTGCATCTTAACCCTTAAAGACCCAAACAGCCGCCACAGACCAAAATAATCTACTGATCTAAAATGTTTAATAACTGTTGATCCATTCATCCTAGGAGGATGAATACTGGGATAAATATCATTGCATTGGTTAGTTTGAGGCATTTTGGAAGTAAAGATAACAATGTAACCAGAGATGGTTTTCACTTAATATTTCTCAGTATTGATTTTGTTTTTTTTTTATCCATGACTATGATTTTAAATGTTCTAACTCTCCCATTAAACTTTAAGGAAATATTGCAGTTTATGGACATAAATATTGGGACACATCATGTCTACAGCTGTAAGATGTCCTGTTGATGATGATTTGAGATAAAAACATCAATATTAATAATCAATATGATATTTATTCCAATATAACTGTATAATGACATTTGTCCTTGTTGTTTTCTATCCCAGACCCCTGTTAGAAAAGAGACACCTGAATTCAACGTGTCCACATACTTTTGTCCATATAGTGAATGACTTGGGCGAATATGCCATGAGGATTATGATCTTATGGCTATATATCGACAGCTGAAAGGTATATTTAGCGTACAATGGAACAGAAACAAACCGTAATAAGTTAACAAAGTAACTCTTCAATAAAGGAAAGAGAAAACACAGCCTCCAAAATGCTCACAAATGTTCACGACTTTTGTCATGAACCAGTGTACCAAGCCTTCAGTTTATATATTTCCTTTAGGTTGTTGCACTTAATGGATTATTTTAGCTTATTTATTTTTACTAAAATCAGTTTGTGTACAAGCACTTTATTCATAATGTACACCAGATCTATTCTGTTAATCCTACACACTGGACTGATTTTAATAATATACTCTGCAACTGTATTAAAATACAAGATTCAGTATGAACAGATAGGTGATATTAAATGCCTCGGTCCAGGATCCAGGGGCAATTAAACCTGATATGACTGCAGTTGTTCAGAGTGTGCATAACAACAGCTCAGTTTACCAAAGACGTCGACAGAAAACTCAACATCATTTGTGCTAAAACACTGAAGTGCTAAGTGGATTAAAGAGATGAGAGCCTCACCCTGCTGATGTAATGAATCGTGGTCTCTGCAGCTCCACGCTCTGCACCAGCAGCCTTGGCTCAAAGGTCCGGATCTCCACATACCGAGGCAGAACGGCAATGATGTACGGAGGCTGATGCTCTGAGGACGTTTAAAGGGAGACAACGGCGTCACTTTGAGCAAACCAACAAGCATTACTGAATTAAAACACAAGGAGGGTCAATATGACTATAAAGCGCCTCTCAGACTTCAAAATGTCCAAAAAACCTCAACATTTTCAACTTAACGTTGTGTTTGATGTCGACTGCATTTTTAATCCTTTTTTTCTAAGCAAAGTACAAGCAGACCACAAAATATGAAACAAATATATCCACCCTGTTACTGACAAATGCATGTTAAATAAGCGACAGTGTGGACAGATTTGGCTAAAGTTAGCATTTAATGACCACATGTTGGACCTTGAGTTGGTCAGTAGGTCATCTTTGAAGAGGACTGTGGAATATTCAACTATTAGATTTAGAATTTCTGAAAAGTTTTATATTAAACGGTATTTTGTGGTGACAGGGTGGACATGCTAAGACCACATCTAAGTACAAACACAAAATGAAAATGTTGAAATGTAAATGTAAATATTAAATGCTCTTGTAGAGTACGTTTCCACCTCCAATGAAGAGCCTCAATGTCTAATGATGTCATCAGAGATAATGCATCTGATTCTCAACACTTTGTTGTTGTAGATCCGTCATCTGAAGTGTTATTGTCTGATCTCAGACATTGCAGGTGTGTCTTACTTTTTCATTTGTAGACACAACTTCAGCAGGAACGTGATGTTTAGACAATAAAAGCTGTGTTACACAGTGAATAGATTCTACTCAGAGGGAGTTTATTTTGTAATCGTTATGGAAGTAGAAAAGTGAGTTGCAGTGCATTTAATATCTCAAACGTAAGAAGATCAAAAGGACGTTTTGCATTAAATGAAACCGTTTTTACTTCTTAAAAAGAAGAAATTAGAAACAAAGGTCTGATTCTATTAAAGGCCTTGGAACTTCTGCAGCTGAGAGAAATAAAAGCCTGGATGCTATTTTAGGAAAAACAGAATGCAAAACTGGCACGAAATGAATCCCAGTACATCCTGTCATGCTTTACATAAACCTCTGTAGAAGGTTCCAGTCAATTTGCCTCTTTGTATTTACAGACCTCTTTTTATTCTTCTTTTACCAACTTTGTAAATGAACCAACATCAGGTGCATTTTTCTTTGTAGATAAAGTGTTAATTTTGGACCAATAGCTTAAGAATAACAGTGTATTTTCAGATTTTTCTATTTTTTTCCCCATGATTTTGAATCTGAACACTTCTTCTATTGCTGGATATGAACGTAATACTAGGGAGACAAATGTCAAAAACAAAGACTGTGTCAAAGACAGCCCCGGAATTCTACAAAGAAGGAAACTGTTGATGGGAACATAGAACACAAAAGTGTTTAGACACTAATGGAGCCTGTGTTGTTATTTTAATGAATAAACTTTTTATTACATTTGTCTGAGAACTTTGTGACTCTCCCTCATAAATATCCATTCACGCTGCATGCATTGGACGTATCTGATCCACTCTGACTCTTGAGAGCTGGTGACTGAGCTGTGGTTTAAAGGTCTGGAATGAGGCAGGAAATCTGGGCTATCTGGACAGATCTGAGGCTGGACTCTGAACCTGGTCCACAGGGGAGACCCGGGGCTCGGAGTTATGACCACAGCTATCAGCAACGGTCAGTCAGATGGACTTCAGACTGACCAGCTCTCATCTTGCCCTGATGCAAAGCAAACACACACCACTGACTGTACCACAACGAGGAAATTGCAGTGTGTATGAACCCAGTGCTCGGAGGCTTCATTTCCCCTCCGATTTGTTCCTCTGAATGCCAATGAGCGGTGGAAAAGGCAGCGCTTATGAAGCAAAAGGAGAGCTCATCTGCATCAGTTCTGTGACAAAGTTCATTATTAAACCAGAGCGCTGGTATCTTAGTCACAAAATGAAACGGCTCAGATAAAGGTGCATTTCCTCTTGTGACATGTGGAAAACATCACCACAGCTTAGACCCAGTGGAAAGAAGACGCTGCACCAGGAAGAACAGATTAAGGAAGAGAAAAGACGACGACTGACAAATCACTGACTGTATTTAGGCCAAATTTTCTTTGTGTTTCAGTATCAGTTACTGCTATGTGGACGAACCTGCTGAACTATGACAACGACTGCTGAGGCCAAGTCCACAGTTTTACATCAGACATAATACAAAAAAAGTCTTATTCCACCTTTATCTTTGTTGTTTTTCAGGGTTCAAATGATCATACATATTGATTTTTCTGTGTCTTTTCTTCACATACAACAAGAAAATGCAGGAACTATGTGCACAGCCTTAGAGACACACAAAAAACTGAACTAAATGTGTTGTAAAGGTGAAAGTCAGTATTTAGTGTGATCTCTGACCCCAAGACGAGAAGCAGCACAAACAATTAGAAATATCTGACATGTGTTGAATGAAACATCATTTACTGATGTTTCATTTAAAACATCAGTAAATGAATGCCATAACGCTCATATAGTCTGAACTAAAGGGTTAAAGACATGTTAAATACAAAGGGAGGTCCCAGTACATACGAACACTTTGGTTTATAGAAGCTGTTTTTTAACCTTTAGTTTTTGCTGCTGTTCATACTTCACATATATCAGATTGGATCTAAATACAGAGACAGATGGACATTAGAACTACAATATAACTATAACCCTGCAAAATGTGAACTATGTGCATTTAAGTCAAGCAATAATCTTCTGTTCTGCAATATGCAATATTTATTCAATATTTATCATAATACGAATGCACTATTTATATACAGACTTGAGTTCATAGATATACATACTGTTTCATAGATAATACATACTGTTAACATTGCAAATATTGGGACTATTCATATTTTATGTCTATTTTTCATAGACACTACATCACTCTATTCTTATCTTACTTTTGTTAAATTTTATATTCCATTTTCTTATCTTTATTTTTAGCTTTTGTGTTTTATATTCACTCTGTTATTATTTTCTGTAGTACTGGTGTTTTATTCATATTGTTGCACTGACTGGAGTAGCACTGAACTACAATGGCAATAAAGGCTATTCTATTCTGCTTGGACTTTTACACAGTATTGCATTGTTAGCATTATTTGCATATTGTACTTAAAATATGCAGAGTTAAATTTGTGTTTGTTTTGCATTGCAGAGGATGAAGCGTCTAGAGTTCATGTGACTGTCCATTCCTGATACCAGTGGTTCAAACAGAGCCCAGACTCTCCCCTGTGGGCCAAGTCTGTCCTTGATCAGAGTCCAGCTTCAGACCGCTAGTGATAGAAGTCTGCACATTTAAGGTTTAATGTGAAAAATACTTCACTGTGAGGAAAAGTTCTGCAAGTATTATGAGGAAAAATGTCATTAAAATGTGTTTGTTGTGCAGTAAAATGGTCCCTGTCAGTGTTTTACTATTATATCTGATGGTTTTTTCCCTGCTGATATTTAAAGTTGAGCTCATCTGAACATCTTTATAAACTGTGGGTAATTTTAATCTACAGTGATGTATCATATTCTATGAAATCATCATATGTTTATAGTATCGTTGTCCTGGGGGAACCACATATCACTAAAAGCACTTTTTTCAAACATAAGGGTGGGAAAACCCCCAGACCTATCATCAATCTGTTGATATGAAACATTTAACAATCTAATGATATACTACAGTGTATTAGGGACATTTATGGTAAAACAAAAGACAAGTATGAGATGAGGAAACAGGTAATATTTCAAGAAAAAAAGCTCTGGATTGTCTTGATTAAGCTCGCAAATTAATGAGAAAAAAAACTATTAAATACATTTTTAGGAGGAAAACCTCAGATTTATGAGAAAAAACAGCATATTATCTGAGTCATAGATTAAAATAAAAAGTCAGATATTCTCTGAAATTAAAGAAAACTTCACGAATTCACAAGAAAATTTTTTCACTTTTTTTCCTCCTAAAAATTGTTGATTTTGGCCCTAATATGCCGCCATAATAATATGATAGAATAGTTTTTTCTAGTGCAGAGAAGAGACTTACTGCGTTTTATGGATGAAATGGAGCAGATGGATGTGTTTGTGTCCAGTTTGTTTCATGTGACGTGTTTGTGTCCAGTTTGTTTCATGTGACTGGTGTGTTTCAGATGTCGTTAGTGAAGGCCGACTGCTCTGTACTATCTGTGGTTAATTGACATTTTGTATGTAATCTGGATCAGGCAGTAAAGTGCATTTATTACCTCCGCCAAGGAGGTTACGTAATCACCAGGGTTTGTCTGTCTGTCTGTCTGTCTGTCTGTCTGTCTGTCTGTGCGTGACAACTCAAAATGTTATGGACAGATTTTAATGAAATTTTCAGGAAATGTCCAAAATGGGACAAGGAACAAGTGATTAGATTTTGGGGGTGATCCAGATCATCGTCTGGATCCAGGATGAATATATATTATTTGCAATATGGCCCAGTACCCCTAAAGTGGGTTACCTGGCAACAGACTTATATATTGCTGTTACTACAGAGAGCTGCCTTGGCGGAGGTCTGCACTCTCCAAGTGCTTTTCCAGTTCAACATTGTTTTAAAGTTGGAAATGTCAGTAAAAAATGTAGAAGATGAAATTCACATGGCAGTTTAGTAAATTTGTGTCGCAGGGAGACACTGTAACTCCATCTCTGGTCTTATTTTGAAAGATTTTAGGTGAAAATGGCCTGTGACGTTGTATTTACAGTTATTCCAAGATGGTTTTAAAAATGGAAGAGAATCTGAAACTCATCCTATAAAGAAAACACGTCACTGTTCAGTTAATCACAAACATTCAGAATCATCACATTTGGAGGTTTTTCATTTGGCAGCATAGAGATGAAAAACTGTGAGCACTATTAAAGCTGTCAGACAAATGTAGGGCAACACTATCTCCTGGAATCTAGTGCAGTAAAAGATCCAAAAAATGAAAATCATCAAGTACAAGTATTGCAAATTTGCACTTAAGTACAGTGTTTTAGTGAAATGACACTAACCAGCATGTAACTGTAGCTGCGCTGCTCTCATTCCCCTAAAATAACTGTCAGATCTGCGGTCTGCACAGCAGGTTTCTGTTTCGCTAAATGCCAAAAATCTGTTCCATCTTGTGGCATTTCCTTGTTTTGTCCCTGTTACACAAGGATATGGTTCTAGAAAAGCTAATTAATGCTAAGTGGTTTCATTTATATCCCGTCCTTGCCAGGATCGATAAATGGCTGTTTCTGAGATGCTGATTAAATCTAATATTTATTCACTTATAACATGACTAACACGGCTATTGTGGAATGTTTCTGAGGGTTGAAAAAGAGCAGCCAATTGAGTTTTTTCACAGATGAACAGGCTGCTGGGAGTGACACATTCTGACTGAAACACCTTCTGTGTTGTAGAAGAATAACTCATGATGGAGCTGAAGGCAGGGGGAGACTTTTTTGGCTTTTGTTTCTCTGCATGTGAGTGTCCTTTTGACTGTGCTGTCAGTTTGGATTACTATCGAACATAAGCTAAGTGTAACAAAGAGAGAAAAAGCCCAAAAGCACTGAAATAGATGATTCATTATCTACGAACTAGCAGAAAGAAGATGAATGTACCTTAAACATCAATAAGTGTAGAATCTAAGAAAAGCTTATATGATTCAAACTGTATTTCTATTCAGTTCTTACCCATTGCTATAGGGATATCCGTCCAGTTCAGGGCACATTTCTGGGTGCAGGTTCCCTCTTCGTTTAGCACCACAGTTAGGTCATCCTGCCCAACAGCCACCTTCCCATCAGCCAGTGGGGCGACCAGAGGCTCCAACTGTTTCCCGGTGGGAAAGAGTTCCTTGATGGAGCCACGGCCATCCATCTGTTTGACAGCAGAGAGAGTGTGGGTGAATCAGGAGACACCGACTCTATTAACCCTACGTTAGTCACCTGGGGTGTTTCGACACCCCAACTTTTTTTAAATTGCTCATAATTTCCAAATTAATATTTTTTTCTTTCCGTCTTTCCAGGTATTTTCTTGATTTATTAGG
>JAPQRQ010000016.1:23792171-23802788 GCA_037367365.1 Apogon talboti | reverse complement strand
AACATCACGTATAACACTAGCGATTGCGTCGGGTAACTTTTGTTGTGGCCCTTTGTCAAAAACGCGCGAATAGTAAGTCACTGCTCCACCAGTCAGGCATGGTCAGCGACATGTTGCCTCCCTGACGGGCTGTTTCAGCACCGGTAGTGATGCAGAGTTGTTGATTGGTCTGATTGGCTGGACTGTGCAGCAGACGCCAGTCTAAGGTGACACATTGTCGGCCAGTGCTGAGTCCGCGTCCCCAGGACAATGGCGGAGTGCAAAGCTTACGGCTGCACAAATAACAAGCGCAGAAATCGTGGAAAACATTTCTTTTGTGTACCTAAACCAACTGATGGCAAGAGATTAGAGTTGGCAAAACGTTGGCTGCATAACATTGGGACGAGTTACACTATAAAAACGTTTCCTTTTGGACGGAATTCAGTAGTCTGCGAAGACCACTTCAAGCCAACCTGCTATAAGCGGGATCTTCAGGCAGAACTACTGGGTACCAAACCCCTGTTTCGTCTGAAATCGGACGCCGTTCCCACAGAGTTCAGTCACAAAAAGTCAAAGGATGATGACAATCGAATAGAGCGCCTCACAAAAAGGAACCAGTCGGTGGTAAGGGGCTTGAGTTAAAAATAACACAAAACAAAACGATGAATCATTATGACTTATTTTTTGTAATTCAAATTGTAGTCGTGACCATGCAGTGATAAGTTATATGCCGCTTGGTTATTAACTTTTTTTGAACCTAAAATAAGACAAGACTCTGTTTATCCCACCATGGGGAAATTTGACAGTTAACAGCAGCAACATACAACAAGCAATCGCAGAGAGAAAGACAGGTAGAAAAACCAAAAATGAGTGAAAATGAAAAATATAAACAGAAAGATGAGAAATTTGGCATTTATATACATATTTTTTTTTAAATAATTTGAATTAAAAATTAAATATTATTTACATATTTACATCATCATCAATATCAATATGGCTGCACATGTACATGTTGTTATATGGCGGGGGGTTACTGTGGGTCTCCAGACTGAGACTCAGGTTGAACAGGTACAGAACCACCTCACTCATCTGGTACATATTGGGGGGTGTGAATGGAGGAGGGACATGCAAGGATGGGGACTGGAGCCAGGACAGACCGGTGTGATTGGGACTGAGGTGTCGATGGCAGGGGGGAGGCTGCCACACTGGACAGGTGTGAAAAGGGACCTGGATGGGTGGGGCTTGGAGTCAGGATAGAGTCAAACCTGTTGAAAGGCAAATTCAGCTTGTTTGCCATTAGGGATGGAGAGCCTTACTTGGAACTGGATCCGAGTTGTGTTTAAGTCAAATGGGCCGGGTGCTGTGAGCCAGGGCTCTGTCCGGCTGTGTGGTGGGCTCTACTTCCAGTTCCAACAAATGACAGTAGAATTCAGTCATCTTGCAAAGTTCTAATATAAATGCGAGATGTCTGGAAATGTCATTTGAAAATGACGTACTGCAGTATGCTCATATTGAACCGCCAGGGGTGTACCAATCGGTACCACGTGTACCATTGCAACCCTACTAATAAGATATGTTGCACAATATGCAATTTGGCTGCATTCTATTCTATTCTATTCTATTCTATTCTATTCTATTCTATTCTATTCTATTCTATTCTATATTCTTTAGCATAACTATGGTGTAATCACAGAATGTAAAGGTCTGTATTGATGATGGTGTGAATTAATATGCTTTGTTCTCTGCAGGTAAGAAACGGGACAGACAGAGGGTCTATCGACGCTGTTTCAGAGGCTGGCAAATCATTGGACGTTGAAGATGCAGCGCTGGCTTGCCAGTCTTCACTGTCCAACCACAGAGAGGAGGATCAATTTACTGTTGCTGAAAAAGAAAAGGAAAATAATGAACATAATGACACAAAAGCTGGGAATGGTGAGGATTTTAGAATTCCATCAGAGACATTTTCTTCTGGGGAGATTACGGTGGAGGGCGTGAAAACTGAAGACGACTTTGAATTGGAGGAAAAACCTGTAATCCAAAAAGACAGTAACTCTGAGAAAAGTCCTGCACAGCTAGATGTGAGCAAGGATGTGAAAGAGGAGGTAATGTCTGAATTTAAAGAAGAGGTGGACAGTGACTCTACAGAATACACACAACACACACACACACCTGTTGGCTCTAAACTGGTGGATTCTCCAGCCGATAACATCGACGAGATGATGGACATTGGTACAGTGGATCAGGTGGAACAAGAAGCTCAGATGAAAGAGGAGGAACAGGATGATATGATGGATGTGGGCACCAGCAGCTCTTCCCCTGTCTCCAATACAGGTAAAATAAAACGACACATAGATGAACTTTTTCAGGCAGCAATTAATCCTAGAAAAGCAAAAGTCATGTTAATATCCTTTGTTGTGAAAAATGCTAAATTCGCAGATTTTGTCATGAAGGAGATCAAGTTAATGTTATGGTGTTTGAAGGGAAAAAGGGTCAGTAATAATGATCAAATTATATTCTAATTTCGGTTATTTCTCAAGGCAAAGATGTTTCTGTTCAGCTTTCTAAATATAAAAATTAACTTATTTTCAAGGTTTTATCAGTGATATTGTGCTTGTATTTCACTCATTAGTCTCAGCTCACTGTTTATAAAAAGCACTCATTGGTGGCTTTTCCATTGGACATATGCACAAAACTACCGATATTTACTAAATGTCGGAAAAAACAGAAGTGTGCAATGTTGGCTTTTCCATTAAATCACAAATGCGATGACTTGTTTATTTATTATCGCGAAACGTGATGAGAAGTCATTCCATAAACATGGCGACGAACCGAAATATGATTTTGATTTACAGATATATTCATCGTTATTTTATATTACCCTTCTTAGGGATGGGAATTGATAAGAATTTAATGATTCCAATTCCTTATCGATTCTCTTTGGGTGAGGGAATAAAAGAGTACAACCTGGTTTGTTTGCATTAACTGTCTTTTATATTTTCATCTCTGCACAGAAAACATAACATATACAGTATGTACAAATATAGAGCTTCCATTACGAGAATGGGGGGAAATACCTTCAACATGCAGAAACATTTAGAAACACAGCCTGAAATTAAACTGCATAAATGTAACGCCTTTGACTGGCTGCTTGGCGAAGGTGGCGGTGACTCTGGAAGTAGTTGCTGCTCTAATTAATGTACATAACTTTAATTATGTGATTAATTTATTTATTAGTTAAAACAATAAGAACAAATAAAAAAGGATCCATTTCTGTCCCTTCAACTCCCTCAGTCTCAACAGCAGAAGCTGGTAACTCTGTTGAGGAGGAAGTCGATGTGAAACCTGTTGTGTTACCTCCACCGTCAGAAGACGATCACATGGAGGCCGTCAAAAAGGATGTAGATTTGATGCAGCCCTGCTCGTCTCCATCGTCTGAGGCTGTGGTCAGTACAGGTGAGTGACTTCAGTGGAAATATCCATAACATGCAGAGGATTATGTGTATATATGCTACGTCTAGTTCAAGCTTTTAGAAAAATCTTTTTTGTAATAATAATAATAATAATAATAATAATGATAATAAAATTTATTTATATAGCACTTTTTGCAGAAAGATGTCACAAAGTGCTTTACAATAAAATCAGAAGTAAGTTACATAGGCAGTAAAAACACACAGTTACATACAAAGACAAAGGCATAAAAACATAAAACTAAATGGTCATAAAACCCACCCTTAACTAAAAGCCTGTCTAAACAAGAAGGTCTTAAGTAGCTTTTTAAAAGACTCAATCGAGTTTAAGGTGCAAAGTGCCAGTGGCAGGGTATTCCAAAGTCTCGGGGGCCACAGCTTTGGAATGCTCGATCCCCTTTACTTTTGTGAGTGGAGGGAATGATCTAAGAGCCCAAGGAGCGTTGTGCAATTTTAGCAACTCTAAAATATAAGTAGGGGCTTGGCTACTTAAAGCTTTAAAAGTACGATCTGAAATTTGAAAATTTATCCTAAAAAGAAATGGGAGTCTCACTTATAAAGAGTTCACTAAGAGTGAGGGACTTGTTGAATATGGAACGAGCGTTCAGTAATGCCATCCGGATTGGCAGTGACAGATCAGCAGGATCCACAGATGACTGGGGCGGGACTGAAAACAAACACCTGTTGCAGTGACAGTTTAGTGGAGAGGGAGTGGGATGTCCGGTTGTGATGCTGATGATGATGTCTATTTGTAGTGAGAATAGGGATATGCTGACCAGTGGAGAGATCATTCCACAGAGGGAAGCTGGTGTGAGTGAGGGGTATCACTGTCTTTAGTGTGGGCCTGGGGAAGGAGGAGAGATCAGTCGGGCTGGTGTTTATTTTTAATTAATGTGACCTACAGGGGGAGCTGGTGAGAGGAACAGCACTGTGAGCTGTGGGCACTTCTATTTTTTGGGGCATTTTGCTGTACATATGTCACCTGGGGGCAGGGGTTATGTTCTACGGGTTAGGGGATAACCGCATTATGACACCGCACGGACACAAGAACCCGCATCAAACACATCAGTGACACAGGACCTAACCCCGCCCCCAGTGCAAAATGCCCCAGAAAACAGGAGTCCCGTGAGCTGTGACCTGTGGAGTAGGCCTTTTTCACAGCTTACATATTTTTGCCAGGAAATACGCAATCGCTGTGGAATTCTACTTCCTCGCCTATCAGGGTAACTATGGCGCAAGCGAGGAACAAGAGTTTTTGTAGCAGTCCAGGTTGCTCTTGTAATGCCCAAAAGCAGCCGTATCTGTCTTTTCATTCTTTTCCTGTGGACAGTGAGGTTAGGCGGAAATGGACTCAGGTGATCCAGTGGGATGAGGGACCAAAGTTTGTGATTAAAAAGGGTAGTACGTATGTCGGTCCGTGTATGTCACAGCCATTTGATTTCCGTTTTGATATTGATAAATGGAAAAACGACTTGCATTTCATTTTTCGTTTTAAAATCAGTAAACGGAAAAGGACTTGTATCCTGTTATTTGTCATAAAATCGGGAAAAAAACAGGAAACTGCTCCTTATTTGACTTCAGGTGCTGTGGAAAATGGAAAATTGGAATTGAGAAAAATGTTGTTCTTTTCTATTCCCATTTTGCTGTAGGTAGGTCCTTTTTTAATGATCTGGAAAGCATTGTTTTCCAGAGGGTTCCCACGAGACCCATGAAACCAAAGAAGACGTTTGTAGTTCAGATTTGTTAGATGCAAGATGTCTTTAGATCAACATTCAGATTTTATTAAGCCTCTGGAGTCTGAGTGTATTTTGGCTGTTTCTGAATACTTTGCATCTCCAATGCGTGCTCCACGCTCAAATAGCACATCATTTTTCAGATTCACAAAACAAAAACCAACCACACTACACACTCAGACTGCACTACTCACTAATTATACACTCAAAAAACGCTAAATATGAACAAATCTCTGAAAGCTTGAAGTTCTAATCCTATTGCGGTTGCAGTTACTTCCACAACTTTTCTAGTTGCTCAGCAACCAAGTTATGCATGGTGCAGCATGCACTTCTGATTGGTCTATGTGATGCACTTTTTCCACCAATGGGGACGTAAATGATGACATAACCTGTTTTCCTGGTTCCACGTCCAACAAATCCGGGACATACTACCTGCAAACCAAACGTTGGCTTTTCTGATGTGTCTGACTGGATGAAAAGGAGTTTGAACTCTGTTGAGTCGAACTGTTAGTTCTGTAGTTGTTAACAGCTGCAGTCTGCTTATCATGTTTTGTCTTTAGTTCATGAAGACTGCTATGCACGGACATAAATTATTACTGCATTTACCTTTCACTGAACTGGACAGAACAGATAAAGGACTGATAAACACAATATGAAGTATGAAGATGTGGAAGCACCTCATGAAAGCCTTATTCTATATCAAGTAAACATATGAGGATCCTGTTAAGCAGATGCAGTGGGTGCTAATTAGCTAAGATGCTAACATTCGCTAACATTACTTTCTCATTTGTTCAATACTTCTAACTTCACTTATCAGCTCCATCCTCTTCCTCTATACTGTATCATCACATGTGAAGTGGTAGAATGACAACTGGATGTGTTTTATGGACTCGGACACAACTACAGCAGAATGAATACAGATGGTTAATGATGGTTATTTAGATGGTTAATAAAATCTCAATATTGATCTAAAGACATCTTGTATGTAAGAAATCTGAACTACAAACATCTTCCTTAGTTTGGTGGGTCTTGTGGGAAAACTCGGGAAAACAATTAGTTCTGGGTCATTAAAAAAGACCTACCTACGGCAAAATGGGAGTGGAAAAGGAAGAAACATTTTTCTCAATTCCAAGTCTCTTTTTTTTTGTTTTTTCGATTTTATTACAAATAACAGGATACAAGCTGTTTTTCGTTTACAGATGTTAAAACAAAATACAAGTCACTTTTGTTTTTCATTTTTTTTATTTCAAAACTAAAGTCGAATGGCTGCGATGTACACAGATCGTATGTCTACAGTAGACATTTCACGTCTGAAGATTACGTGCTGGGAATCACTGTTCGCTGCCTGAAACCCGGGGCTGTTCCTATCAGCTGCATTTCTGTTCAGAAGAGGGACTGTTTATGAATGGTGCCAGAAACGCCAGTCAGTAGGGACTTCCTAAAGCGAATGATACCGAATGACGGTTGTCGTTCTGGTAAGGTACAATTATCGCTCCCTTGTCCTTCGGTTTATACTTCTGTCATTCAGTTTATAAATGTGTACCTAATTTGGATCGAATTTAAGGGCATTTGTGCGAGTCAGGGGTGGTAGGGGGTTGGGGTGTGTTCTTCACCCCAAAGTCATTGTCATTCTGCTTTATTCCAGCCAGTGTAATTTCACCGCAAAAAAGTGTCATTTGGTTTTAATGCTGTACACAAAATGTGGACATGTTTGTAAACCGAATGACAGAAGTATTAACTGAAGGGAGCAGTTATTGTACCATGCCAGAGCAACTACTGTCATTCATCATTCAGTGTCATTCGTCATTCGGTTTAGGGAGTCTCCAGTCGTTACTATCTTTGGGAGATCATGTCAACGAAACAGCAAGGAAGGCTGTGAAACTCGACCACAATTATGCAACGCCTCTGCCTGCAGGTAAGAATTTTACCTCCTGTAGAGTATGTGTTCATAGTAGATGTCATGTTGCATTGCCTTCTTCAATCACTGTAACAGCTTGTCAATAGTTGACCACAGCTAACTTACAGGTTTTAAAAGCATTTACCCCCAAAAAAGGTTAACTGATGATAGCATTCGGCTAATATAATAGGCCTACTATTTACAATAAGAAGCTGCACATGGATGATAACATGGATAACAATAGCGAGACAAGCAGCTCTGGGAGTTTTTGTAGGATGGTGGTTACAGTGGAACCAAGGAAACATTTGGTTATGGCATTAAAGAATTGGAGTTTATGGATGATGGAGTCCTCAAGGATAGCAGTGGTCAGAGTGAAAAGAGAGCAAGGAGATGAAGTTGAGGATGAGGGGGCACTGGACACTCCAGGTGGACATTCCACTGGAGGACCGCTGGAGTGGTGGCGAACTACCTCCTGTAGAAGCTGACACTGGGCAGAGGAGTGGGGGTCCTGGGATCAAGGGTTTCATTGGAGGACCAGTGTCATGATCGTTGCCGGCCACCAGTTCGGAGGCAATCACGATGTCGGCAGGAGCCAGTTCCTGGACTGAGCTGGGTGAGATGGGAGGCATATCAGCTGAAGTGGAGGGAGCTGGAGCATCCTCCATTGACTGGACGCTGAAGCGGTTTGAAGTGCTGGTCCTCGGCAGTGGTGAAACTTTTCTTGTGTTCTTGTTGTGGCCACGTATCACCACTTCAGACCAGGATTTTAAACAGATCCCAGAACACTGTCTCATCAGAGGGGGCTTTGGACTTCTCTGTACTCGTCAGAACGAGGCTGGACAGTAAGGGGAGGTGGCTGGAGAAACCACAGAGTTGCGCGTCTTTCTCTGCTAGTTCTGCGGAGAGGCGCTGAATATCCTCTTTGAAAGTGGCTATTTTCTCGTAAGCCTTCTGCAGGCTTTTGTTGACTTGGATGAGCGGGCTGTCTCCAGGTGATGTGGATGAAGCCATGGAGGTAGCAGCTAGATCCCAAGGGCAGGGCACAGGAACTGGCCAGTGAGAGCCACAGGTGGGTCTCACAGGTGTACGATAGCTTAGCTGCTAGGCTAAGAACAGCCCAGTCAACTTAATCTGAAGTCACTTGATGCACATTTAAAGTCCAGGGGTGGCTTCGGACAGGTGCCAAAAAAGTCACGAAAGGTTAATCCTTATTGTTGTGGACCGCCCTGCCCATAGGGCAAAGGTAGGATACAAAAAAGAGATTATATTCCCAAAAGTCAGATTCAAGTTAATGGCATTTTGGGTTGATGGTGCTGTACAGCTAACACACACTGAAAATACTAACAATTGGTTCCTCCAATTATTAGATTAACCAGCCTGGGCTAAAAAGACACAATGTAAAAACTGAATTTGAGTGGAAAAAAAACATTAAAGGTAAAAGTGAGTAGTTTAAAAGGCTATATTTCTGGGAGTAGATAAGCCGGTGGTCTGACAGACGCCACCCATGTGCTATGCCAGTATAAAGCGTGCCCCTGAAGCAGTAGCGAGCCATTTAAGATGTTAAAAAGCTCTTCTGCCTGAGCCTCTTCAATCATTATTTTAAACATAAATTCTTAATAATTACTCACTCACTCTGTTTCTCACTCATAGACTTTAAAGGCCATCCAGTTCTGCCTTTGTCATAGTGGAGCCTGCTATAGTCTAATTTGACCTGCCGTAGTTAGATTGTAAATGAAAAATACTGTGGTCAATGACCTGCTTTTAACAGAAGAGGTTAGACATCTTGGAGCTCTTTCCACACTGCTTTTAGTGTACTAGCAGAACGTGCACATTTACTGTTATGGCTTCAGCTTTAGGGTATAACAAAGAAGGTTATGCACAGTGGTAGCTTGAGGTTTTATAAATAACAAGGTGAAAGCATGTAGCGGTGAAAGCAGGTGTGTGTTTGTGGTCGGTGTTCTGCCCTGCTCTGGACTCTGAGTAAGGGTGGTGGTGAAGAGTTATCTGTCATACTGTGATGCGGGTATGCAGTGGTGGAAAAAAAATTTTTGGACACCCTATGCATTTGTCATATACTGCATGAAGAATCACTTGTAAGTCATTGAACTCTGCAAAGTATTGATCTCTAAACCCACATGCTCCCTTTTGCACATGCTCTGTTCCATTGAGGTCAAAACTGGATGTTTCAGCAGATAATAAAGCACATCCAGGGCATGATGTATTGAAACTGTCAATAATTTAGTTTGTTTAAAAAATGCATTTGTTTATGTCTGTCTGATTAAGGCCACACCTTTTGAAACACAAAAAAGATTTTTCTACAAATATTTCACGGTGGTATCTGAGACCGTGTAAAATTTTAAGGGTGTCTGAAAACTTTTTTCCAATACTATAGATGAGCTCACAGTCGACAGACATGTTTTTTTTTTGTTTTGGGTTTTTTATACAGCTGAACACCATGACGCTACAGTCTGTGGTCCATCAACCACAGGTAAAATGTAACTCTTTGGGAAACGCTGTTAATTATTTTTTAATGTATAACTCAGTATAAAACATATGTATAGCCTTCAATAATTTGGAGTGAATTTGGAGGAGATGATTAAAACCCTACCCAACAAATCTAATCATCTCTTTCATGTTCAGGATCATTGAAGTTATATTCATCACATCTGCCACTGTTCTATTCATTTCTGTGCCATGAATGTTTGTTGAACCATCGACAAATGTTTCCATAGGGAAACGCAGCATATCTCCCACGGCCCTCATGAATGGGATGAAAGTCGTCAAACTGGCAATACCAAAACTACAAATTGTAAGTATAAGGAAGGAAATTTGCTTCTCTGTTAATACCTGAAGTCCAGTAAAGACCTAGTTTCAGTTTATCAGCTGTTTTCCTGTTAAACCCTGTCTTTTCTCTGGTTAGTGCTGACACCATGTCTGTTTAACAATAGAACTACATCAGGAATAAATGGGATAGAAGTTCTTAACCATCTTGTTTTTACCATTTCAGTAAACACCAGTTTCCAAACACAGATCTGTCCCCATTCACATTTTAAAGCTACTAATTCTACCCATGAGTTAAATCTGATGATTCACCATCTCATTTCTCAGAGTTTCAGATCAATTCAGACCTGAGCTTTGCAAGTAGTTGCAAGTTGCCGCTTGTTTTGTAACGAATCTTTGTCCTGAACTGGACTTTAGATGGTGTTTATTCCTTAAATGTTTGTTTCAGCCTGTACATCTCTGATCGATTAAATGTTACTTTAGTGATTATATGCCACACCAAGAAAAGTACTAACTCTGGTGAATATGAATAATTTTTATTTGGTGTGTAATCTAAATCTTATGCCTCAACCATCCCAGCCGCCTCTAAAACATGAGGTAATTTAAATTCACATTGACAGAAGTCACGTTATATGACTACAGGAGGTCCTCGGGTTACGCGGTACTCTACCTACGCTGTTTCAACTTTACGACGCCTGAGTCTCGTCCGCCATTTTGTCTCCAGTCGCGCCATAGTGTAGAGTGTCTGTGTTTGTGCTCC
>JAPQRQ010000016.1:23631067-23642895 GCA_037367365.1 Apogon talboti | reverse complement strand
TTTTTCATTGTGCACATGCACATGGTGTGATATGGGGGTGGGAGGTTACTGAGAACTGTTATAAAGTCTGATGGCTGAGGGGAGGAATGACCTAATGAATCGCTCATTCTTGCACTGGGGGGTAAAAGTCTGATGATGAAGGCTGCAAAATCACTCGGGGGTTTCAGATGATCTGGTCCTAAAATCGTGTGAATGAAAATCTTCAACCTCCCATCAGTTGTGTTTTGTGTAATAAGTGCAGATGAACACCAGAGGGCGCTAACAGCAAATGTTTGGTAAAGACAGAGGAAAAACGTCTGCATTTTTAATTCAATCTCAATACATTTTTGCCCTGAGTTTCACAGCTTTACCTAAAAAAATAAAAAATAATAAAGAAAAAACGCTATCCACTGCAAAGGACATTCCATTAAAATAAATAAATAAAATGTATCTCAAATGGGGTTTCATCTATTGTTTTTTGTCTTATTATTCTTACGTGTTTTATTGGTTTTCACCTGTTTTCCACACTGTTTACATAGTTTTAGTCTTGCTGAACTTTAATTACAGCTATCTGTCATTATAATTTTGTTGTGAGATCAAATATAAAGCAAATACAGAGTGTGTGTTAAAGTTTAAGTAAAATAAAACATAGATACATTAGAAACATCATACATTTAACCTCCTCTTTACTAGACATGAAGTTTTATTGTTACCATATTAGTGGATTAGAGGACCGGGTGTAAACTGGTCTGAGTTCAGTTTTATTTGTTGAATAGTGGTCTTTCCCACCTCTCTCTGCTCTCTTGGTCGTCTCTTCGAACTGGTAGAGCTTCATCATCAGCTCCTGCTTTTCTCTCTCCATATCCTCCTTCTCCTTCTCGATGGCCGTCCTCCTCCTCTTCTCACTCTCCAGCTGATCTCTGCACAAAACAGCCCCGTTACGACTTCCACCCATCTTGTATTCTGTGGTACTTGTATTTGTATTCTGTGGTACTTGTACTTGTATTTTGTGGTATTTGTACTCATATTCTGTGGTACTTGTTCTTGTATTCTGTGATACTTGTATTTGTATTCTATGGTATTTGTACTCATATTCTGTGGTACTTGTTCTTGTATTCTGTGATACTTGTATTTGTATTCTATGGTATTTGTACTCATATTCTGTGGTATTTGTATTCTGTGGTATTTGTACTCATATTCTGTGGTACTTGTATTCTGTGGTACTTGTACATGTATTCTGTGGTATTTGTACTCATATTCTGTGGTACTTTTATTCTGTGGTACTTGTATTCTGTGGTACTTGTACATGTATTCAGTGGTATTTGTACTCATATTCTGTGATACTTGTTCTTGTATTCTGTGGTACTTGTATTTGTATTCTGTGGTATTTGTACTCATATTCTGTAGTACTTGTACTATGTGGTCCTTGTACCACCTCTCCATCTTCTTCTGCAGTCTCTCCTCTTTGGCCTGGGCCTTCATCTGCTGTTACTATAGTATTTCTACTTGTATTATATGTATTTGTACTTGTATTCTGTGGTATTTGTACATGTATTCTGTGGTCCTTGTACCCACCTCTCCATCTTCTTCTGCAGCCTCTCCTCTTTGGCCTGTGCCTTCATCTGCTGCACTTCGATGGTGTCGGTCTTGCGTCGGCGCATGTACAGGTCGTGGTTTCCCATACACAGCTGCAGGATGCGCTTGTTGACTCGCAGACGTGGAGCGTAAAAAATAAAGTCCTGACAGAGAAAAGGAGGAAGACGACCGGGACAGTTTAACAATCCAGTGACACAAATGACCAAAGATATGAACTGCATGTAAGGAAACAACAAAATCACACACATTCAGGAGTGATGACATTGAAAACAAACATATGAAATACTTTCCTCTCGTCAATAAAACAAATAAAGTGTATTTGATAGTAGATCCAAGGTTGTGGTCTCCAATCATAAACCTAGTTCCTGTTGAAACCCAGATAAACCACATATAAACGGTTCATTCCAGACATGTGCAGTACTTACAGGGGCTTTCTTATCTATGGGCTTGATCACAAACTTCTTATCATTGAAAGAAATATTTCTAATTTCACTCCATGGAAATCCAATCTTTGGAGTCAGCCTGGAAAAGGGAGGAAAAGGAGACGTTAAGTCAAATGTTCACACAGATGTTTTTGACGTTTACTTCTTTATAAAACGTTACAGTGAAGCGGCCAAAAATGTCCAGATAAGTTGAAGAAACCCAAAGGTTATTTGTCATTTTGGAATATATGTAAATAAGTAAAATAAAAGATGTAATACGGGGAAAATGGCCTGTCTGTGATGCATGGCGCTGTTAGATTTTTGTAAAGTATTGATATTAAAATGTGGATTAAGTCAGGTTGAATAACACTGAAGGACATAGAACACACTGAAAAGATGGAACAGATAAAAATGACATAAAAGATCAAACACAATGAAAACTATATGTAAAAAAAGAAACAGACAAAAACAGCATAAGAGATACAAGATGAAAACAGCTAATTTTTGTTGATTTCCATTAGATTTCTGTTCAACGGGATGATAATGACGTAAAAGATGTTTATTTATGGTCTTCAACTCTGCTTTATGGTCATGATAATGATGATTATTTGAGTAAATTTAACTAAATAATACAACTTTGACACAGTTTTTGCTGAGAATATGAACAAAAGGAATGTGTTTTAACTTATGTATTTCCTGCTATTTTACTTATACTTACACAGAGCGACAGGAACAAAATAATTATAAATAATGAATCAAAAATTCTGATTCTGATTAAACAATACTTTGTGCTGAGTCAGGTTTGTTGTTGAAGGGAGTTTGTCATATTTCAGAATCAGCAGAATTAGGTCAATACCCTTAAAAACGCGACACCCATGTGGTCAAACACGGTCTTAAAAACCCGACTGACTGCTATGTGAGGGCGGCAGAGGTTGATGATCGAGCATCAACCGGCTAATGTCACCATGGCAACAAACACGAGCAGGAGTGTCAAACATACGGCCCGTGGGCCAAAACCAGCCCGCCAAAGAGTCCAGTCCGGCCCCTGGGATGAATTTATGAAATACAAAATTTACACAGAGGATATAAACAATTAAAGGTGTATAAATGATTTTAGTTCAGGCTCCACATACAGATCAGTTCAATCTAAAGTGGGTGAGACCAGTAAAATAAAAACATAATAACCTATTAATAATGACAACTGCCTTCACTTTATTTTAGTGTAAAATAGTAAAATTACATGAAAATTTTTACATTTACAAACAATTCTTTCACAAAAAATGTGAATAATCTGAACAAATATGAACAACCTGAAATGTCTTAATAGAAGTCAGTGTAATTGGACCAATATTCTGTCTGTTATTAAATGTTTTGTGTATTTGTTGAATGCGTACATGTGTAAATGATAAGCTGAGCCATGGTATTGTTGAAATTACACTTATTTTTCTTAAGAAATTTCAGGATTTTCATGCTACTGACATTTTTTTAAAAGACATTGTGTAGATAATTGTTTTGGAAACATTTTCATCATGTAGTTTTACTGTTTTCTGTTATTTTTTTACTGGTCCGGCCCACTTTAGATCATATTTGGTTGTATGTGGAGCTGAACTAAAATGGGTTTGACTGCCCTGCTCTAAAGCTCCGCCCCCTCAGACTAAAAAAGACTCCATGCATCTGTCAGCGGAGCTCAGAGGTGGGTGGTTTGTGACCGACCTGTCCTCCTTCTCGTAGATGTTGAGGCCCAGAGCGTCCACTCCCAGCCACAGGTCCGTACCCTTCTTGTTCTTGATCTCGAAGTAGTTGACGCCGTACATCTCCAGGTCCTGGGCAATCTTCAGATACTCGATCATGGCCTCCTCCCTGTTCAGGATGAACGCAGAACAGCAGTGAAGGATGGAAACAAACTCTTTTACTGAAGCACAAAGCCAACACACCTCTATTTTACCTGAGGATCTACATGTTCTGCTTCAAATACTCGACTCCAATATTCCTGTTATTAGTGTCTTTAATTATTAGTATTATTAAAAAACTGAGGGAAGATCACAGATTACTCAGAAAAGTGGCATTTAAGACACAAAGAAGCAGAACAGTAGTTTACCTTCATTTAACAAATCTGTATTTAGAGACAATTTTAGACAAACTCTGAAGTATTAACCCATAAAGACCCAAACATCCACCATCGACCAAACCCATCTACTGATGGAACTGTTTAATACCTGTTGATCCACTAATTCTATCAATACATGTCAATAATTGGTGTAAAATACAGTTATTCATCTTTTCATGGTCATCGGATATGACCCATTTGGACGTTCAGAGGCTCCGTAGTTACCGTGGAAACACCGTCATCTTCTACAACATTCTCCAACATGGGTTTTACAACTCCATGTAAAACCCATGGAGTTGGATCAATGACAATGGATGGACACACTGGGTTTATGTTTAGTTAATGATAGATTGCGCTGAAAAAGACACTTTTTCTCCAGTTTTCTCTGTTTTTGATATAATAACCCTCAACTTAAATCTAAGCTTTAATGAACATCTACATGATTAGTATATTAAATATAGGAAAACACATGACTTTCACTTAAAAATGAAAAATACAGAGGATTATATTATAATAAATGCTGATAAATCATCGAAAAAATTCCTTTGGACACTGCCACAAAAGCAGCACTGGGTGTTAAAGAGTTAAAATGATGCTGTTTGATAAAAAAACTGTATCAAGGTTCATATATTTATAATCACCAGATATCATACATGCTAGGAAGTCCTCGATGGTAATACTTTGACCCTTGTTCCTCCCAGTATTTTATTACATCTGCAGTCCCTGAAGCCAAAAATGGAAATAGAAATATACAGAAATAACTGCTATAAAATCATCGTCCATCAATGTTTTTTCTGTTTTTTCTACATAAATCTCTTGAACTACTTCAGCAGTGCTCAAAACTACGAAATGTTCAATCGTTGTCATGATTTTAACCCTTTAAATGCCAGTTTGAATAATGACGTCACTTGCTTTAATAAAAAAAAAAAACACTAAAGGGTGGATGGATGTGTCATTGTGTTACGTATACGTCTTGACACGTCAAAGGTGATCAATAACACATTCTATACATGTATGGATGTGGTTTATCACCTGCTTTATTCAGATTTATTACTGCTGATAACTACAGTACTCACCCGTATTCTAAAGTTGAGTGGCCCTCTGACAACCACTGGATTTTATTTATTTATAAATCACTTATTGGTCTTTTTCCTCCGTAGGTCACCGCATTACTATCTTTTAATAAGGGCACCAATAAAACCTGCTCTAATTATTTTATTATGTTGGGAGTACAACCTGTTTTTACTAGTAAATATAGTTTCACTTATTGTGCAGCATCAGATAAAGCTTAAGATTGAATCATGTGTATCTTCAAGGTAATTCAGATTTTTTATTTCATTATATTTTACTGATAAGTGTTTGTTTTAGCTCATTTAAATGATTTATAATTATTGTTTTAACTGTTTTATTGCATCTTTGTTGTGCTTTTATCACCACTGATTATCCATGTTCTGACTATAACATTATAACATTTATTAAATTTCATTGTACACCCTTGTGTAAAATGCCATTCATTCATTCATAATTGTATTTGTTAGGTTTTCTGTTGTTTCCAGAATCAACTGTTTTTATTATTATTATTATTATTATTATTTTCATGTTGTATATTGCAGGCCTTCACCTCAATACGGAGAGATTAAATGAAGGTGACAATCCACATTAATGTGTTATTATCTTATCTGTCTTGTTCAATGGCCTCCACATTTAATGTATCGAGTTAAATATTACATATTAAATCTACGGGTAAAACTAAAGTAGGTTCACTGAGGTACATTTCTGGTTCAGTGACTGATTCTGTAGTAAATGCTGTCAAAAAAACACAACAACCCTAAAACAGGGCTGACAAACTCTATCTAGTTCAGGTTTCACATTCAGTCCAAACTGATCTGAAGTGGGTCAGACCGGTAAAATAAGAACAGTAAAAAAGTTAAATTACATTATGAAGATGTATACATCTACAAACTATCCTTTAAAACATGTCAATAACATGAACAACCTGAAATTTATTAAGAAAAATAAGTGCAATTTTACCAATATTCTGTCTCAGTTTATCATTTATACATGTTCACTATAACTTACAGATCACAGTGGATCTACAAATACACACAACATTTAATAAAAGGTAGAATATTCGTCCAATTACACTGACTTCTATTGAGATATTTCATGTTGTTCATATTTGTTCAGGTTAAATGATAGTTTGTAAATGTCAACATTTTTGTGTCATTTTACGTTTTTACATTAAAACAATGAGAAACGTTTGGAGTTTATTTTTTTTTCCTTTATTTAAAGAGGAAGTCCCATTGAGATTAAAGTTATGATTATTTATAGGTTATTATGATTTTTATTATGATTTTTTTTAAAATTATGATTATGTATTTTACTGGTTTGATCCACCTAAGATCAAACTGGTCTGAGTGTGGAACCTGAACTACAATGATTTTAACATCCTTCACTGTTTCACAGTTAACAGCAGCAACATACAACAAACAAGTGCAGAGACAAAATGGTAAATAGACTACACTTATATAGTGCTTTTCCACACTTTAATGGTGCCCAAAGAACCAGTGGGCGGCTGCTGCCATGCAAGGCACTGCCAGGCTCCACTGGGAGCAATTTAGGGTTCAGTGTCTTGTCTTGCCCAAGGACACTTCGACATGTGGACAGTCGGAGCCAGGATTTGAACCACTGACCCTTCGGTCATTGGATGACCCGCTCTGCCAACTGAGCCACAGCCGCCCACAAAAAAAAGACAGAAAACCAGAAAATTTAATATAACAGATAAATAGGACATTTGGTATTTATCTAAATATAGAATTAAAATGAAATATTATTTCCATATTAACATTGTGGGTGCACATGCATATGGTATGATATGGGGGGGTTTCATTTCATAAATTCATCCCATGGACGGTCCACTGATTGGACCCTTTGGCGGTCCAGTTCTGGTCCATGGGCCATATGTTTGACACCCCTGGCCTAAATAAGTGTAATACTGTGAAGTGAAGGTGGACTGTGCAGGTCCAGACGTGGTTCCAGGTGTGGACCTACTTGAGCATGGAGCGGTGTTCCTCGTGCCAGACATGGATCCTCTCCTCCCACTGATCCTTGGACAGTTTGTGTTGCTCCAGGACTCTGAGGATCCACACAGACCCGTTATCACAAACCCACTGGTGAAAAGGTCAACAGAGGGTGTGGACTTACAGGACTACATCACACATTGTCCTGCAGAACCTGCCCTGTAATCATTAGTTGGACATTGTGTGGATGTAAAAGGAGACTGGTTAATAACCCCATCATTCTGGCTCAGTGTTTCTGTCTATGGTTGATCATGTGACCTACTGTCCATGCACCTACCGCCACTGTAAGGAGCCTTGATTCAGTACATCATGCTTCTTTATATTTCATTCCACATGCAAACTGTCACTCACCACTGTATTCTCTATGATTTAGTGGGTTGGACATCATTAACCATTCATAGACAAAAACACTGAGGTCAGATCAAGAGAGTGAACATAAATAAAGTGGACAGAAGACTGGGATCCAGTTAAAGCTTCAGTGATTTTCATCTAGTTCATCTAACAAACCAAACATCCTGTAACAGTGACAGAAGAACAGGGGAATGCCATCAGGAAATGACTCATCGACCATCCCACTGACTTTAACCTGTTATGTTAATTATTTTCCTGCACGTTTCACCATAAGGTAATTAATAATCTGCACCCGTTTGCACTTTCTGCCCTTTACTTACTACATTTAAACAGTAATATGAGCAGCTTGACTTTGTATCCTTAGCCATTTTGTTTAGTTATTTATACTATGTTATACTTTTACTGCAGTGTATTTCATATTATTAATGTTAAATAAATGTTCATGTTGTCACGTTCTGAATCTGTGATACAACTCCTGAATGACGAGGCGTTGGCTGACACTGACCTCCTGGGCAGCAGGCGTTCAGATGACAGGTAACCGGCGTGGTTCACCGACTTGTCGAACTCCCCGTACTTGGCCTGGACGGCGTAGGAGGCCAGCAGGACGGCAGACTCTGGGGGGCAGTAGATCTCCTCCCCCAGGACGTCCTCCTTCACCTGCAGGAAGAACAGCCTCCGGGTGACGTCCTGAATCAGCTCCTCAGCGACGTCCTCTGGGTAAAACTTAGCCCTGAGCTTGAACTGCAGGGGGGTCTCCCTCCTCACGTCCTGGACCATGACCTGAACAAGGTCAAGTTTATTTATATAGTACATTTACAACAGTGCCAGAAGTGTTGTACAAAGATATAGGTAAAAATACAAGATACAATAAATAATTAAAAATTTATAATAACAATAATAATAATAATAAATAATAAAACTAGTAAAAATGTATAGATATAAGATAAGATCTACTAAAACTGATACATCAGATACACAATAATAGGATAAATATCATCTAAAATAGAACCAGAAGATTAAATAAATAAAAGCCACACACTTGTATTAAAACAAGGACACAATTCAACCATCTTAAAGGCATAAAAACACCTCCATGTTAAATAAAGGTATTTATAACTTATCAATAACAAAAGGTCATGAGGAAAAAATATGTAACAGATGCTTTAAGTTTGACACAGTGAGGGTTTTATTTTTCTCCTCTGGAAAGTGAAGTGAAATGATGCGGCCTTTTGTATTTCTATTTTTTTTATTCTGACTTACTTTCCTTTTATTGTTTTTTTTTTCATTTTATTGACTCCATAGATATGTTTTGCTCTACATTTTCTAAAACCTTATTTACATTAATTTCTTTACAACATAGCACAATGTTACACATCTAAATAAAACAGGTACATATAGGTTTATTCTGACCCTGAATGCAGTGCTGATGTAGATCTGGAGTTGGTTCACGAGTGCCTTCAATGGCAGCTCACTGCTTCTAATGCATGATAATGCTAATGCTAATGCTAGGTCCTGAGTGTATTCGGATGGGTCAAATGCAAAGACTCCACAGGATGACATGATAAAACTATGTTTTCCATACATGGGTTGATTCTTTCAGTTCATTTAAACACAGTTAATAACCAATGGTTTCTTCCATTTCTGCAGAAAAGTATCCTAACATCTAAAGATGCATAAGTCAAAACCTCTTCCATCAGAACCATGTCAGACTTGTTTCTCCAGAACATAAGCTTTCCTTATATAAAAGTGTCCATTAAAAGTGTTATTGTAATGTTTCCACTTAAACTATTCAGTCAGTTTTACAAAGAATAAAATAACCTGGCTTTGGGTGTTACAGAGGAATAACTCTTACCTTCTTGTCAAAATTCAGCCATGTGATGAATCCTTTGGCGTCGACAAACTGAAGCCCAAAGTACCAGATTTCACGCAGTCCGATGGTCCTGGTAACCTTCGCAAACAAATATTATTAGTAATATAAAAATAAATGTATATTAACCCTAATGTGGTACTGCAGTCTGCATTAACAATCATGTGTACCAGTAACCCAGTGGTTCTAGGGACTGTGAACCGTTTTTGAATGTTTGGTTCACTTTTGTTCATTGTGTTCATTATTTTATTCTTTTTTGTTCATTTTGTTAATTATTTTGTTCATTGTGTTGATTATTTTGTCCTTTTCTGTTCATTTTGGTGATTATTTTGTTGGGTATTTTGTTAATTTTGTTGAATATTTTGTTCTTTTTTGTTCATTGTGTTGATTATTTGTGTACATTTGCAGCCTGGGCTCAGTTAAGTCGTTCCTGTTACTAACGATGACCTATTATCTGTATTCTGACATCATATACAGTCTCTAATGGACTTATCATGAACCTTTTAATTCAGGAAAACTGGCCCATTAAGTCCTCCAGGTCTCAGCTCTAATCCACAGGCAGATATCCAAACATAAAGCTCCTTATCTGTGGGAGTGCTTTGCGTCCTACGACACACAGACCTGGTCAAACAGCTGCTTCCCAGTGGTGTTGGGGTGGAAGGAGAACTCCAGCTCCGCGTCCATGGTGGTGACGCGAACGTTGACCTGCAACAGGAAAGGTCACTCGGTCACGGGATGACACTGGTACAAACCCAGAATTACGAATCTGAACTCTTATGGATATTTGAATATATGAATAAGCACCACCCCCAGACTAATGGACCATGCAATATTCAACAGACTGAGCTCAGTGCAATAATCACACCCATGCGCCTCGTTTTACCATTTTACCTTGTGTGTGTGTGTGTGTGTATATATATATATATCCTGCACTGCCTGTATATATATTCTTATATGTTGCATATACAGGGCGTCCCAAAAAAACTGACATCATTTGAGATGTCCATATCGGAGTGACTACATGGTCAGCAGAAATGATACTTAGTAGGATTTATTTTGGACATAAAATGTTTTATTTTTAGTTTTATTTATATATTCTATTCCTGAAAGCAGAAAAATAAAAATGATTACACTTTTTTGAGCAAAAAGAGCAAACAAATTTTAAAACAAATTATTAGGTGATGAAATGATGTCAAATTTTTTGGGACACCCTGTATTTCTTCTATCTTTAGTATAGAGTTAGCTTTTTGTACATTTTAGTAGTATATGTCAATTTATTATTTCATCTCTGTAGTTTTTTTGTTTTTATATAGCATTTGCTCCTATATGTTCCTCTTTATGTGTGTTTTGTTCATTTTATTATGACCCCTTAGAAATAAACCCTAACTGTGCAGAAAAACTTAAAAACTGCGTCTCAATGTGAACGCTGTGACTGATTCTATTATAAAAACATAATGTGAGGAGCCTTTAAAGTGCAGCTATGAAGTGGATTGTTCATAAACCATAATTGCTCACTATCTCATTAGACTTTGGACTATCCTTGCCAAGGTGCCACAAGGTTGCACTTACACAGATTAAACTATCCAAACACTTAGAGCCTGCCAAGTCACCTTTAGACCCACCAACAGCAGCAGACGTCTTCAGAACAGCCAGAACTCACACCTTCATCTAAGTCCTTATTAAGTGATTCTCCAAAGCAGACACACATTCTCTACAGCGTTTTCCAAAAAAGCGGGATGACTAACGTACAACAATACATGACCAATTAGTGCTGTGGCAGATTGTAGCCGTTACACAATCCTTTTATGAAGTTCTACTGGAGCACGCCCCGGCTGTCATAAAGATAAACCCACCGAAACTTGGGCAACACAAACCTGAACATCATTTATGGAATATCGTCCGTGTTTCTCAACCGTTTCCACTTTCCATGATCCAATGTGTAAGACGACTGTCTATCAGAGAGCCTGGATCATTCTGTTGACGTTGCCTTTTCATTTATCTTAAATGCGAAAGAACTGCAACGAGTATTGGATGAAGTATCAGCTACTGCAGCCGTCACCAGCTGTGGTGATTATTAATCCATTTGGGCATTAAAACAAGTCACCTGCTATGTCAAAGTTCCGGATTATTTCTCATTTTGTTCATTTTGATTCATTTCATTGACTGATTTTTGCTTTTGTTTGGCCTTTTTCATTCATTACATTAAATGTAGCGTTTATCTGGTTCATCTGAATATACTGTTGTTAAAATAAGCACAGCCTGGCATCCACAGCATCCAATTAAATGAATAAAATAAGTGCAAAGCAAGTTCTTATTCAGCTTTCTTATACTTATTTTCAGCAACAGAGGAAAATGCATGTACTTTTTTAACATATCATTTATCTATTTAACATTTATCTACTTAACATATCATTTATCTATTTAAC
>JAPQRQ010000016.1:23619180-23630967 GCA_037367365.1 Apogon talboti | reverse complement strand
TCTATTTAACATATCATTTATCTCTGGCAGTTTGCACATTTACCCATACATTACACATTTATGTAAATTTTTTTCTCTTAGTAATAGTAGTTTATATCTTATGCTCATTCTTCTTACTTAAATTATTCTACTTCTGTTTTTATACATTTTAAATCCTCTTGGCGTTCAGTGTGAGATTCCCATTGTACTGAGAAACCTGCTTCTTTACTGTTCACATGAAAATAAAACACACTGAATCATGACTCTTGAATTTCTTTCTTGCTCTGTGACAGTAAACTGATATGATTGGGTTGTACAACCAAAAAAGACATTAGCTGACGTTGTCTCAATCATTATTTTTCATTCTTTTCTTATGGATTGAGAACAGTAGCCAGATTAATCAGAGGTGAAAATAACCACACGCTGCAGCCTGACTAAACACTTATCCCACTTCTCTCACTCATGAAACCCAGTCTTAACATTTTCCAGAACAACACAACCAGGTGCTTCTATTAAAACTCATGAATGTGTTTGATGTTCATTAACTTTAACGTCAGTTGGATGTAGACAGACGTCAGCATGACCTCTCAGCAGAGGCTTTTCTCCTTGGAGTGTCAATAGAAGCTCAGTTTCTTATCTGGTTCCAGACTGATGCAGGAGACTTTTAACTACTGGCTCAGGACGTTTCAGACTTTGGTTGAATCACTTTAAATACTCATGAGTGACTGTAATAAAAGCAAAACCATAAGGTTGTGACATTAACAAGTCAGTCCAATGTCACCACAGCCAGGTTCAGTCATGAGGGAGAAGCCACTGAGAGGTGAGTCTGTAGTTGGAATGTGAGCAGCGTGGGTCAAACTCTACATTTGGTTAATGAGTAAAGGTTAAGGAGAGAAACATCTGAAGCAGAAGACATGTCCAGGACTGAACCTCATTAACAATGACGTTGGGTTGTGCTTTACTCCACAACTGCAACATGTTATGTTATTCAACAATGTTAAAGCAGGGGTGTCAAACACATGGCCCGAGAGCCAAAACCGGCCTGCCAAAGGGTCCAGTCTGGCCCAACAAAGGGTCCAGTCTGGCCCAACAAAGGGTCCAGTCTGGCCCAACAAAGGGTCCAGTCTGGCCAACAGAACAAATTCACCAAGTGCACAAATTACACTGAAGATATGAACAGTCAAGGGTGTCAAACTCAATTTAATTCCAAACTCAAAAATTGTACCAATATTCTGCCTGCTACTAAATGTTTTGTGTATTTGTAGATCCACTGTGATCTGTAAGTAGTAATGCACATGTGGGAATGATAAGTACAAAGATAATGTTAAAATTGGACTTATTTTCTTAAGAAGCATATTCACAGTTTTTGTGAAAGGATAGTTTTTCTAGTACAATCATTTTCATAATTTAATTTTAGTGTTTTGCACTAAAACAAAGAAGAACAGTTTGGAGGTGTCGTTATTTATAGGTTTTTATGTTGTTATTTTACTGTTCTGACCCAGTTCAGATTGAACTGGGCTGAATGTGGAACCTAAACCATAATGAGTTTGACAGCCTTGTGTAAAACCTATTGTAACCCAAGATAAAATGAACCAATAAGAAACCGTCTGTAACATATGTGATCATATGGAAGCCTTCTTACTGTTTTGGGCATGTTGGCTCAGTTGGTGGAGCTCCAGCAGATCCGAGTGTTTTCCAGGCTGACGAGGCTGCAGTGGCCGACTCCCAGCAGAACCTCCACCTGATAAAGAGCGCCGCTCGGCTGTGGCTGCGGAGTGGAGGGCAGGGCTCCGCGTCCTTTGAACTCGGCCGTAGATCAGCAGCAGTGACGTGGGAGGAGGTTTCACTCGGTTACCATCACACGCACTGACAGTGTCGCCCTCCGGTGTGACCACGACGAGGGTGAGTCCAAAACGTCCCGCCCACAGTCGATCACCTGTCTCAGCACCTGAAACTCCGTGACCTTCGATCGAGGCTAGTGAGGCTATAAAACCCACAGGGACTATTTATGTTCCCTGTTGGGAGTGAATGAGGGCCGTCCTAAACACATCAGATCTGGATTACACCATTAGATTACACACAGATGGTTTGGACTTCATTTTTTTCAACATAGATTTTTTTATCCATGTCTATGATTTCAAATGTTCTACCTCTAAATTTCTAAATATTTTTCATGCTCTGATTGTAAATAATAATTTTCTACCACAACTAACCATCTATTTTCTTCATATCTCACTGTGGAGGAAAAAATCTCATTAAATTTTAAGGAAATATCGATGTTTTTATCTCAAATCCTCATGAACAGGACATCTTATTGCTGTAGACATGATGTGTCTCAATCTTTATGTCCATATAGTTTAGAAACATCAATACAAAATCATCAAAAGCATGAAATATTACATGCTTTACCTTTAAGTTTAAAAGGACAGACAGATACATATGCATAGCCTGGATACCTAAATCAGTTCTAAATGGAACTCAACAGCTCATAACTTAAAGATATTTTACATTTCATTTGATCTTCAGTTCCAACCCAGCAACTGACATGTATTCATTTATTTATTTGGTGTTTATTACTTTTATTTAGATGTTGAATTCAACTGTATTCAGTCTCTAATAACATGAAAGATCATTTCAGACATGCAGATATATCAGCTGATTAATCATTCATCAGCTTTTCGCTCATCATTACGACCGTACACTGGGTTTTAAAAGGCCACTATCAGTCGACTTCAATATATGTCAACATTAGAGCATTGGTATGGGTGTGTTGGGTTTCCAAAATGTGGCAGTAAGGCATTTTAATGAGTACAACACAGAAATTTTTTAAATTTTTATATAATGTAATTTGCATTTGTACATTTATTTGTAGTTATTTAGAAGTAAATTACATACTTTTGACAGCATTTGCATGAGTAATAATGTTTTCTGATATTAAATGACTTACTAATATAGATATCGGCCTAAAACATCCAGTATCAGTGATGCTGTCCAGTCAGTGATATTGTTTTAGGTTACATTTTCTAATTCAGAACAAAATGCTCTACTCCTAATGGCTTCATAGCCCAAGAAATAATATCGTCTAATGATTTAACCCATAACACAGTGGTTCCCACCTGTCTACACCAGTGAATTTACATTACTCTTGTATGTAAACTACAATAATCACTCACTGAATAGTAATTACCGTATATTAAAATAGTCTGTAGTGGTTATTTCTTCTACAGTGCATAATACAGATAAAATGTAGAGCAGTGGTGAGGAAGTTTACAATCACTGATAAACCTTTGATACAAATGTTCATTATTGCACTTTTTTGATTGTGGCTCTTTTCAAGTAAAGAAAAAACCTGCTATTATAACCTCATGTCCAATTACTCCCTTTGACAAAAAGGTGAAATAATGTCAAAACTCATCTTTGATGTGAAACTGAGGCTGGTCTTCAGGTTTAAAGTCCTCGTTGGGGGTCCCGTCTTCGTTAAGGATACGTGATGCAGTGTAACCCACAATGGGATACTTGGTTTTGTACGTGCCTTCGAATACGCTGTCCAGAGACTTCAGCTCCTCTTCACTGAGACCCGTCTGCAAACATTAACATTGGAAATGTCAGTAGTTGTGCATTTGTCTTATTTTAGGGGGGTTTAAGTGGTGTTTTCATTGATCAAACTGAGTACTTAGTCTTTAATTATGAGTAAACAAAAGAACATATTGGTAGGAAAAAATTACCTCCTTCTCAAATAAAGTTTAAGTAAGAATATTGGACTGTACAAAAGGCTACTAAAACTAAGCATTGGGATGTTTAGTGTAAACTTCATTGGATGTAATAAAACAAATCTATGTTTGAATGAAACACAGTAATGCCAAAATACAAACAGCCAAGCATATGATCCCATTGTTTTCTGCTGCTCTCAGGTGTCAGAGGACAATGCTGCACATTGGTGGGAGTTAACTCTGACAAATGAACCTCTGAAAAACACTAAAACCCAGTTCAGACAATGAGGTAGTTGAAGTGGAATCAGGACAAAAGTTTAGCATCTGTCCATTGACCAACTCACCGTGTCTGATGTCAAGTCTTCTGGGTTGAGGGACATCTTGGCCACTGCTCGGGTTGAGTCTTTCCCGACCAGTGCGTTATACGGGGCATCTTTTCCATAAAACTCTGCAATGTTTACAACAGATGAATCCAAAGTGTGCCCTGAATGCAACATCTAATGCAACAAGTGCAGAGTATTAGTCCAGTCTATAAGTTGATTTGTGGAGAGTTTAGAGATTTCATACTCTGTTAATGTCAAAGAAAGCCTTTTTGAGGATTGCAGCAGACTTTTATTTAACAAATTAAAATTAAATAGTATTTATTACTGGGTTTTACATACCTTGGCCCTTGGTGACATCAAACACCACTCCCTTAATTGCCATGTAAATAGGCAGTCCCTCCTAAAACAAAGAAGGAAACAACGAAACAAAGGGATTGAATGTCATCTTTACCACGCAGAGGTTATGAACATGGATGGATGCAACAGGAGGTAAACATAAACACGTTGGACTGTGCTTCTAATGTTGACCTCTCTGCCGTCGTATCTCTGAAGCTCCTCCTCTGTGAACAGTCGGACAGGTTTAGTCGCTGGTTTATGTTTTAATTTGATATCTTCGGCTAAAGTCGTATAAAGCAGGGCTAAAAGGATACAAATCCATGCCGTAGCCATGGTAGGATCCTAGTTTGGTCCAGTTTTACACGGAAACTCGTCTTTGGTCCACACTTCCCTTATCCGTACATGGAGCTGATGCTGCGTTCACGTACGTGAGATTTTTTTGGGTTTAAGCTTAGGCGCCGGTTAGTAACTGTAAAGATTACTGAATAAACAAAATTCATATCACATGTCCCGTATCTTTAGGGCCTAAATAAACGAGATGTCAGAATTGTATTATTTTTAAAAACTGCAAATATGTATTATAACACACAGCGCCCAAAGACAAAGTACTCTCAAGTTTGTCAATAGGACAAACTGGAGCCACCAGTTCATGCTAGTTAGATTAGCATACGGAATGTAATGAAGACCAAACTATGGCCTAATTCTGAGCAAAAGTAGGGGATTTCCAGTTGCATCTCAGAACTTAATTAACTCATTGCATATGTAAATGTCTTTAAAGTAGTTACAACAGTTTGACTATTTGTACAGAAAACGTCAAAGTTGCTAATGATACTGTGTTCATAATAAAGAGAGCTAAACTTTGACCTCTTCACCTTCTTGACTCTTAGCTAGACTAACCTAGCTAACTATTTAATTTCCTATAGTTTCCATAAAACCACTAGCATCTTCTTAGCTTAAAACTATGTAACATTTTGACCTTAATTAAAAAGCTTCAGAGTAATTGTGAAATGGTTAAATGGCATACGTCTGGTCGGCAGTAAGACCCAAACACACCCCCAGCCAGGTACCGCGGGTTAGCGGTAAACACAAGCCAGCCGTGCCTTGATTTCCCAGGCGTTTACCATAACAGAGAGAAGGAAGAGTTGACCGTCATCAGAGGATGAAGGAAGAAGAAAAGAGTGATCAAATCAGGGACAAGAGTCTGCCTTGATCCAGGTTTTACAGCAGAAAGAAAGAAAAAGAAGTATGCAAAACGGATGCAGACTGCACTTGTAAGTGTCGCTGAGATAAATTCTCTATACTCTGTGCATTTCAGTGGATTTGTGCTCTTGATGATTGATATTGGTTATAATGGTGTTTATTCGTTTATGAACTCATTTAATGAACGATGCCGTGATGCTTGTTGGCTAGCGGAGATGTTGCATACTCACTCGAAATCACAGTTGTTTGTGGCACGTAGGTGTGTGTATGTTTAGTTTACTAGATCACCCTGTGTTTGCCTCAGAAGTGTGTTTTTATTACTAGTCACCAAATTCTGTCAGTTGAATATAGTTTTTGTGAGATGTATGTAGTTAATTATATGATCCATATTTAATTAGTTTCGTCTGAATAGCATTAGCCTTTAAATCATAAAGTTACTAAAAAAAAGATATTGTTAACATAGTTGGAGTCAATTCACTGATTAAATTATACTGAAGTTTACCTTTAACGTGCTAGTGGGCACGGTTAGTGTTTACCACCTGCTAGCTAATATCAAATCTGTTTTTCCATCTGGATAACCCAAAGTAACTCACTGCCAGCAGGCAAAAATTCTGCAAATATCTAATAGCTACCTGAAATAACTGTGTTTAGTCGGTAAACTACTCGTCTCTGCTGTTAAAAACGAGTACATATAAGTTAATTCTCCGGTCAGTGCCCTAATGTGTGCTCTGTTAATGCTAGGTACTGTGTATATTAGCAATTCCACGAGATAACAAAGCGAGTTAACCTTTAACCTTTTATTATAACATTTAAGACACTTAGTATCACCTTTACAAATTAGTCAGCTGATCAGTATAATGTGTGAAGTGCATTTTGTGTGCAAAAAGATACTAAAAATGACATAAAAGGAAATGTAATTTCATTTTTTTCATTGCTACATTATTATTGTTATTGTTATTGTTATTATTACTATTATTATGTTTTGCCAGATTTTATTCCAAAGGTGACAAGTAAAGTTTATGTGTGAGGGAAATAAACTCAACCGCAGTCTGACAAGGGTTAACCATGTCAGGTAAGTTTCCGAGGTGTCCCTGAAGGCAGCATTAGGTATGACAGAGGGGAGGGAGTAAAGGGAACCTGTGAACCAACTATTGGTCCGCGGCCCGCGGTGGATCGGCCTCATTATCTTGGGATGGGCCTTTATCGTTGGAACCAAACCTCCGTGGATGTGGTGCGTCTCTGAAAAGCGTAAACCCGGGACTTTCTTGCGAACCGGAGGAGACTTTTGAGTAAACATGCGCTCCTTATTGAGTCAAAGTGTCGCCCAGACTTGGACTAAATAACCCAGAGGAGTCAACAAATACCTGGAAGACAGTTTTAGACAGCGGAAGACAGAGGAATGCTTAGGAAAGACAACTCCAGACCATATGAAGAGGTAGGATGAGGTGACAGCTTCACGTCTGTAGACACTGATGTCCATGTCCAACAGGAACAGGTGGTGAAATTGATCTTTTTGTGGAGAAACAGTACTTAAAGTGTACATGGACGTCACGTGACCGGACAGCTGACCGCTGTACAGCCTCTGCACAAACCGCTGACTCCAGTTTCCTGAGTCTGATCGTCATCCAGTCCAGTTAAACCTTAAACACATAAAAACTCCAATGTGCTCTGATGGCAAACTTGACATTGAGTCAGTGAAGGGTTAAATTGATGCAGAGGCTGGAAGTAATAAGTACAACATTGAATACTGCACTGGAGTATTTGTACATTTATCCCTCTACCATAATACATCTCAAATATAAACTCTTACATAATACTTCAGTACATTCATTTTAAGGATAGCTGCAAAGTAACACCTTCAATCTGAAGAAAAATAAACTTTTTGTCAAAATAAAACAAAAAAATCTTGTTTTCTTGCAGAATGGTATTTGTAAATAGTGATATAGTCCAAAAATAGCTTATTATTTACTGGGTAATGTAAAGAAATAACATTTTACAGTTCTGGTCACATTGTAAATGAGGAGGTTAATGGCATTCAGTGTAAAATACACTTAAATGACTATTTCACAACATATACATACTTATATATAGTACCATGTACAGTGAAATGTACATGGTACATGACTCCCTGTGACACGCAGCAGTAATTTAAGTATTTTTACCCCCAAATGTTATTCCTGTAAACTGTAACGTGTCATGTGAAAGTACTTACTGAGACCTATTCATACATGTATGAAACATGGAGATAAGTTATTTCGGTTAAAAATAGAGCTTATTGAACAGGAAATGTGTCCCCGCTTGATCTGGCCCTTCTATTTTATTTTATTCTATTCTATTCTATTTGAAAATAGAAATTACATGTGCAGGACATGATATAACATATTAAATATAAATTTATATCTAAAAGAATGTAAACTCAAAGGGGATAACTCTAGCATATATAAACAATGTGCTAATAATCATATTCAGTAATACACATCATTAGAAAGTAGATAAATGTTGAACAACATGCATAAATACCTAAATCAATCTATGTGGAGCTGTGAAGTCTAATATGAAAGCTAAAACAGTAAAACTTGCTATCAACACTAATTAACCCATCAACCTCTACCTGGAAAAAGACTAGTTTTACATTCTGGTATTGCTATACTATTGAAGTCAAAGAAGACCTCATTGAAGTACTTCCTCCATATATACTCGGTGTACATATGAGTTTATTGTACGTCATGGTGTGAGTGTCAGACACACTGTTCTATAATTGTTACTTGGGTGTCACAGGTTGAACTACTGTCATTCTGCAGGACTGTCAGCAACAAAAATAAATGATGCAACGTCTGTTACACCGTTTTAATAATACCTCGTGTCGTTATGTCGACACTGCAGATACTATTATATAACAGTACAAATACAAACTGTATGTTGTTGTGTGAATAGTTTGGGTTATAATGTCTGAATCTGAGGCAAGATAGACAAACTATATGGACAAAAGTATTGGGACACATGTCTACAGCTGTAAGATGTCCTGTTCATGAGGATCTGATATAGAAACATCAATATTTCCTTAAACTTTAATGGCAGATTTTTCTTCCTCAGTGAGATGTGATGAAAGTAGATGGTTAGTTGTGGGAGAAAATTATTATTTACAGTCAGAGCATGAAAAATATTTTATAAATTTAGAGGTAGAACATTTGAAATCACAGTTATGGATAAAAAAATAAAAATAATAATCGATGTTGAGAGAAATGAAGTCCAATCCATCTCTGAGGCATTTGGGAAACAAAGATAACAATTTAACCCAAACTAACCAATGCAATGATATTTATTCCAATATAAAACTATATTATGACATTAGTCATTATTGTTTTGTATCCCAGACCCCTATTAGAAAAGAAACACCTGAATTCAACGTGTCCATATAGTGTATGTCTGTCTGTCTGTCTATCTATCTTCATTAGTTTGTTCTATTTGTTGGTTATTTGGGTTTATTCTTCACTTTCTTTCCTATTTTGTTAAATTTTCTTCCTTTTTAATAAATTTTTCTGCTGCTTATGTTTGTCCATTTTGTTCCTTATGTTGTTCATGTTTTCCCTGACCTTTGTACTATTACTTACCTTTTTTTAACCAGTTCATTGATGATGATGAGGAAGTCAAAACACCGACTCCAAGCTTTTTTGATGGTGCCACCGAAGACCTGGAGCCAGATGAGCCCAACGGCAGCATCTCACCAGGTCATTTCCATATTACAAGTAAAATCGTCATCTGTAAGCACCCAGATGTTGGACAGATGGTAGATGTAACCTGCCTGTACATTGTCCTGCAGAGGAGGTGGTCCGGGGCAGTCCACCCATGAAGTTCAGTAAAACCTGCCTGAAGAATGTCTTCACCGTGGTTCTCGTCCTCATCTACGTGCTGCTGACGACGGTGGCGGCGTTCCTGGCGTACCAAACCATCTCGGACTTCTTGGAGAAACTCAACCACCCTGTGATGTCGGTCACGTACAAAGAGGTTGACTCGTTCGCCCCCCCTGGTTCGTATTAATGACAAACACTGTGGAGGATATTAGGAGGTGATTTGAGATGAGAAATGGGTCATTATGTCACGTAGACAACTGGATAAATATACAGATTAGATTAGATCAGATTAGATTAGATCAGATTAGATTAGATCAGATTAGAGGCCGTTCTAGAAGCCGTGGTAAATAGTCTGGAAGCTATTTTAATTCTAAACAATATTTAATGAAGTGTGACAGACATGTAATAACACATACACACATTAAGTCTGTATTTGTTGAAGACGATCATTACCAAACAGGTTCAACTGCATCAAACATGCTGTACAAAAGAAATGAAGTGACTGTATCTGTCATATGATCCTGTTTTAACCACTGTTTCATTCTGACATTAATACTGTGTTTAGTGTCTATTTTCTGTTTTTCTTCCAGATGTCCTTTTTGTTATCTGTGTTAAGAGTTTTTATTGTTGATGATTCATTGATTGGTCATTTCTTGGTGGTTCTACTCTCCTCCTTTTGATTTTTACTTGAAACCGACAAATACATTTCTGCAGCATTGTTTACCTGGAATCATGGCTCAGGGGTTAAAGGGTTAATTTAGTACGCAGCATCTTAATATGAACTGTAACGTTTCTATGACATACAGTGAGTGTTATAAACTAGTTCTACTCAAATGTTGTCATTAATTATTGCCTCTCTACCTCCAGGTATCGCTCTGTTTCCTGGTAAAGCGCGGTTGTTGAGCTGCATGCATCACTACCACGACTACATCCCACCGTTAGTGGACCCTGGGAAACCCCAGGAGAGCGACTGCGTGATTCAGGAAGTGACCTACTATGAGCCTTTCAAAAATACAACACAGGTCAGATATGAAGACATTCACCAGCTGGTTTGACACAGGTGTCAAATATACGGCCCGGGGGCCAAAACCGGCCCATCAAAGGGTCCAATCTGGTCCATGGGATGAATGTGTGAAGTTACACTGAAGATATTAATAATCAGTGATGTGAAAATCATTTTAGTTAAGGTTCCACATTCAGACCAATATGATCTAAAGTTATTAAATAAATAAAGTTATAAAGACCAGTAAAATACTATCATAATAATCTAAAAATAATGACAACTACAAATGTGTCTCTTTGGCTTAGTTTTTAAAAAAGTCAAATTACATGAAAATGTTTACATTTACAAACTGTCCTTTAACAAAAAATGTGAATATCCTGAACAAATATGAACAACCTGAAATGTCTTAAGAGAAATAAGTACAATTGTATCAATATTCTCCCTGTTATTAAATGTTTTGTCTTTGTAGAGCCACTGTGATCTGTAATACACTTATGTCAATGATAAAGTGAAGGATAAAATTATTCAAATTGCACTAATTTTTCTTCAGAAATTTCAGGTTCAGGTTATTCATTATTTTTTTGTGAAAGGAATGGTTGTAAATGTAAACATTTGAATATTTTCATTATTTAATTTTACTGCTTTGCAATAAAATGGAGAATAATGTGGAATTGTCGGTATTTCACAGGCTGTTTTTGTATTATTTTACTGGTTCAGTCTTGGAAGTGAAATGGGTTTGACAGCCTTGGGTTAAACAGCTTCACACACGTCTTTACAAACATAAAGTGTACATTTTATCCATGAGGTCATGTATGTGTGGAATGGTGGATATGGAACAGAGTCTAATTGGTGTTTAGTTTGTATGTTTTATTTTCTGTTCCACCAATGACCATTCAACATGTAACAGGTCTGTCTGTTCGGAGGTGAATCTAGAGGCAGAACCCCTTCAGATGGGGTCAAAGGTCAGTCAGTGAAGCAGCTCTAACGTTCTGCTGCGTCTCTGTGTGTGTGTGATAGAAAAAGGCCCTGGTGGTCCGTGGTCCGTCCGACGTCAGAAACAAAGAGGTGGTCTTCATGCAGTTCAGTCATAATGAGACAGAGGAGGACTTCAGCGCCATCACTTACATGCTTTTTGCTAAATTTAGTGACTTGACCAACAGGTAAGTGTCAACAGGATGCACTGAAGTGAACCAGAGAATATGCAGATTCAGATTCTGTTAGGAGTTTTGAGAAATTGAGATTTTTCAATATTTGATGAAATTTTGGAATATTGAACATCTGCCTTTCCTTCTACTGGTCCATATGTTAATGGTTTATAACATGTAAATGGTTCCAGATATCAATCTAGTTCCTATTGATCACTGATAGAAGTCATATATGGACTT
>JAPQRQ010000016.1:23603291-23619080 GCA_037367365.1 Apogon talboti | reverse complement strand
TGACCTTGACTGTGTGTTCGCCTCACTGATCTTGTACTTTAACACTAAACGTGGTGGCGAGTGCGGCTCTTGGTATTAATGTGGTAGTGGACCATGATGGTCATAGAAGAAGTGAAGGGAGCACCATGGACGGGTAATTCACACTCTGGTCCTACATCATGCAAAGACATGTTATTTAAGAATATCTTTCTAAATGATTTAAAAAGACATTTTATTCAATTGGGGGTCATTTTAGTGTAGCATTGTTAAATATAGTTTTTATTTGCGCTAATGAAATCAGTCTGCCTTTACGAGTTTTTAATGAACACCTATAATCGACTGGTTGTATGTTAGCTGTATGAACCTGATAGACTGAACCTGGTCCCTCATGTCCATGTCCACAGGGTCACACAGTGCAGTACATGACCTCATCGGGTTGACCCTGAATGGCAGCTCCTCTTACTCCGTCATGGAGTTCATTGGTGAAGGCTCGTTCGGCAAAGTGGTAAAATGTCAGAATGTAGCAACACAGGAGATAGTGGCCATTAAGATCATGAATAATGATCACTTGGACAATTTTGACGTGGAGGTACGTCTGACCACTCTGGACTGTCATTAGGACAAACCGGATGCATCACAGTAGAGTTGTGTTTCTATATTTTATACACATTATGAACAGTTGTTTATGCCAACACTTCACAAACTTTTTTCTTTTGTTTTTTGAAATTTTGAAGCAGCCACCTGAGATGGTGGCAGCTTCAAAATATATTCTCTGCAAATAAATAACTAAATAAATAAATAACTAAATTAAAGAGCTTTAATGTACATAAAATGTAAAATGGAGAGACTTCTTGAGCGTATTCTGGTGTATATGAATATTCATATAACTCATATGACTGATCAGCTGACTGATCCCTGGAGTCTTCCTGGATATATTCCATAATACATAAAAACATCGTTGGTTGTAGCAACAGGTAGTATGTACTAAATAAATCTGAGACAAAATATCACAGCATTGGACCAATCAGATGTGTGTATTGGCAGGCAGCTAGTTACCCAAAGTTTGTTGCATGTATTACCTTCCCTGTAAGTATTTGTTAATGCTCAGTGGTCCAGTTTGAATAGTCTGAAGACACAATAAGTAAAATACCATCTTAGATGTGTGATGTAGCATTAGAGCCACCTTCTGATGACACTAAGCAGCCAGTTGTATCACTCCTAACCACTATATGGAAATACCGATAATTAGTATTAGTTCATTTCAAGTTTTCTTGTCATTTTGTGGAAAGACAGATGACATGTGGATGAAACCCATCCTTTGTAAACTATGTCTGTCTTGTTTTGTCTCCCCAGGTGTCCATGTTGGAGATGATCAGATCCCTTGGTCCCATCCGCACTAACATTGTGCACTTTCTGGAGACATTTGAGTCCATGGGACTCACGTGTCTAACATTTGAAATGCTAGATTTGTCTCTCTCTGACCTGATGGAAAGAAGGGAGTCGGAGCCACTCAGTGTAAGTGTGATCCGCCCAGTGGCACAGCAGGTAAGTAACTGATTGCAGAAACAATTATTGATTGCTCAACAGATCAAATATGTGCCAAAAACAAAAAAGGATGCTAATCCTAACCTGTGGACAGCAACTCAACGAAAAATTAACCAACACAAACTTTTCACTTTCTGTCCTTGCAGATGTTCGTGGCCCTTGATGCCCTTAAGCAGCTTGGTATCCTGCATACCGACATCAAGCCTGATAACATCATGTTGGTGGACCTGGAGAAAGAGGGTATGAGGGTCAAACTGATAGATTTTGGCGTAGCCATGCCAGCCTCCTCTGTTTACCGTGGACTGTGTTTACAGCCACTCGGATACAGGTAGGACATGCTTTTCTTTTGTCTTGTCTTTCATGAGTCCTTTTTTTAACAAACCTATGCAGCTCAAAGTAGAGCAGCACTTCTCATCTTTGCTTTGCATTCCTTTTCAGGGCTCCTGAGGTTACCCTTGGGCTTCCATATTGTGAGGCAATTGACGTCTGGGGGTTAGGTTGTGTCTTGGCCTTCCTCTACGTGGCGGAACACCTCTTCCCGAACGACCGTTATCATATGGTACGTTATGCAGGTAAATGTGCCAAAAGGGTATTTGCTGCAGAACGTCAGCTGATGTAGTTCTGTGGTTTCTCTGCAGATGAAGTGCATGGTCCAACTCTTGGGTCAACCAGACGACTACATGCTCCAAACTGGGATCTACACTGACTGCTTCTTTTTTGAGGTCCAGGCTGGCGATTGTACATCGTGGAGGCTGAAGGTAGTTTGTGTTCGTTGTCCCATCTGCTGAAATTATTTCATTTGAAGTCTTGTATTTGTTACTAATCTACATGTTTCCTTTAGACACCTGAGGAATTTGCTGCTGCCAATGACATCAAGCCACTGAAGTTAAGCCACAACAACCTGCCCAGCTCTGTGGAAGGGCTGTTTGACGTAGGTACTCTCTGCCATTGTATGAGAAATAACGGAATCATAACCTGTTTATATGTTTGTGACTGAATAGTAGAAACAGGATGACGTGTCTTCTGTTGTACTAATTCAGATGTATGAAGAAACAGAGGCTGCTGAATCGGAGGACAGGAGGATATTTCTGGATCTTTTGAAAAGGATGTTGCATGTTGATGGGACACAGAGAATCACTCCCTATCAAGCTCTGCAGCATCCCTTTATCACAATGTCTGTCCTGGCTGAAAACCCCGACTACAGCACCTAGTGAGTGACCATCCATAGATCTGTTAAACCCAATTCAGACCAAAGATGCACGATGAGACCAATGAAGAAAAAAGCTGCAGTCCTTTTAACCGGTCCTGGGTTCAACTCAACTCCAGTCAGCTGATGGTGTTATCTTGTCCAATTTCCAAGCACTGATTTTTAGCAAAGTCTGCTGGTCGAGTCAGTTACAAACCCTCAGTTGAAATGGTGGAGTTTTGTGTGGAGGAACTCGTCAAAGACACGACATCTGCTCAAGTTTAGGGCAAATATTAGGTCAAGTTCCCAGTGTATTCCATTGAAGCACATATGGATGGCTCCCAACCTTCATGATTTCTTGTCTTTGTTTTGTCATCACTACTATGCTACAAACTATTATCAGTAACAAAAAAGTTGTCAGTCATCAGCTGGTACTTTGGAAGCATTATACCATTTTGTTTACTTCATTGGTGTAAACTACATTTTCAGAATACTGCAGATGGGTGCTTTGCAAGTACATGCAAGATTCTTGTTTATTGTGGATCTTTGGTTTAAACTGAGCTTTAGATAGATAAACATGTAGTTCAAAGTTAAGTTAGATGGCTGGACTAATCAGTTGGTTCCTTTTTTCAGTTTGACCACCTCCCAAGCACAGATGCAGGTTTGCCAAACTAACTCTGGCTCTGATGAACCTGCCCTCAAGTCATCTGATGAAGACACAGCATTAACCCCCTATGACAAAGATTCATGGGTCTCTTCTGATGGAGCTGAGGCTGCATATCCGAGAGAAGACTCATGGGTCTATTCTGATGAAGCTGAGGCTGCATATCTGAGAGAAGACTCATGGGTCTATTCTGATGAAGCTGAGGCTGCATACCTAGGAGAAGAAGCCACTAACTCTATAGAGGAGGCTTCATCTACATCTGTACGCAAGAGAATGCACGGGTTCTTCAGACAAGCTGTGGCTGCTTGCACTTGTTGCAAACGCCCCAATGTGGAGAACTGATTTGTTTTTATTTGTTATTTCTGTCATTTTCTTCTTTTATTTCTTTCCACACAAACAATAAATCTGTTGTTGTACTGCACTTGGGGCGATTGCTTTGAGACAGCAAGAAATGCTGAACTTCCCTAACATTTCAGGAAATGAATGGGCAGAATTGCATTGTTGAATTTACAATAAAGACACAAATTACATTTACATCAAAACTGCACAAGCATGCATTTAATTTTATGGCTATGTTGTTCTGGTCAGCTGTTTATCGTTTGCTTTCTGGCACGAATTCCCAGATACATTCTCGTATCAGTGGCCTACACTGTTGAATTCCCCACTGACGTCAAGCGTCAGTGGGTTGTCAATGAGGCAGCACCGAGCTGTTCTTTTCACTGCAGGGAAGCATAGTGGTCATTTGCTAAATGCGTAAAATCATCCCACTCAAAATCGTCCCACGAATGTCCAGCGACTCTGGGGGTGAATGGGTCAGTCGGCGGGCCAGGACTCTGGAATTTGGACGAAGGGTTAGGGTTAGTCCTAACCCTTTATGTTTCAGTGCCAAAATAGGATTATTTAAGAAAAATACTCACATCCACTTAAAAACTATTCTAAGTTGCTTAATAACACTTTCCCAGTCGTTTCAGAATGTTTTAAAACTTTATTTCAATGGTCACTGGTCCCTCTAGTGGCCGAGTAGTAAGGCTACACTATGTGTTCCAAAATGGATCATTTTCAACATGCCACAAAATTCACCAAAAACTATTCTAAGTAGCTAAAGCCTGTCCATGTTTTCTCAGGTTGTTTTAACTTCCTAAGACCCAGGAAAGTACAAGCTTTGGCTTTTTTAAATTAAATAATTGCGTATATTGGAAACATCATGATGCAACAGTTTTTTCAGATGCATTTTTAAAAAGTTTTATGGAATGTCCTTTGCGGTGGACAGTTTTTTAAAGCTGTTTTTATAAAGGTGTGAAACTCTCGTCCACAAATGTAAAGAGAAAATCCATAGCTGGGTCTTAGGAGGTTAAATCTTTATTTCAATGGTCTCCAAGTGCTCCAGAAATAGTGATTTTCAACATGTCCTCAAATACAACAAAAAAATGTTCCAAATTTCTAAACAAGACACTCCAAAGGGTACAGCTATATACTATGTGCTCCCAAAATAATCATAATAATCATATCATTAAGTCACAAAATTCACTTAGAAAATTTTCTAAATCCCTAAATAAGTCTTTTCTATGAATTTTCAAGGATGTTTTAAACCAGGCTTGTGACCCTTGACCCGTCTCCGCTCATTTCCGTGGCGGCGGCAAAGAGGGAAGTTGAAGGTGAAGGCTGCTGCTTTCAGGAGAAATGGGAATTACTGTACTTTCACACTATAAATGGAGATAATTGTGTTTGTGTAATTTGTAAAGCGACAGTTACCTTGTTAAAGAATTTCAACGTAATGTGACACTATCAGACCAAACATGCTAGCACATATGACAAGCTAGCGTATGCTAAAGCTAACGGGGAGGCTAAGGCTAATGGAGTGACCGCGCTGAAAAAGTGAAGCAACTCAAAGCTGCTCTGGCATCACAGCAACAATTCTTCACACGGGCCTGTGAATCAAGGGAAAACATCACCAAAGCAACCTTCGAAGTGGACATGTTAACAGCTAAACACGACAATCCTCATACTGAACGTGTGATGAAATTGAGAACATTTGCCTCGACTAGAAGCAACAATGTCTGAATGTTTGTCTGGTGCGAAACTTTGTGGCACCAAGACTGGAGGACGTGTCATCAGATATTCAGGACACCTGGGGGACAAGGGCGTGGCTTTGGATTATTTCTCATTAGTCTGCGTCGAAAGCACCGATATACGGACACTACCTAGTTTTTAAGAGGGGTTGCGGACAACATGACCTGACCAGAGGAGCTGTTTGACCTGAAAAGCCTTAAAGACCAAACCAGAGGACCGGATTTATTCATTCGTGTTTGTGAAGCCGTTGATATGAAACTACCGTGGAGTGAATGTTCTGGGATCATTACCGACGGTGCGCCTCTCCTGGCTGCTGAGGGACTGTCCACGAAGACGGAGGTAAGGACACGAACCTTCACTGTGTAATTCAGCATCAGGGTCAGCTTTGACAGAGGTCACTGACAGTTTCCCCACAGGACAGGATTATGTAACAACAGTCACATCTCTTTCTGTGAAATTGAACAAACTCTTTGGGGATTTAGCTGTCATTGAAAAAGACGTGTTGCTTTAGTCTTGTCTCTTCTCCGTGGACCCTGATGATGCTCCAGACATTCTCTGTCATGAACTTAAACAAGAACCGATTAAGATCAACACTGACTCCCACTTTACTCTTTACTGAACTCCAGATCTCAGCTTCACCCTTCTCATTAGTGTCAGCAACCGATCCGTTTCTTAATCAATCTGCCATTGAGTGTTTTGAACATGTCTTACTATTAACAATGAAAAGCCCAAAACGCACCTACTTTATTAAACTCTTGAATAATATCTGCCTATCACTGAGCCCGTTTACATCCACACCAATACTCCGATCATTGTCTGAGTTGTGGAGTTATCAGATTATTCCAGTGATCATGTAAACAGGATAATATGACCGGCTTTATCCGATAATGGCAGTTATCTGATTATGAGAAATCGGATTAAAACACCTAGATTTCTCCCCAATACTCCGATGTCTTTATCCATGTATATAGGTTAATCTGATTTTATTTCGTTCTTTTTCGTCTGCGCATGTGTAAACACAATTAAAAAAAATACTAGAAAACGGAAGTTACGTAGTCAAACGTAGCGGAAGACAATAACAGGAAGTTTAAGTCTACCATCACCACATGTGTATGTACTCTGAACGAAATCCGATTATGGACTGGAGCGTCTAAATCAGGGTTTTCGATTTTCGTATTTCTTAAGTGCATGTAGGTGCGTTAGATCTGATTATTGTTACAATTATCCGATTACTCCCAGATTTCGGACTTTCATGGTCATGGAAACAGGCTCACTGTTGATGTCATTTACCTTTTAGATGTTGCACAAACTACAGACAAAGATCTTGAAAAAGACAAGAGGAAAATTAATTTGTGTTAAACCAAAGACAACCTTGGATTACTTGTATATACTGTATTTATCAACTGTATTCTATACAGTTTGTTCAGTGTTAGAATGTTAGTTTTTAGATTTGTCCGGCGTCGTCTTTATTAGCAATTTCTTCAAACGTCTTCTCTGATGAAAATACTGGTCGGAGTAATTTAAAATTTTATATTTATCTTCCTTGGGACAATGTCTACAAAGTTGTTTCACAGCTTTACCAAGTGTTTGCTCCTGTAGGATTCTGTTGGGTTTATGTGAATTGGCTGAGAGTCTGGTTTTGACCAGCTCATGAGATAACTTTTGTTATAATTTGGTGCTACATAAATAAAATTCAATTTGAGTTTTGAGGTATTTAGATTTTTGAAAATTTGTTATGATTTTTTGAAATATTCTAAATGTTCCTTTCCTTCTAATGGTCCATATGTTGATGGTTTATAACATGGAAATGGTTCCAGATATCAATCTAGTTCCTATTGATCACTGATAGAAGTCATATATGGACTTGGACTGAATTAGTTCAGTTCTCCTCCAGAGAAAGTATTAACTACTTCTATTGGAGATTGATCTGCATCCAGACCACAGGACTGGAACATAGAACAGAACCTGACAACCTCACACATTCAACTGGTATTGATTCAATAGAACAGGACGTTGACATACAGGGACACTGGAACTGTTTTGAGAGTTGTTCACGTCTGCCTGACTCATATTTGGTTACATTGAAATTTGAAAAAATAAAGTTAAGTGTATCAGTGAAAATTGTTTTATAACAGTGTGTATGTAACTTTGGTGGTTAAGAAAATGTCAGAAGGAACTACTGGACCCCGGCAACTTTATCTAATTTGGCACCCTCTGTAAAAGGTTTGGACCCCCTGTTTTAAACTTTCATTTCAATGGTCACCAGCCCCCTCCAGTGGCCAAGTAGAGGATATACTGTTTGATCCAAAAATGGTCATTTTACACATTTCAAAACAAAATGGTCAGTTCAAAGCTGTTTTAAATCTCCAAACAATTATTTACAAGTTATTTCCTGATGTTTTACACCTTTATTCCATTAGTTCAGACCTGTACTGATGGTCTGATCCTGAACCGATGATTGACTGATTGTTCGTCTGTTTTCATCAGCGCTGAAGATGGTCCAGTGGTGAAAGATGAGGCCTTTCCACCAGGAGACAACGGGTTGATTCCTCGATCAGACGTCCTGAGGTCAGTGTCTGTGTGTGTGTTTGTCCAAAAACTGAACAACAAACCAACAACCTCTAAAACCAAACTCGTGAAGCAAACTTGCGCGTCAATATCAACTTCCAGATTTGTGAATTTTCACTGGAAATCCAAGGAGCAATAGGATAAAGAATAGGTCAGTGCTAGTTCAACAGGTAATTTGTGTTTTTAGTAAACCTTTAAACCACATTACTCAGTTTCATTATCAGCCTTTGATGTTTCATCTGTTTCAAAATCACTAAATTACTCTTTCCAAGTTATTTCAGGATGCTTTAAAATTAAATTTCAATGGTCACCAGCGCCCTCCTGTGGCAGAGTACTAAGGCGCTATACTAGGGACCTCAAAAATGGTCATTTCAGACATGTACTCAAATCCACTAACAAAACTGTTCTAAGTTGTAAAATAACACTTCCCAAGTTGTTTCAAGAATTACAAAATGACTCTTTCCAAATTATTTTAGGATATTTTTAACCATAATTTGATCTGTTCACACCCATTTTAGAGTGAGTCATTTCTTACGTGCATCAATACGATTAATTGTTCAACAGTTATTAAATAATTTAGATGTTTTTGGTCACTGGTGGATGTTTAGGTCTTTGAGGGTTAAATAGATGTTTTCTGACAAAATAGAGGCTGCAGTGTCTTCAAGGTTTGCCTAAGTTGGATTTCAATGTGTGACTCTAATTTGGCCAAGAAAACCTATAAAATGTTTTCCTTCAAGGTGGATGTAAAACGTTTTATCCAGAATTTTTATAGATACTGAAAAGCAGATGAAGAAAGAACAAATGACAACAACAAAAATAGGCAACTGTCATTTCTATTTTATTTGAGTCTTTCATTCACTTCAGTAACCCTGGGTGTTACCACTGAGGACATTCAAGCACTAGTCCGACTGTAGATGTAGACCAGGGATGTCAGACTCATTTGAGTTCAGGGACCACATGGCTGGACCGGTAAAATAATAGTATAACTTAGAAATAATGACAACTCTACATTTTTTGTTTTAGTACAAAAAATACTATATTTACAAACGATCCTTAAACAAAACATGTGAAAAACCTTAACTTCCATGAACAACGTAAAATTTCTTAAAAATAACAATTGCAATTTTGACCATATTCTGCCTCGGCTTATTATTTACTCGTGCATTACAACTAACAGGTCACAGTGAATCTACAAACACACAAACATTTAGTTACAGACGCCTACAACTGAAAAATATAGAATTTAACTTTGAGATCAACACAACTTGATTGTCAGTGTCTTTTGTGTAATCTTTGCTAGTTCATCCTGGGGTTTGAACCCTTTAGAGTAGGGGTGTCAAACATACAGCCCAGGGGCCAAAACTAGCCTGCCAAAGGCTCCACTCCGGGGCAGCAAAATTACACTGAAGATATTAACAATCAGTCATTTTAGTTTAGGGGCCACATAAAGCCCTACTTTGGTCTCAAGTGGTTCAGACCAGTAAAATACTATCATAATAACCTATAAATAATTAGAACTCTAAATTCTTCTCTTTTAGTTAAAAAAAAAAAGTGAAATTACATGAAAATGTGTAAATTTACAAATTAGCCTTTCACAAAATATGTGAATAACCTGAAAATATTAATGTCTTAAGAGAAGTAAGTACAAATTTAACAATATTCTACCTTTTATTAAATGTTTTGTGTATTTGTAGATCACTGATTTATAAGTTGTAATGCATATAACAACAGAATATTAGTAAAATTACACCTATTTTTCTTAAGAAATGTCAGGTTCATGTATTCACATTTTTCATCTTTCATAATGTACTTTTTCCTTCTGACACTAATTTCACTTATTATTTTACTGGTCTGATCCTCTTCAGATGATAAGGGGCTGAATGTGGAACCTCAACTAACATGAGTTTGACAGTCCTACTTCAGAGGGCCGGTTTTGGCCTGCGGGCCGTATGTTTGACACCTGTGTTGTAGAGTTGTAGATAACGTAGGCTTGAATAAATGCTCCGTGATGTGGCTCAGGTTGTTTCCAAGAGTTTTTCAGATGATGATCAACAACAGGCGGAGATTAAATCCTGATTGAACATCACACCTATTCCAGTCGTACTGTGTGTTTTACTGTTGTCGAGCACACAGGCAGGAAACAGTCACCAATGTCATAATAATGTGACGTGTATGTGTGTGTTAAACGTCACTTCAGCGGACAGTTGAAGAAGATGAAGACATGTCACCGGGGCAGGACTAGTCCAATGTACAGACTCCCATGAGACATTAAAACACGTCTGCATGAAGCTGAAGCGAGGTCAGTAAATGTCCCGCAAAGACGTGACTGTGAGAGACGTGGACAGTTGGGACACGTTGGTGGGATGCCATGGTGTGAACCCCTCCGTCCTGTCTGCGGTCACCATCAGGAAGCCGTTGGAGCTGAAGCGTCCGGGGATGTTTCCCACGTCGAGCCAGACGAAGGGCGCCACGGCGTCGGTGCGGAGGGTAATGCTGAACCCGGACTCGTCCTCCTGCACTTTGGCCTGAAGGGAAACGATAAGAGGTAAAAAAATACATAAATAAATAAATAAATAACTAACAGGAGGTTGGGATGAAACGGAATCACAACGTCTCATTAATGTTATTTATGCATCGTCTACAATACATTAGTCACTAATCAACAGTTAAAGAAAACCAAAATTATAGATTAAATTCAAAAGTTATTACATCAAAACAGAAAACTGAAGTAAAAGTGACTATCAGCAAAATCTATCATTAATTTAATTATTTGTCATTTTATTAATGATTTATCACCATATGAAATAGGGGCCAAAAAAAAGGTATAATAAAGATCCAAAAACTATTTTTATGACAACTTTTATATTTTCTCTACAGTTAACTTTCCCTAAGTGATTTATCACCATTTATTATAATATTATCCTCTGCATTTTGCATTTTTCACTGTAAATAGGTGTTTTCGTATATTTAATCCACTGATCATGTAGATGTTCATAAAACTCAGAGTAAATTCAAAGGTTATTATATCCAAACAGAAAACTGAAGAAAAAGCGACTGAGCAAAATATCTCATTAATTGTACATAAAAACAAACTCCTATAACAGTCATTGATCCAACTCCATGGGTTTTATCAATATTGTAGAAGATGATTTTGTTTCCACGGTAACTACGGAGCCTCTGGTTTTACGATACTTTAGTCCAGTTTAACCTACCTTTATGTCTGATTCAGCCATTAAATAGTTTGGTTTTACAATCTTTAAGACTTATTTTAACAAATTTTAGTCCGTTTTAACGTCTTGTAGTTTAGTTTTACTATCTTTTATACTGGTTTTACCATGTATTTGTCCGTTAACACCATCTCCCAGTTTGGTTTTACTGTACTTTAGTTGGGTTTAGACATGTTTTAGTTTGGTTTTATTATATTTTAATTCTTTTTTTCCACCTTTTAGTTTATTTTACTGCCTTTTATACTGGTTTTACCAATGGGTTTTATCCTTTATCCAGTGACTGATACAGTCTGTGGATACATGGTGTCAATTCGTTGGTGGTTTCGGTACCAGACTGCCCCCTGCTGGTGAGTTTGGAATATCAATATTATATAAAACCAATTTAGAACTTTACAAATTATATGTGGGTACAAATTAATAAATAAAACATGACACAGTGCCTCTATCTAAAACTCATATTCTGCCACTTTGTCCTGCGCTCTGAGTATAAACCTCCTGTTTCTTACTGTGATGTTGGCTTTTCGGAGCCCCTCGGCATCCTTAGGGGAACAGAGGAAGTGGTAGTTGGATGGTCCCCGCTGGACGCCAGTTCCGTCCTCTAGGTGGAAGGTGAGCAGACAGCTGAGGCGGGTGCAGCGTCCACATCCTGCCAGCAGGACAGCAACCTCCTGCTTTAAGACGACCACAGCACTGCCACCGGGTACCAGAACCAGATCTGAGCTCAGGGTGCACACGGGGTCCAGATGAGACCAGGAGTGAACGGACACCTGTAGACAAAAGTACGTCGAGGACATAACGCAGAACCATCAACTGAGATGAGAACAGATGAGGTTTGATCTTCAGTATCACTGAACCTGTTTACATCCACACCACTACTCCAATCATTATCCGATTTCTGGAGTTATCAGATTATTATTGATCATGTAAACAGGATAATCTGATTATGAGAAATGTGATTAACACACCTAGATTTATCCCCAATACTCCCATGTCTTCACGCATGTATACAGGTTAATCTGATTTATTTAATTCTTTTACGTCTGCGCATGTGTAAACAATTAAAAATAGTAAAGAACAGAAGTTATGTAGTCATATGTGAGTGGAAGACAACTGGAAGTTTAAGTCTACCGTCACTACGTACGTATGTCCAATGATGGACTGGAGCGTCTAAACCAGGGTTTATTCATTATTGCATTTGATCAGATTATTACAATTATTCGATTACTAATTAATTGTAATTATTAGATCAACGTGTTTTCATGCACTTAAGAAATGCAATAGTGAATAAACCCTGGTTTAGATGCTCCAGTTCATTATGGGATTTCTTTCAGAGTACGTTTATACAGAGTACATATATGCTAGACTCAAACTTCCTGTTACTGTTTGCCGCTCACATTTGACTACGTAACTTCTGTTTTCTATGATTTAAAAAAAAATGTTTACCCGTGCAGATGTAAGAGACCTAAAGTGGGGTACACACCTAAAGATAATCGGGCTGTTTTTTTCCCGATTTTCCCTCTTCCCGACTAAGGACGGCAAATGCCAGATTATCTTAAGTTTTATAAGATTATCCTGTGGTCTGAGGTGTGTTAAGAGTGAATTTGTCCCGATAATCGGCTTCAAAACGGGTTGGGGCTGACAATCGTAAATGTTAAATTTGTTCAATATTTACAACCAAAAATCTTCATGTGTGGGGAAAGCTGATGACTCCCATGACACCATGAATTTTGACGTGGACAGGAATGTAGCCAATCAAGAAGCAAGCTGACAGAGGAATAAGGAAGCAGGCAGAAATACAAACAAGCGTGGCCGACCGAAACAAAGTCCGTGTTCATGCCGTCTCCAGGATTTTTTCCACAGTCTTTTCTTACATTTAGTTTGTAATTTTTCAGTCAAAAATAGTCCCGACAACACCATCATTCCCTCCTCTTGTATGTCCTCTTCCACGTTGCATGTTGTGTATTCCGGTAGTTGCTCTGTTGCTATGTTTCTTCTTCTTCGTTTTTGTTAGATCGCGCAAGATTTCTGGCTTGGAGGACTACATTCTAGATCGGTGGTGGGACAGAATCGTTATGTGTGTGGTGTGCTGTGTTGAGATTATCGGAGCACACCACACACATTAAGATCAAAACTGTTCAATGCCAGATTTTTTATCTTCATGTGTGGGGTCTGTAACAGATAAAAAAACTCTTCCTATTTAGAAAATCCTTAGGTGTGTACCCTGCTTAAGTAAATCAGATGAACCTGTATACATGTATGAACACATCAGAGTACTGGGGACAAATCCAGGTGTGTTAATCTGATTTATCATAATCAGATTACTGCAGTTATCGGATAAAACAGATCAGATTAGACTGTTTACATGATCAATAATGATCTGATAACAGCAGAAATCAGAAAATGATGGGAGTATTAATGTGGATGTAAACGGGCTCAGTGATTCTTCTTATTCTGACGTTGCTGCTGATTTGGTTGAGTAGTGTAAACGTACCACGGCCCTGAGCGTCAGGTCTGGACTCAGGTCGGAAACGGCATAGATGAGCAGCGTTCCTTCGTCCTCGAAGCCGACGGGAAGAACTGCAGCAAAGAAGTCCTGAGCAAAATAATGAAGCATCTTCCACTTCCCTCCAAACTCTGCAGAAAAGAACACAGGAACCTTTAACCCTTTAATCCCTGATTCCAGGTAAACGTTACCATATTAAACCTACGTAACAGAGTTGGAGGACAGACACTCCACTCTGTCGACTCACCGATCGATGACCAGGACGGCGCCGGCCAAATGTCATTGAGCTGCCAGTAGAGGGCGCCCATGGTGCGACCTTTGCCATCGATGATCTCAGTCTGACTTCTGCGATAAAACTCGGTCTGGGCCTTCACACACTGCGCCTGCATCACCTGGACATTCAACAAGAACACACAGATCAGCATCGTTTTACTTCATTATACTGCAGTACAAGTACATATTCCCTGTTTTTAACTTTACCTTGTATATATACTTTATTTTCTGCATATATCCTTATATGTTGTATATTTCCTTATCTGTAGTACAGAGTTAGCTTTTTGTATGAATTGGTAGTGTTTGTATATTTATTATTTTATCTCTAGTTTTTGTATATTGTCAATGTATTTTTCGGTATTTTGTGATATTTTTTATAGTCTTTTTGCACTTTAAGTGTTTGCTGCTAAACAGATTTTCATTGTTCCTGTAACAATGACAATAAAGCTCTATTCTATTCAACACATTTAGATCAAATTATCAAATGCACTGATTCATATTAATGTTTGTCTGTGCTGTTTTTAGCTTTTCTTTTCTGTATATTTGGTTTTTTGTGTGTGTTAATTTAGCAGTGCTTTGTGAATCTCTCTCCTGACAAATCCAATATAATACACTATATATTAACTTTGCTTCAATGTAACCCATCTTTTGGTAAAGAACTACAGTTGATACTTTACCAAGTTTAATTAACCCTCAATGACCTCAACAGTGACTAGAAACCAGAGGTATCTACTGATCTAAAGTGTTTAATACCTGTTGGTCCACTAATCTTATCAATACATGTCAATAATACAGTTATTCATCTTTTCATGGTCATCAGATATGACCCATTTGGACATTTAGAGGCTCCGTAGTTACCGTGGAAACACCATCATCTTCTACAACATTAATTCCCCAGTAAAACCCATGGAGTTGGATCAATGACAGTGGATGGACACACTGGGTTTATGTTCAGTTAAGGATAGATTTGGCTGAAAAAGTATTTTTCTTCAGTTTTCTCTGTTTTGATGTAATAACCTTTGCATTTACTGAGGTTTAATGAACATCTACATGATCAGTCAATTAAATATAGGAAAATACCTGATTTTTACTGAAAAATGCTAAATTCAGGACAAAATTGTAATAAATGATAAATAATTAAATCAAGAACAAGTGGGCGTGTCTATATGTGAAGTGGGCGTGTCCATCAGACCTGGGTGATGTACAGAGTGTCGGTGAACCTCCTCAGGGTGTCGGTGGAGTTGGGCAGGTGGAAATGTAATGCAGCCTGTCGTAACATCTGCTGGTTTCCATGTTCATGATGCTGACGATGGGAGGAGAAGTTGCTGTCATAGCTCCAGTCGTCGTCTATGGAGACCTGAAGAATCACCAAACAGACGAGGCAAGAAAAACAATCAACTGAGCTCTAAAGTCCATCCAAACTAATCCATCCTGTCCTTTAATCTCCTTAAAACCTCACATTCCTCCCTTCTACAGACATTATGTACCTTATTTTAATTTATGTTACTGTATATCACAAATAACAGTCATTTTTGCATAATTTTCTTCTTGCTAAATTGTTTGTTTTTTTTACTGTAACCATCTGGATCTGTCAAGTTTCACTCAGGACCAAAAATCTGTATTTACACTAAAAAACTTTAAGCACTATATAAATCCGATCCACCATTATTATTATTATTATTATTATTATTATTATCATCATCATCATCATCATCATCATTATTAGTGACCCCTCAGGCCATTTTTATTTGTTCATTTTGGGATCATTATGTAT
>JAPQRQ010000016.1:23524057-23536437 GCA_037367365.1 Apogon talboti | reverse complement strand
TGACTTTGCTTAAGAAGTGAATAAAATAATACAGTCTATCTAGTTTATGTCATTCTACTTGTCAGTTCTCATTAAAATGTCTGTAATTTTGCAAAGTTTGATGAGATTTGCATCAATAAAAGTTAAAATCTTTAACTTTTCCAGGTTTTTCATCTCTGTGGGAATAAACAACATCCAAAAAGTCCAAAGAAAAAAATGAGAACAAAGTTGATTACATTAATTTGGCCTAAAACGTGAACAAAATAATATGACATGATGGTCTGGAAGATCCCAGTTCTTGTTAGTTTTGATGCTCATACAGTAAGTCTCAGTAAGTCAAGTGCTCTACTTGTCAATATTTAATAAAAATGCAGAAAATGTTGCAAATTTTGCCAAATTTGATTAGATTTGCATTGCCAATTGTTAAATTCTGTGACTTTTCCACGTTTGTCATGATAAACATTTCAAGATGTCCACAAGTGGAAGGAAATGTCAACAAGTTAGTTTTTGATTGATTATATTTGTAATTGTCATTATTTATCGGTTATTCTGTTATTTTACTGGTCTGATCCACTTTAGATCATACTGGTCTGAATGTGGAACCTGAACTAAACTGACTGCAAATACCTTCAGTGTAATTTCTGCATTTCACACATTCATCCCACGGGCCGGATTGGACCCTTTGGCGGCCGGTTTTGGCCCGCGGGCAGTATATTTGACACCTGTGGTCTGGAAGACCCCAGTTCTTGTAATAGATGCTCTAAACTAAAACAAGAATAAAATGAGTCCTCGGTGCAAAAGAAGCTAACCTTTTATTTAATGATAAATACCATTTAAGAGTCACTGTCAGGGTTTCTTACCGTTTTTAGCCGTTTAGGAAACATATTCCAACGTCTCCGTCATAAAAAAACAGAACCTGTCAAACATTCAGTGAATCCACGACGGGACACGAGTTAAAACCCACAAAAGGACTGACGGAAAACGAAAAGTCGTAAATATGAACCCGGTTTTTCGTATCTTTACCTGAAGTGAAAACGGCGAGTAATGCTGCCTTCAGGTGCTGTCGGGAAGATGAGTATTTCCACTTGTAAATCCGAAATTACAAGTGCATTGTGTTCAATTGCTTTTGTAGTCGTAGCGAAATGAAAAATGGCTGAAAAACAATTTATGGTGACCTGACTTGGGTACAAGAGTTTTGTATTTATAATTAATCTGTTACAGCCTTTTTTTTGTAATTTTCCTATTTTCTTTGCTAATTCTGTATACTATAAATGTGTAAAATCATCAGCTAACAATAGCAGAACCGTAATAAAAGCATTGTTTTTCAATAGCCATGAATCCCTCGCTGCGGTCCGCCATGTTGAAAAGGTTAAAGGTTATGTTTATCCCAGTTCTCGAGTGGAAAATACGACGTGAGGGGTCATTCATGTCCAATTTTTGAGTTCGTTCCCAGTGTTTCCCATTACTCCTACAACACGTGAAGGCAGCATAAGACACTGAAAATAAAAGCAGCAGTGAATTTACAACGAGGCTCATCCAATAAAACCTTCAGTTCAGTCAATTAAACAAAGAAACATTAACACTTATATTATTTATTTAAGAATGTTAATATTAGAAGTGAGTTTTTCTTTTATAGATATCCCTAAATTGACTGACCTGAAGGTGAAATGGACTATTCATTAGATATATGAAGCAGAAAACTGAGGTACAAAGTGTTAAAAGCATCCCTCCTCTTTACATATAGGAAAAATGGGATGAGCTGTGTCCAACTATGAAGCCGATTTCCTGCAAAACTTACAAATATCACATAAATACACAACATAAGAAGTAGTTCAGGTAAAGTCTTTCGTGTGTTTATCCTGATGCTTTTCTCACAAATCTTCATCGCTTTTCTGCAAATTCCTCCCAAAATGCACCCGTTTCAAGATTATTTTCATACATTCTAAGTATAAATGATGCTACCCACTTTATATTTAAGTGGTTTCAGTTTAGCAAAGTGGACTCATACATATAACGTTCATCTTGGCTTAAAGAAAAAGCGGTAACAAAGGGAAAGATGCTAAAACAGACTAAAATGTAATATTGTTAGCCTCATAGCATAATTGCCTCAGTCATATTTTTGGCCAAATTGCAATATCTGCATAACTTTACTCTCTTACAACTGCTGCTTCATTTTTACGGAGATATCAGACTTTGGCCAAAAATATGACTTTTATGCAATTATGTTATGAGGCTAATGATATGTGAAGTATCGTTTGAGCCTTAAAATGACAAATAAACTCAAACTGGGTCCATTACTTAACAGAATTTGTGTATTTGGGGTTTTTTTATTTTTTTGGAGAAAAATGAGACAGAAAAGTTATTGGACCAGTAGTTTTATCAGAGAAGATGTTTGAAGAAACTGATGCTGATGCCCTCACAGCAGCTCATGGCCTGTCAGTGTTGGGAGCGAAAAAGACTGGAATTAAGACAACCTATAGTCTTTTATGATCATAAGAGGCAAAAATATAGTCTGACCACAGCCTGACATGTAACGTTTTAATCAAATATGTTGTGCATTTTGGTTTTAATTTGAAAAACTGCCTTTTCTGAAAACCTATTTTGCAGGAAATGGGCTCCATCTCTGTCAGAAAACACCAGGTTTCACCTTCACCGCATCATCTCAGCAAAGTGTGTTTTAGTCTCAACACTGAGGCTCATCTGCATAGTAGTAACTGTCTGTTCCTGCACCGTCAGCTAAAACAGGGGTGTCAAACATACGGCCCGTGGCCCAAAGCTGGCCGCCAAAGGGTCCAATTCGGACACAGAAGATATTAAATCAAGGGTGTTTTAGTTCCAAACACCAAAACTGTACCAATATTCTGCCTGTTATGAAATGTTTTGTGTATTTGTAGATCCACTGTGATCTGTACGTTATAATGAACATGTCTAAATGATAAAGTGACGCATCATAATGTTAAAATTACAATTATTTTTAAGACATTTCAGGTTGTTCACGCAATCATAATCCTTTTAGTTCTGGTTCCACATTCAGACCAATAAGTGGGTCAGACCAGTAAAATAATAACATAATAACCTATAAATAATGACAGCTACACTTTATTGTCTTTGGTTTAGTGCAAAAAAAAGGAAAATTACATAAAAATGTTTCCATTTAAAAACATCTACTTTTTTCTGATAGTTGTAGTTGGTCACTTTTGGATGTTCTGGATGTTAATTTTCACTGTCATGAAAAAATGATGATAAACTGAGGCAGAATATTGTTAAAATTAGTTATAATTTTTTTTATTTATTTTTTTAGACATGTCAGGTTATTCACATTTTTTGGTGAAAGGATAGCTTGTAAATGTAAACATTTTCAGATTTATTTATTTTTTTCAATAAAACAGAGAACATTAGTAGTTGTCATTATTTCTAGGTTATTATTTTACTTTATATTGTGCTGTATGTGGAACCGGAAAGACAATGAGTTTGACACCCCTGTTCTAAAAACAGTCAAAGTGATCATAGTGAGGAAAAGTGGGGAGTTTGTTGACTAATGGTCCAACACTGATGTGGATCAACACAAAGAAAAAAACCCAGAAGATTCTTGGCAACTTTAAACCAATAGTGAGGCTTTAAAACTAGCATCAAAAATGTCTACAGTGGATTCTGGAAGGAAAAGTCAACAGAAGAGAAAATCAGTTCTAAATATATTCATTTAAGTAATTGTTCAAATGTTGCAGGGTATGTAGAGTTCAGGGCAATGGCGTTGGGTAAGAGATGTTTCCAAAAGTGTCTGGATGGGTCTTTGGTCCAGACGGAGAAACGGTTACTGTCACAGGCTGGAGAGAAAACAACAAAACATGGAGAGAAATGTGTGTGACTCAGTGAAAACCCCAAACAGCGGGTGCTACATGTAGGCATCAACACCGAAAAAAAGAAACGGTAAAAGACAGAAACAGGTACAATGGGCTGGGCGACAAGGCTCCGACCACGGAGAGTTCCAACAGATCTCACATCAGTTCTATAAGTGAAAGGCTGACGGATCCTGAGTGAAATTAGAAGAAACTGTGGTTTTAAGTCATTTATAAAAACATGAAAAAGTCATGAAAGATGCAACAAAATGAAAATGATGGAAAAGATGAACAGACATAGAAGACACAGCTTTGTAATATCACAAACAAGACAAAAATGTACAAAAAAAGTAAAAGACAAGATGAAAATGATAAAAACGGCTTAAAAATACAAAGATGAAAACAATGGAAAAAGATGAAAACAAAAAAGATGCAACAAGAAAAAAAATAGAAGATGCAAAAAGATGAAAATGATGGAAAAGATGAAACAAAAATATTATAATAACAGATGCGACGAGTCAAAGATAAAAATGTTAAAGACAAGATAAAAACATAATAAAAATGCAATAAAATGAAAGCGCAAAAAGAAAAGACAGAGGATGCAACAGGATGAAAATTTTGTAATATCATAACCAAGACAAAAATGTAAAAAAGGAATGAGAGAAATAAAAGCAGCAAAAGACGAAAATATTATAAAACAAATTTTTAGGAAATCAAAGATGACGTAAAAAACAAAATGAAAATGATGCAACGAGTCAAAATGACAAAACAAAATAAGATGCAACAAAACCGTGATGGGACAAAAAAGTAGCGTCAACAACCGATGTAGTGAACGACTTATTAATGTGTTCATTTTTATTTGGATTTATGTGAAATCCAAGGCAGTTTATTCAACAACATGAAAACATTGTGTATTTTTATTTATTTTTTTTTATTTGATGATGCAAACCAGGGTTTTCCAACATACGGCCCAGGAGCCAAAAGGGGCCGCCAGAGGGTCCAATCTGGGCCAAAATACAAAAACTACACTGAAGATATAAACAATCAGTGACGTTAAAATCATATTAGTTCAGGTTCCACATCCAGACAATATGATCTAAAGTGGATCAGACCAGTTAAATAACAACATAATAATATATAAATAATGACAAATACAAATGTTTGTCTTTTAGTGTAAAAAAAGTTAAATTGCATGAAAATATTTACATTTACAAACTATCCTTTAACAAAATGTGAACAACCTAAAACATCTAAAGAGAAGTAATTGTACCAACATTGTCTGTTATTAAATAATTTTCTGTATTTGTAGATCTGTGATCTGTAAGTTTTAATGTACAAATAAACTGAGGCTGAATATTGTTAAAATTACTTGTTTTTCTTGAGGAATTTGAGGTTATTCACATTTTTTGTGAAAGGATAGTTTGTAGATGTTAGCATGTTTATAATGTAATTTGACTTGTACTAAAACAGACAGAAACAATGGACTTTTCATTATTTATAAGTTTTGATAATAAATGATTTTTCTTTAGAAATTTCAGATTGTCCATGTTATTCACATCTTTGTATAGTTAGTGTAGATAGTTTGCAGATGTACACATTTTCATAATGTAATTCTGTAGCTTTAAATTTCATTTTGTAACTTTTTTTCACCCTGAAACATAAAGAAAAGTTGTGAGTTGTGATTATTAGTATTTGACTTGTCTGATCCAGTTCAGACTAAACTGGACTGAATGTGGAACCTGAACTAACATGAGTTTAACCCATAAAGACCCAGCGCTACTTTTGTGGCAGTTTCAAAATATTTTTTTTCTATATTTAATTTTTCTTAAGTGATTGATGAACATTCATTGTAATATTATACTTTCTATTTTGTATATTTTTCAGTGAAAATCATGTATTTTCCTATATTTAATTCACTGATCATGTAGATCAAGTTAAAGTTGGGGGTTATTATATTAAAAACAGAGAAAACTGAAGAAAGCGTCTTTTCAGTCCAGTCTATCATTAACTGAACATAAACCCAGTGTGTCCATCCACTGTCATTGATCCAACTCCGTGGGTTTTACTGGTGAATCAATGTTGTAGAAGATGATAGTGTTTCCATGGTAACTACGGAGCCTCTAAACGTCCAAATGGGTCATATCTGATGACCATGAAATGAATAACTGTATTTTATACTAATTATTGACATGTATTGATAGGATTAGTGGATCAACAGGCATTAAACAGTTACATCAGTAGATAGTTTAGGTTAAAGGTGATATTTGGGTCTTTAAGGGTTAAACTGAAGCATAATATTGTTAAAATTGCACTTATTTTTCTTAAGAAATTTCGGGTTGTTCATATTCAGGTTTTTCACATTTTTTGTTAAAGAATAGTTTATAAATGTGAACATTTTCAGAATGTAATGATTTTTATTGCACTAAAACAAAGTGAACATGTGGACTTGTCATTATGTATGGCTTTAGCACTATTCGGACTGGATTAGTTTTACATAGGTACGTGTGATAAAGTGATAATTGTCCGAGATTTTAGTCCCGTCCGAATGTACTATGTCGGTAATCATTACCGCACAATGTCAGTAAAGATTACCGCGACTTTTACCTTCTGTAAAAGGGTCCAGGTAAATGACCCCAGGTAAAACTAAGCCCGTGCAAATAGACCAGTAGTTAAAATATGTGGAGATATTCCATCATATCCTGTTTACAAGTGGTTTTGCGCAGATTTTAAAGCGTGGAGGCTCTTCAAGAAGCGCTCAATTTTTCAATTGACAGTTGGACAAATATATGTGAAACCCCGTATACTGTCAGAATTGGTGTACGATGATTCAGAAGCAAAAGAAGATCGAAAGCACTCATTAGAGGCATGGGACTTCTGATGACTTTAGGTAAGTAGCAGGGCTATGTGGCTAATAAAAAAAATGTTAGTAGCTTAATTTAGTAGAACATTCAGTCAAAATAAAATTCATTTATTCATAATCATCCTGTTGATGGACAATATTAATATTTTAATCATGTTATTACCTTAGCAACAACATTTGAAGCAACGGCATAAGCACATGACAAATTGACCCCTCCCACTTGTGGTAGTTTCACTGATATTTCGTATCCCGTGCGAATTGGCCGTTAAATTAACCGATATCCTGTGGTAAAAGCGGCCTTACTCCGCATCCCCATGTAAAACTAATCCAGTCCCAATAGTGCTTTTGATGTTCTTATTTGACTGGTGTGATCCAGTTCAGACCAAACTGGGCTGAATGTGGAACCTGAACTAACATGAGTTTAACATGGCTGACGTAAACAGAACACATGAACATGAATCAGCCTGATAGAAAAGCAGTAACGTTAGCGCGTTATCGCCCAGCCCTGCCGATACGAACGGCGTGGAAGGCGATGATGATGAGGACGAGGTCCTGGAGTTGGTGTGAGTTCAGATTGTATGAGCAGAGAAGCAGCACCTGTGGAAAAGGCATGAATGAGCGACAGCGAAACCACGCCCACGCTTTAATGTCCATCCGTCTGTCTGTCGCATCGTTAGTGTTTGAGGTGGACGTCCATCCCACCGCCAACGACTCCTCAGTGCGAAAACAGCAGAGTCATCTGGTTGGAGTTTGTCTGAAATGACGTCATTTAGTCTTTTTGTTGCATTTTCTTTTTTTTTTTGCGTCCACGGCTGCAGTCTGATCAACGGGCCACAGCTCAGACCACGTTTCCTTCTGTAAATGTGTTTGTATCCAGTTCAGAGGCCGAACACACAGAGTCTGACCTGCAGCTGCAGACCCGGGTCCAGAACACGGGTTTAAGGCTGGGTTTATTCTTTAGTAGAGGTCGATGAGTGGAGGATGCCACAGATGTCTGTAAAAACACTGAGGACGCCGAAGGGTTGGATCAACGGGACGTTTACATGCACAGAAACCACAGCAGGCTGGTAAACCGGGAGTTTGTTTCATCAGACGCAGAATGTTGTCATGAATGTGGGTGAAAATCAGATTATTTATGTGTAATTGTCTAGTGAACTCTCATCTATTTTTTTATTAGTTTTTCCTCCATGCTGTAATTGGTCTGTTGTTGCTGTGTTATTGTCTGTGTTGTTAAAATAAAAAAATGTCCAATAAAAAGACAGTATTTTTTTTTTTAAAAGGGAGAAAATCTGATGTTATTCAGGTTTTAGATGCATTATTGGTGGATTGCATTCAGCATGAAGTAGCATTAGTGCCACCCTGAGGATAAAAAGAGAACTGAAGTCATTACTGAGACAAAAACAGGTTGGAATATTACAACACAGTTATGATATGAGGAGGGAAAAAAGGCAAAGACACACAAGAATAAATGTCTAAAATTGAGGAAAAAAGATCTAATATTATGTTACATTATGACTCTTTATATCATTAATCAGTATTATTACAACATACTATTATGAGGAAAAAAAGTTGTATTTTTTATGGTTTAATTTTACAAGAATTGTCTAAATTATCCCTGAAACAGACTAAATTAATGAAACTAGCCTCATATATAATCAGTTTGATTTTTAAGAAAAAAAAGCATGAATTCATGAAAATTAAAACCTCTTGAATGTGAATATTTTCTTCTTTCTTTCCTTCCGTGACTGTAAAAATCTTTCATTTCTGAATCAAACAAAAAATTTGAGGGCAATTTTTTTCAGTACTTTCTCTTATTTTAATGACAGTCATTAATCAGTTGCATAAAAGCTGCTAATTTAGGAAAGTTTTTGACATTCTATGATTTCTTCATTTGTATAGAAAAATTTCATACAGATAAAATTAACATTATTATTCTTAGTGTAATAACTTTTTTCCTCAAAACACTTTATTCTTGTAAAACTTGGACTTTTTAATTGAAATATAAGCATCTGTATTCTCTAAATCAGATTGTTTTATCCTCATTGTGGCTCGAATCCTTCACACATTCAGGAGTTTTTACACTTGGCTGAGGGGTATTGTAATCGTTTGTCGTCTGTCCGTCCATTCAACGACGTAACAACATTATCTCAAGAATGCATTGACATATCTGCACCACATTTATACTGTAGGTGCATGTTGCCATGGAGCATAAGCCTATTGAAAATAGCTCCATTCTGGCCGAGGGGTGTTAGTGCGCAGCACGTTATGATTATTTATATAGTTTCTGCAAATTTACATCTAACAGTTTACCAGTTTTTGGTTTTAGAAGAACCAACACGACGATTATGAAATGAAAGATTTAAGGAATTGAAAGAGTGTGAAAACACTAAACGGTGAAGAAATGGAAATATTTTGTGCATGTAAACGTAGTCGATAAAGTTTTATATCAGAGTCTGAATGTGGTTTTAAACTCCATCGCACCTTCTGACGGAGCCCGTTTACACTGACACTAAAATTCTGATCATTAGCTGATTTCTGGAGTTATCTGATTATTATTGATCATATAAACAATATAATCTGATCTGTTTGATCAGATAACAGCAGTAATCAGATTATGAGTAATCAGATTAACACACCTGGATTTGTCCCCAATACTCCCATGTCTTCCTGTATGTATACTGGTCATTTAGTTCTGTTACATCTGAACATGTGTAAACAGTTCAGTTGTAGAAAACAGAAGTGACGTAGACGATGATAACAGGACGTTTGAGTTTATCGTCACATACTCTGAAATAAATGCGATAATGGGCTGAAACGTCTGAACCAGGGTTTCTCCATTATCGTATTTCAGATGTGCATGTGAACGCGTCAGATTTGATTCTTTCATTTCTCGGATTATTCCCAGTATTCGGTGGTCATGTAAACGGGCCCAGTTTGGTTTGACTGATGTTGGGCCTGTGTCACCACCTGCATGAGTTCATTAAACCAAAGATTAAATCCAATGTGTTGCTGCTCCAATAGTTTCTTTAGGAGCAGCTCAATATTTTAATACTTTAGTGCAAGTTTTCATTTCTAGATTGGGACGTACTTTGCAGGTTTGTGCAGGAGGTCTCTGTGTTTCCCCGGGTGGGCGGCGCCCCCGTGTGCAGCTAAAACTTGGGCTGGTAGAGCGCCACGCGTCCGCTGAGGCAGCCCGAGGCCAGCTGGCAGTGCGTCGGGGAGAACTTGGTGGTGAGGACGACGTCGCTGTGGGAGTAGATGGAGCGGATCTCCTTCAGGACGCTGGTCTGGACGGGCAAGCAGTCGGCCAGCTCACCGCAGCGCTCGTCGAACGCCAGCAGCCGCACACCGTATCCATACGGCGAGCAGATGAGGCGGCCGTCCGGACTGAAGCACAGCTCCTTTATGTAGCCCCGCCCCACGTTGGCCTCCTCGATGTAGTGGGTGAGACGGAGGGAGCAGCGGGGGGACACCAGCGGGCGGGTGGGCGCCCCCTCCTGGAACTCATACACACACGTCCACTGAAGGAAAGAAAACACACAATTAGTCATTAGGTCTGCTGTTATTAAAAATATACACACACACACACACATATACAGTGTTTATATATATATATATATATATATATATATATATATATATAAAAAACTGATCTGTGGTTGTATTAAATTCTTCACAACATGCGCTGGTCTCAGACTGGTTTATGTATTTGTCCAAGTGTTTCTTCTTTTAATTGTGTTCTGTTGTCTGACGGTTGAGTTTTTAGCTAATGTTCTCCTAGTCACGTGGATGTATAGAATGTGTATGCCGACACAAATGTTGAGGAGCGTTGTCATGGCAACAACGACAGTGGCTGCCACTGGTATTAATGGGATTAATACGATACTAAACAACTATCCTGATCATTTATAATCAGTTTGACTTTTAATAAAAATGTAAATTCACTGATTACACCTTCTTAAATGTGAATATTTTCCTGTTTCTTTCCATAAAATCTTTTATTTGTAAATCAAAGTATTTGAGGAAACATTTTCACTATTTTCTGCCATTTTAACAAGGAAACGATTTGTTTACATTGCATCAGTCTGAATCCAGTGACTGTTTGTTTCTATCTGATAAAACCTGCATTGAGAGGAGATAAAACACTGCATTATCTTCATTTCTGTTCAGTTAAACTATTTTTTATTCTCTCGTTTTAGTTCTAGTCTTACCTGTATTTACTACAATAACCCTGTTGGTGCAGTTTAAGTCATTTTGGTGGAAAAGAAACCTGACATTGGTCCACGAGCCACATGTTTACCAACCATTCATCAGTGTGTTTCTCAACGTGATGATAGAACAGAGTGACTAATATGTGGTTGACAGAAAAATCTAGTTGACACCTAGTAAAACAACTGTAATGCAGGACAAGACGTAATACAACTGAAAACAATGACGCAGCAAAATGAGGACGACAGAGGAAAACACACTGGACACAAACAGATAAAACACACAAAAAATAAAATAATAATAATGCGTGTTAGATGTGTGTGTGATCTGTTCATGATCAAATAAGTTGCTCATGTCTCAGGTGTTTTCTATGAATCTAGTTTTTCGTTGCCGTTTTCTGATCAGATTCACACTAAGACAAAGTGGTTTTATTCAGCTCTCTGACGACCTCTGCTGTTAAAAATGGAACAATTCTCTTTGTCCCTTTTATAAAGGATGGAAATAAAAGGTGTGACGTTCATGTCTTCAAGAGGTTATAGAAACAGGATGGGATTTGGTTTGACATGAACAGTTCCCTCATTATATCTCTTAAGTTATCCACTATGCGGACAAAAGTATGTGGACACGTTGAATTCAGGTCTTTTCTAACAGGGGTCTGGGATACAAAACAATAATGACTAATGTTATAATATAGTTTTATATTGGGACAAATATCATTGCATTGGTTAGTTTACATTGTTATCTTTGTTTCCAAAATGCCTGAGATGGGTTTTGACTTCATTTATTTCAACACTGATTTTGTTTTGTGTTTTTTTAATCCATAAACTTGATTCTAAATGTTCTACTTCTAAATTTATAAAATATTTTTCATGCTCTGACTGTAACTAATCATAAGATCTATTCTAGTTTAATTTTACTTTTTGCCCTTAAACACAGAGAAATACTTACAGTTCTCATTGTTTATAGGTTATTATGCTGTTATTTTACTTCAGTTCAAATTGGGCTGAATGTGGAACCTGAACTAAAATATTAGTTCGACACCCCTGATCTAGTGAACTGACGATAAAAAAAAAAAAAAAAAAAAAAAAAGGACCAAGGGTCCTGTAGTCCAACGGCATATTGGACGACCAGGAGGTGAGAACCAGCAGACCACAGGGTGGGGGGGGGTTACATCAAACAGCATTAAGGACAAGCCATGTTTAGTTCAGCATCTGGTACATTAAAGTAACACGTCTGTTCTTAGAGGATTTGACCTTGAACAAACCCAAGGTCACTCAAGGTCAAAGGTCATGGCCCCAAATGAAAGCCCATATGTGACAGGGATTTTTAAAATTTCAAAAATTCAGACAAAATATTAAAATAAATATTTCCCAATTCTTTGAACATAACGTATATTTTGGACTATAAGTCGCTCTGGATTATAAGTCGCATCAGTCAAAAAATGCGTCTTGAAGAAGAAAAAAACATATATAAGTCGCACTGGACTATAAGTCGCA
>JAPQRQ010000016.1:23486140-23497236 GCA_037367365.1 Apogon talboti | reverse complement strand
CATGGAGTTGGATCAATGACAGTGGATGGACACACTGGGTTTATGTTCAGTTAATGACAGATTGGACTGAAAATGTCCCTTTTTCTTCAGTTTTCTCTGTTTCTGATATAATAACCTTCTACTTTAATCTGAGCTTTAATGAACATTTACATGATCAGTGAATTAAATACAGGAAAATACATGGTTTTCACTGAAAAAAATGAAAAATACAGTGGATAATATTATAATAAATGGTGATAAATCACTTAATGAAGATTAAATAGAGGGAAAAATTTATTAGTGAGCTGCCATAAAGGTACCACTGGGTCTTTATGGGTTAAGGACCTGTGTGTTGTCAGTTGGGTTTAGAGTTCCACCATTTCTTCACCTGAACATATAAAATCAAGAAGAAAACAACGCCCATTTCCTTCAAAACACTTCATTCGAAACAACATTCAAATCGTTAGTACAATATCCATACAAAATATTGCAATACTAAATTATAACACACTGATAAAACAAATAACAGGTTCTATGCACAACGTACCTGACAACCTTTGTGTGGACAAACAGAAGTGTGTGTTTTCAGACTCACTGCTCAGGATGTAGATTCAGGTCACTTCCCGACGGCCTGAGACCCTCCCAGTCGGATGTTTGTTACCATGGTAACCAACAGGAAGATGAACCTCTGTTTGAAAACCTGAAGTACAGAAGAAGTCATTTTGTATCTTTGTAACTGCACACTCCTCAAGTTACCAGAAAAGTCAAACCAATCCTCCAGGGGAAGTGTCACTCTTTCATTTATTGACTGAACATCAGTATAATCCATTCACTCATCATTAGGTTTGATAAGGTGTAATATAATGTCCAGTTGTTCAATACTTCATGTGACATTTCAGTACGGACTCTTGGTTTCATACTCAGGTTTTGGCCATTCTAAGACATAGAAATGGAGCAAATATCAACGTCAAAGGGATGTTTTGTTAGCTACTGGTATTGGCTGAATTCAGCTCAAATACATGCTAATGGCTAATATTAACTTTTTGTGTGGAATTACTGACTTAAGGAAATGAATAGCTCAAAAAATTTACAAATCGCCTCTAGAATCACCTACATGTTTACAGTTAGTTTGACTTTCAGCTCCCAATCTAAAACATCATAACCAATAAATTAAAATAACTTTGACTTGCGTTCTAAATTGCATGTAAATATGGAATTTTTAGCCACTGTTGCTACTTCTTGTCAAAGAAACTGCAAAAATAACCAACTAATAGCCGACTAAATCATTGCAATATTTTTTTTTTCTTTTCAAAGACATATTTGATCTGATATTTGGAACCTCTTGAATATCCTGACTGATTAGCCCAACTCTGTGCCTGTTAATCTCTCTGTAAATCAAAATCCCCAGTGTATAAATCACTCAAGACTCCTTGTAAAACCAAGTGTGAACTGGGCCAAAGACTACAGCCCCGTCCATTCATCCATTGTCTGAGTCATAATGTCCCAGCATGCATTTCACATTACAGCATCAGACACTCAGGTCGGGTCAGCTGACATGACCCACATGAGGAGGTGGAACCACATGACAACGGTCAGGCATATTTTCTCCAGGTCCACACAAAACATGCACTGGTTATTTACTTTTGTCTACAGTTAGGACAGTTTTTCTGTTAACTGAGTATCTAAAAGCTTATTTAATTTTGTGAATGGGTTAATAATAACTTTGACAGGACACCCAGAATAAACCTGATCTGAACTTTGACGTTTATCTCTTGTTTTGGGACTTTTTTGTGTTTTTGTCAGTTTCTTGTTTAATGAAATGATGCAAATGGAGGTGGTATGTTAATAGCATGACATTTAATATGCTCCGAGGGTGTACGTTCACTTCTGCTCTTTTGTAATTCGCTGTGATTATTGTTCAGTCACCCAAACTATTGACAAAGATGCTCCTATTTTCCTCATATCTCTCCATCTATTATTGTCCAACAGCGCCACTTACTCATTGACTCTGTGTTGTGGTGAAAGGTGGTACTGCAGCTCATTTTCCAGTGGCTGCTCTGTACCAGTTTGTCTAGACAGAAAAATAACTAAATGCAACAACATTATGGAGGTGTAAAACGGTTTCACATACAAAGAAACATTATTTATCCCAATCTTCACCATGTTCTCATAAATGTACTATTGATTTCTGTCAAAATCAGAAATTGCTCATGGTTATGCAGTAATATCTATGGATCTTTTTTTCCGCCAAACCAGGACTGAAACACAGTCTGAACTGAAAGCACTGGGTTCTTGTTTCTTTGTGCAGGCTTCATCTTCAGGGGGATCTGAAGCAGATATTGGTCTGGACAGTTATCAGGTTGCTGTGAAATGCATCTTCTTGGTTTGTTTTGTACACAAAGCTGCATCTTCTTCAGCACGATATCAGATCTCTTACTTCATCAAAGTCCTGAACTGAAAATGTGACTTGAGTGAAATATGCAATAAGGAAAATATACTATGAAAAATATGTTCTCTGACAGGAACATTATCGTTTCTGTAACTCATACATGAATCCAAAATCAGGTTTTTACTGTTTTGAGCTGAACTGCAATTGAATTAATCTGTTGATTTTCTCCAGTTATTGATTGATTTGTTTGTAAGAAATCTGAATAGTTATAAATGCTGCCACAGTTACTAAAGTCTTCACAGTGTTCATTTTGTTCACCTGAGACTACAAATTGCTAAAATATGTTCAAATTTTTCAACTGATTAAAAAGAAAATCACCAAATCTGTGAGATTTTTGAGACCAAAATGACTAAAATGATGATCAAAATGGATTTGAGAAGTTTCTTTCTGTCAGCTAATTCGTTAATTAGCAATTAATTGTAGAAAATTGTACAGCAAAACACTTTGTATAGTCACGGTTTTTGAAAATTTCTTAACATCTCAATATTTGCCTCTTAAAAAGTAGTGAAGTAGAGGTTGAAAGCATGAAAACAAAATACTCGAGCAAAGTACAAGTACCTCAAATACATAATTATGTTCCATACTGGTATTGTTTAGATTGTTTCACTTTTGTTTATTAGTTTACTTTTAATTTAGATGCAATATGCATATTTGCATTTTTTTCTTTTCTTATTTTGTGCTGTTGCATTTGTTTAGTTCCACTTACCAGCAAAATATTAAATTATTCAGGAAAAGATGTGAATGTGAATTCCTTTATATTATGTATAATTATATTCCATACTTTAGTTAAAGTATATTTCACCTTTGTCTGGCTGCAGTTCTGTTACTAAAAATCTGATGGTTTTGCTTTGATGTTATTTAAAGAATTAGTTTTTTCTTTTTTTCTCTTTATTTTAATTTTTGTGAGTATTTACAGTATATTTTATTTCCTTATTTTGTGCTATTGCATTTGTTTTTTCCCCACTTAGCAGCAGTAAAATCAGGTTATTCAGGAAAAGTAGACAGTTTTTTTGTGTGAATTCCTTTACATTATATTATCATTTTTCCATATAATGCTAATTCACTGTGGCCATCCACTGTCTGTGCATTTTAACATATTATCAGCTGATCTTTAACGTGTCCAGATCCTCCACATGGTTGTGGTGTGCTGGGGGTTTTCTTAGGGGCCCCTGAGGTCCTGGCAGGCGGGCCGGGTCAGGCATCGGCCCGGTCACCACCGGAACCAAGTGTCCGTCAAACCTCCACGGATGGATGTAGCCTGTCAGGGACGGAGCACAGCGGGTAGCCCGAATTAACAGCGAAACAGGTAAGATTGAGCCCTCGTGTTGGATTGAGACGAATGGGGGCACATCCAGAACACATTAACACACCTGACCTTTAATAAAAATATGTGTTTTTTATTCAAATTTAGCTCGGTAATTGTGTTTTTTCGAGAACCCAAAAGGACGCTAACGGCTACCGTAGCTAGCAACAGTCAGGGAGTGTCCCACTGACAGCTGACAGCGGCTAGCATTAGCTCTGAAATGACACTTTCAGTACAATTTAAAGGTATTAAAATGTAATATTTGGAAGCTAAAACGATTAATATAAAAGGCAGGACCGTTACAAATCCCCAGTGTGCTTTGATTGGTGATTTAAATGTCGGATATTCGGATCACTATCCCGTTTTCTCTGTTAAATTAAACTAATTAACCTCTAATCCCCATTATTTTGCTAATTTCTTATCTTGTTTTGTTATTTTTTTCATCAAGATGCAGCCACACCCATGCTGTGAGTTATCATGACTCCCATCAGCCTGGAACAGCAGAAATATTTATTATTTATTTATCATAATTTGGTTTTAATGCTAAATAAAGACTATTATGTCACTAAAATAACATTACTCTGTTAAACGAAGTGATGGGATGTACATGGAATCCTTTGAAGTCACTAGATGGCACTAAATTACACATTTAACTCTTTAATTTTACACAATGCCAGTCAGAGTATTTCTATTCAACTGCACAAGGGTGTTTTCTAAGGTTTTAGCAGAATTAAATAATACAGTTCATGGCTACACCCTGTTATTAAGCAGTGGAATGAATGAATTGAACAGACATCAATGACCTATTTCTGCACCATGCATGAATATTATTAACATCCATGCAGTAGAAAGGGTTACCCAGCATGCACTTCTATCAAGTGTTAATTCATCATGATAAATCAGACTACAAATGTTTTTCAGTGGTGGATGAGGAGCTTAGTTCTGTTACACACTGTTGGAAGTGTGCATTTATTTGGTAAAAGTATGAAAGTATTAGCAAGAAAATGTACTCAAAGTAGTAAAGATACAAAAGCAGAATGGTCAGTTTCAGAAAAATCTGTCTGTTTTTGTTTTTTTTTTTTGCTTTTTCAATCAATGTTAGTCACTATAATCTCCAATAATGTGTCATAATTTATTGTTTTTTGATTTTATTTTAGAAAGCAGTCAAAGATTAATTACCTGGAAAACTACCATTATTATATCAAACATTACAAATCCACATATTAACGTAAGTCAAGGAGATTTGATGAATACACATCTACTGTATTTGTCAAGAAAAACAACCTGGTACGATTGTAAACTGATATCACGCTGATCATCAACACAAGTCAGCTGAAGCTGTTTTAGCAATGTAGATTTAATGTACAAAAAATCTAAAAACTAGTGAACAAGCAGACCAGAGGTTATTATTTAAGCGTAATATTAAAAGTAACAGATAAATTGTAAAAAAAGTGTTAAAATAATAGATTGTTCAGTGTAAGTTGTTAAAAATTACAAAATACTTAGCTTAATGTATAAATAGCCAGCTAGCAAAGTAGTTTAAGTATTAATTTCTATAAAAATACTGCATTAAAAGACACTTTTAAATATTTTTAAAATATTTTATTTAGGTAGTTTTTGAGCATATTTGATCACACTCCAGAAGCATATGTTAAATCAGTTTGGAGAGTTTTCAGATCAGTGGTTCTAGTTGGTCTCCACTTTTTAAATGTTCTGGTCTGGCTTTTGCACATGTATGGCAATAATAATAATAACGAGGCTTACGCTGTCAGGGGCCGACAGCAGGGATATATCCCCGAAATCCTCCCAATCCTCTGCTGTATATAAATGTATCCACGATAATTCATAGACAGTCCATATAAACTCAGTTTGAGCTACATGGACCTGAAAGTGGCTCAATAATGGTCAGAGAACCAACTGTTTCCCCCAAAGCTATAATGAATGAAAATGACCCCTTATGAACTCTGGATGGTTCCAGAACATGGACATCAGGAAGACCATCAATATGAACTAAATTTGATCTCATTCGGCCTATTATTGGTTGATTTATGTCCAAAAAACTGATTTTCAACTAAAGCGCCTTCATTTGGATAACTGCTAATACTCAGAGAGAAGCTGAAATCCATAGGGTTCCACCACTAGGGGTCCCCTATGTTGGTTATCAAGGGAGAAGAAATCCAACCACATCTGTCCTAGTTATCGCTGTCACATCAAGGACATCCGGCGGCAGTCTGGGTAAAACCATTATATCCCCGAAACTCAATTTCGATTTTACTTAAATGACATCAGATTTTCTTAGCATTACCACACGGGGGAGGGTGGTGTTTCCATTAACTCAGATTTCATGAAAGCCAGAGGCAAAAATAATCAGTTCTGTGGCTTCAACTAGAATTAATTAAAGGCTTTACATATAGTTGATATGAGTGGCATTCCTTGGATAAAACCGTCTAACTCTGTAGTGACATTCAGACATAATCTTCCAGAGTTTAAGTGTCCTCAGTGACTCCTGACACAGCAGTTTGTCTGTGCCGTCCTGATTTCACTAACACAGGTCTTCGTGTACCTAACATTGAGGATGTATTAATGCTGTTGGTCTTTACCTTTAGGGGTTTAGATTTGTCTGTCCCGGACCGGTAGACCCACACAGAGGTGGTGTAGTCGTCATATCTGTCCTGAAATCCCGTCCTCATGTGTCGGCTCCGTTCATCGGTCTGAACTGACTCAGCTGTAGCCGACGCTGCTCAGCTGTGACGCTTCTGTTCATGCTTTTGTCTTCATCCTCGTCCTCATTGTAGTGCTTGGATTTGGCTGTCTGCTGGTTGCGTCCTGCTTATGTGTCCTGTGTCCTGTGGCCCCCCCCTTACCTTCTACTAGTTCCCACAACTCCCTCTTTTGGCTCATTTGCATAAAAGAGTACGAAGATACTGCAGAGGTTCATTTTTTGTCAATAAAACACCCACGGCTGAGCCTAACTCTCTTACATCTGAATTCTAAGCCTTGCAGATGTTATTTTTCTCAACTTTACAAATGATTTTACCATTTTAATCAGACATTAAAGGCCTAAATGCACTCATTCCTCCATATCTGTGCATAAAGAATAATTTAAAACCATAATGTGTAACCTTTAATTTGTCGTCCGTGGATGTTGAGGCTTTTTGAGTGATGCATTGAGCTGAGTTCTTTTTGTTCTCCTGCTGAAATGCACACTCTAACATCATCCCTCATCAGCCTCTAAGCTCAAAGCTTTTACACAGAAACCCTGCAGCATTTGCTTCCATTGCAAAAAGATGACAACACAGAACAGGAGGGCTGAGAATGAAAAAAGCCCAACTATGCAGTCCCAGTTAGCTGATAAAAGAGAGTTAATCCTCACTGGGTGATGGGGCAGAACATCAGGCTGGGCTCTAATGCGATCTGCTGCTTTTGCTCACTGTATCCTACATGACAGAGCATCACTTGGGCCTTTTGTGTTGAAACACAATGAAACGGCACCACATTGAGCTGAACCGGTTCACCTTTTTGTGCTTGGAAATTGCTTACCATCTGTATTGTTGTGTATTTATTTTAAGACTATATCTAAAGACAGAATGAAGTGCATTTCAGTAAATACATTTGACAGTAACTGAAGAACCCTGCAGTGCAGTCTGCAGAGATAGCAGTGATTTTTGGACAGTATGGACATTTTGCTGCAGTGATAACACTAATGTTTTTCTGTGTCCATGTCGGGTCTGAACCACGGCCTCTCTTATCGGTCTGAAATCCTCGTTTTGTCTCAGTTGATGGTAGAATTAGCCCAGTTTGTGTCACGTTCACTCCCCTCCATGTTTGTTGTTGTTGCTTTTGTGCTAATTTCCTGCCTCTGTGCATCCGTGCTGTGGGTAAAAACAGAAAGCGTTGCCCAAATGATAGAAAACATAGTGTGATTAGTGATACAATAGAGTAAATGATAAAGCATCACATTGCCTGTTGTTGCACAATATATATCGTGGTATCGCACAGACTCTCTATTGATTTGCTGCAGTGATTTTCTTCTTAAACTCTAAATTTTATGGATTTTTGTCATGGATCTTGGCACATGATTAATTCAGTGTTTTTAATTGAACTTTGGACCCTTCTATCTAATAGAAGGGTTTATGTGTGTGATAGAATCTATCACACACAAACCTACATGTCTTTAGTATGCTAACATAGGCTGTCACATTTATTTTTTATCACTAAATTGTGATTACTTGGGCTGAATATTTTGCATCATCCTTAGAATTGTCTCTATTCAATTGCACACATGAAGAAAATGGAAAAAAAGTCACATTTCATCACTATTTTCTTGTCCATATTCACCATTGGAAATCTGTTCTAATGGTGCCTCTTTGTTTAATGGCATCTGAGTAGAGAAGTAGCATCGTAAACTGTTTATCAGGAGCAGATGAACTTAATAATAATACTATTCCACTGACCACTTTCCAATGAATCCACTAAAACTAATGTCATGGAAACACAAACTAAAAGGCTAGTTTAGATCTTTTCTAATGTAAAATGCCAACAAATGGCTCTTCTTTTGTGTGGTTTTGAGGCATTATTTTTTTTGCTAGCATATTTATTGGCTTTAATATGTTAACGTTTACCTGGAATCATGGCTCAGAGGTTAAAGGGTTAATATCTACAATAAATAGAAGATGGACTTTATCTGTAAGTGAATATAATACTGTCATAGTGGCGTATAATCAACAGTAAATCACCAGTTAAAATGACAGCGACAGAAGTGTGACCGTCCAGTTTATTTTAGATGCGTTTTAGTGTTTGGGTGCAGGCTTTAGGACCCTGCGCCGCTGTCTGGGCCTAAGCCGCCCTCCCTCCTGCAGAAGCCAGCGCAGACACTAGCGCAGCACAGTGCTACCCCAGCGCTCAGCTGATGCACCCAGCCCGGTTCCCCCCTCTTCACTCTGCTGTTTTATCTCCGCTCCATTCATCGGAGGGTCTGCTTGGCCCGGTCCACCCCTCGCAAACTTCCTGCATCGGAGGAAAAGGGGGGGTACGTGGGTAGTTTTAGAGCCCAGGCTCCGCTGTGAGGATCAGGAGAGGGATGGTGTGATTCTTAAAAGAGACACAGATTATTAAAGAGGAAGAAGGAGACGCTCCGGCAGCATCACTGAGACACCCACCCCTGTCCTCGACCCCGTCCGTCTGTCTCCTTCAGCTCTGACTGAAGGGGGGGGATCATGGCTCAGACCAGGAGGAGCATGTACAGCCGGGTGAGTGATAGGTGACTGAATGGGCCAGACTTGTATTAAGTTGGAGCCGTTACCATCAGCGTGTCATTGTTTCTGTCACGTCTGTCCCATGAGTTTGACTCTGTCATCTCTTGTCTGCTGATTTCCACTTTGAATGGAGAGGTTTCTAATCCATTTGAGCGCTGCATTGTCGCCTCTTTGTTCGCCTCAGATGCCCCTCGGGCTCCACATCGCTGCTGCTGATGTTGGGGTTCAGACCTCTGTGACGACTCTAGACACAGAAACATGACAGACTGGGAATAGGTCGAGATGGGTGTTTGTTATCGGCAGCCAGTTCCTTCTTAATCCACGAGTCCTGTTTGACTTCCTGTTTGTCATTCGTCTGTGAGTCAAGCAGCTTCCCAGTCACTGGGGATGACATCAGTCCTGTTTCTCCCACTATTTAGAACCTTTTTTTCAGCTAGTCCACTATTAAAACATACTCCTCACTTATTTAGTCTTGAGTAACACTGAGACACTCTCCTGAAACTAGGGCTGCAACTAACAATCCATTTTTCTTAATTAGCTGTTTGGTCTAAAATATGGTGAAAATGTTTATCGGTTGTTTCCCAAAGCCCAAGATGACGTCTTCAAACCCATAGATGTTCAGTTTAATCTCATGAGGAGCAAACAAACCAGAAAATAGAAGCTGGAGTCAGAGAAAATAGGAGACTCTCTAACTTTTCTTTGTTAACAAAAAATACTCAAACTGATTTGTCAATAATGAACCGATAATTATTGTATAATGTTGCTATGTCATCATATAGTGTATTAATATAAAGTGTGCTATTACACAATGTATATTAGGTAGAGTAAATTATATGATTATGGAAAATGTATTATCATATACAATGTAATATATAATATGGGAGTAATGGAGAGCTTTAAGAATGCTGCTATGAAATGGACAGAGTTTATTTTTATTTATTATTATACACATTTCTGCGTTTTGTGCAGGCTTGGTCAGATTTTATTTTTAAGATTTTTGTGGAGCCGACACTGGACTTTGTGGTCAGTCAGGAAGATGTGGTAAGGGGGCGGGGCTACATAAGTTGCACTTCATCCCACTCCTTTTAGAATATGTTTTTCTTTGTTTTTTTTTTTGTTTTAAATGTTGATATTCGAGGTAAAAAATAGACAAACAAACAAAATAGTTGGAGATGAATCCAGGAGCTGACAACAAATGGACTGGTTGTTAATTTGACGTCATATTTGAAGGTTCTCGGCTTCTTACTACAGATGATGGTGTCACTGCAGTAAATTAGACTGTATTTGCCTTCTTATCTGTGAGCAGTTGGAGGTTTCGTGTTGTAACAGTAGAGTGGCACTAAATAATTCAGCTCGGCCTCTTTGGGTCGACTCTGCCTCCAGCACATGGCCCACAGGTCGGATCAGCGACCCAACAACACTGAAAGCTTCATTACACAGCCGACAGCGCCTTCATCTTAAGTATTTCATGACTTTATGGAAGGCTTGGCGTATCAAACCGTCTTTATTGCAGATTGTCGACAGCTGCGTTTGAGCCCCGTAGCTTCAGAAAGGAGACGATCCTGGTCCTGATGTGACTCTGAGCTGGAGCGCGCTTCATAAATAAGTTGAATAAAACCTCTCAGGAGTAAAGCCTGCAGCTGATGCCACATGTAACCACTTAAATATCTCTTTTGTTGTTTTTCATGACTCAAAATAGGTTAATTAGACTTGTTATAATCACAGGAAATTAGGTTTTACACACATCTGCTTCTGTGGAGCTGAACATCACAGTGAATTAGAGCTCTTCATTTCCAGTGTTAACATGTTGAAGAAAAATAACAAGAAACATTCCAGTATTCACCCTGTGATACATGGATATACCTTAATTACAGTATTTAACGGTTGAGAAATATGGATTGGTCAAAAGCTGATTAACCCTTTAACCCCTGAGACATTATTTCTGCTGTGAATTGTGGTCTGTTTCAGTGTCATAAAAGCTGCTGTGAGTATGTTCTTGTGTTCTTTTTCTTCAGTGATTTTACTTTACTGTTTGTTTTAGGGTCAAAACAGGGTGGAATAACAGAAAAAGACAGAGAGGAATTGAAGTTTGACAGGTTTGGACTAAATA
>JAPQRQ010000016.1:23456656-23470966 GCA_037367365.1 Apogon talboti | reverse complement strand
GTATCCCAGACCCCTGTTAGAAAAGAAACACCTGAATTCAACGTGTCCACATACTTTTGTCCATATAGTGTATATTTATGACTACTTTAGACCAGTAGATAAAAAATGAGGATTAAGGATCCTTCGGGAACACTGTAGATATAGTTCAGTCTTTGTCCATTCCAGCTCTTTAAGTAGAAATATACATGCATTAAAGTTAAAGACAGCCATCCCAAAGCCTTGGACTTTAACTTTAAAGTTGGTTGAAACAAAGGTCAGATGAGGAAAATCCAGCAGGTTCCATTTACAGCAGACATAGATTTTTCTTCCTTCACTTTAATGCCTGATCAGCAACACATTTGCATCGTCACTCATTTATATTCTTGATGCAAAGAGTAAAACTGAGTAATAAACAGTCTGACCCAGCTGCTGTTTCTGTGGATATTTAAAGGGAAAGTGAAAACGAGACAAAACACAACATTTACACATTTACCAACAAAATACTTTAGGTTCTGTGTTGGCAACTTGAATTTATTAAAAGCCATTTATAAAGGAACTACTCATCTTCAATTGATCCGTCCTGTTACAACACATGAAATCATAGAATTTGTTTAACCTAATCAGACACAAAACATATAATAATAATAATAGCATAAGTTTTATTTCTTAGCACCTTTGAAAAGAGTGGCTTACAAAGGGCTTCAACAGCATACATGATGATAAAAACAGTAAATGAGTTATCAGTGAAACAAGGCTGACAGACAAATACACAAACACTTAAACAATTAAAAGAATATCAAACAAAAATGGGTACAGTATGACACGCAATCCTAATAAAAGCGCAGCAAAAGGAAAAAGGCCCGTCATATGTGATTTCATATTTGTCCATCCTGAGTTGACTCTTGTCAGTGGACACTCTCTAACAGTTGTCTGGGCTGAGTCATCCACTCTCTGATCCTACGCCGAGCTGCTTTTAAAATGTCAGACTGCGACCGAGGTGAAATCAACCGGCCTCCCACCTGCGGAGAATAGATTTCCTGTCAGGTGGGTTGTACTTTAACCTGTGCTGCGGACCCACTCTGAGCATCCATAGTGGAAGACCAGGAGCCTTTAAACCAGTATTCAGTCATATTCAGTTCATGTGTAGGAAACTGGATGATAAAGACCAGACAGAACCAGAACATATGTCTGCAAAAATACTAACAAATGCAGCAGAAGGTCACAGGTCAAACTATAAACACAAGAGTAAACACTTGTTCCTCTTACAAACAAATCACATGTTGATTTGTTTGTGCACATGTTTCCACTGCTCTCTGTATACATTTACAATCATATCTGATCGTCTTACATAGTATCTGGTTTTATCTTTCATTTGCTTAACAAATTGCAACAGGCCACGCCCACACGTGGCTTTGTTTAGATTTGCTGCATTAGAAAGTGAAGTCAGCAAAATAAATTCTAGTAGTAAATGTCTTTCCAGTTCCATGTGTAATTACTGTGATAATAGGAATCTGAGTACTTTCTTTAATAGTTTCTTTAATAACATATGACTTGTCCTGAGGTTTGTTTTCAGCCCTGCAGCCTTTAGTCATCCAGTTTATTTCCACTTTGTGAATTCTGTTGCCTGAAAGACTGAACCCAGGGTCAGTAGTACCCATATATGGATGGATAGATGTACATTTTTGGTTCACAGAGGGAGTAAATTAAAGGGTTAAAGCCCTTTGCTGCATTCAGAGGACACTGTAGAAACATTTAGGACAGTAAATTAGACTCAGGTCCATCTGAGTCCAGTGGAAGATGCACCTCTGCACTCAAGTCTAAGTGGAATATTTTCTTTGAAGGTTTGTGAAATGGTAGAAAGTGCAGCTCCTCTTCCGTCCAGAACAAACCAGCCGACCCACTTGGTTTCTCTGCGTTTGTGCGTGTGGGGCTGTAACTGAATCCCCTTTTGTGCTGCTGATGGAGGCTGCAGAATACTGACCTCAGAGGCAGCCATCCTCCCAGAGCGTGCTGGGAAAGCAGCAACTCGATCCATCTCCAGCCATCCCATCATCCTCTCTGTCAGCGGTGGACGTCCTCAGAGCTGCAGAGAAAGTGCAGACATGACTGAGAGTCAGCCATGTTTAATATTTGAAGAGCACAGATTTCCCTCTGCTGCTCTGTAATGGATATGTAGAAACAGTTTTACCTTCTGCCTCAGGTCTTTTTCAGCTGGAATGAGTCTGATTTTGAGCTGTAAGTTTAACTTCTAATCTACACTGTATGGACAAAAGTAATGGGACACATTGAATTCAGGTGTTTCTTTTCGGGTCTGGGATACAAAACAATAATGACTAATGTCAGAATATAGTTTTATATTGGGATAAATATCATTGCATCGGTTAGTTTGGGTTAAATTGTTATCTTTGTTTCCAAAATGCCCCAGAGATGTTTTGGACTTAATTTCTCTCAACAGTGTTTTTTTTGGTTTTTTTTATCCCTGACTATGATTTTAAATGTTCTACCTCTAAATTAAAAAAACATTTTTCATGCTCTGACTGTAAATAACAATTTTCTACCACAACTAGCCATCTACTTTCTTCACATCTCACTGTGGAAGAAAAATCTACCATTAAACTTGAAGGAGAAATTGATGTTTATAAACTATATGGACATAAATATTGAGACACATCATGTCTACAGCTGTGAGATGTCCTGTTCATGAGGATATGAGGTAAAAACATCTATTTCCTAAAACTAACCAATGCAATGATATTTATCCCAATATAAAACTATATTATTACATGCATATCTACACAGCAGATCATGCAGTGTAGATATGACTAGGCAGCATCAGTTGAAATAAAAGACCTGATTTGTTTAAAATTTTGGAGATTAAATTTTATGGTGTTAACAACTTTTCTGATATGTTTTTTTAAAGGTTAGATTGGAGTCCAATATGATTCCAAGATACTTAAATTGGGTCGCCCTTTCAAGTGCCTTGCTTCATATGCAAACTTTAATGCAGTCATTCTCAGTAGGTCTTTTGGTATATGTCATGGAAAATGTCTTTTTTGTGTTGAGCATAAGGCAATTATCTTTGAGCCAGTTACGGAACTTATTTAAGGCATTTGTAAGCTTGGATGAGATACTGTCAATTGTGGAACCATGAATGAAAATAATGGCGTCATCCGCATACATTTGAGTATTGAGATCACGGCATAGGATATATACAGGCAGCATAGGATATATACAGGTAATAGAGGATATATTTACAGGCATTATAGAATATATACAGATAATATATGATATATACAGGTAGTATATAGGATATATGCAGGTAATATATAGGATATATACAGGCAATATAGGATGTATACAGGCAATATAGGATATTTAATGAGAACTTTCTTTGAAATTATTATTGGGCTGTTGCACTGATGTTACAAGGGTCTGTAGTAGAGTCCATAATGTTGTGTTTTTTGTACTGTGTGATGAGTGTTATGAGTCCATGGCATTTTAATTTCCCCATTGGGGATTAATAAAGCGATCTCTCTATCTATCTATACAAGGTAAGATTAAGAAAAAAGGTGCATGTGTTGTGAGTATATAGTAGAATATATAAAACAGTAACAGAGGCGTGTCCTTCATAAAGGTTGGCAGTGGTTTCCCCATTGTTTTTGTCAGCCTCGTTATAATGATCCCATAGGAGGGATCTGCGGCCGTTGCTAGGCGACAGGAGAGGCTGGCATCAGCGTGGCTGCTCATTTACCCCCCTTACCTCCGTCTCCTCTGCCTCACCCATCCCTGTCTGAGCGAGGAGGGAGGGGGGCTGGGCTGGGGGGGACTGGGAGGGAGGCGGTCTCACAGTGATGTAATTGGTGAGCGAGGGGGAAAGAGGAGGGGAGGAAGGTTAGGGGAGGCGAGCAGAGGCGTCTCCTGCGAACAGTAGCGGGTGGAAGTGTTGAACGGCAGCCGCGCGACTCGGATTATGAACGAGGCTGAAAAAGGAGGACGGTTCAGCGGAGGGAAACCACGGCGGCCATTTGCACCACTGCAGCTTCCCTGAACGGAGCTGAGCGGCTGTCCGTCCGTCCGTCCGTCCGCCTGCCTGCCTGTCTGTCCGCCTGTCTGTCTGTCTGTCTAACTGTCTATCTGTCTGAAACCGGTCTGAGCATCTCTGCCTGTTTTATCGCCTTCCTGTGTGTGTGTTTGTGTGTATTTCCCGGTGACTGTGTTGTGTGTGTGTCTTCTTCTCTTGCCAATATGATGAGACAGACTCCTGCACCCCGGAAGGTACAGAACTCCATACCGTTGTCCTTATTATATTATATTATATGATATTTCCTGCCATGTTGCCGTTACTGTCATCCATCTGTTCTGTTGCCAGAGGTCACGCTTCAGTCCATTTATTCCTCTGTATATTTTGGTGGCAGTCGCCCTTTATTTATTTATTTTTTACTGTGGAAGCAGAACTGAAGCTGCATCTTTTTTTCTTTATTTTTTGCCTCCGTATTGATCTCGCAAAGTTATTTCATAGTTATATATATGGCCTTTTCCTGTCCTCAGTGAGCTTATATCTTTCATTTTGGCTTCCTCACACCTTCCACTGCTTCTTACGAGGTCAATTTCTTTACATGATTTCTGTCTGGGTTGCAGATGTAGCAAACACCCTGATGTGGTTTCAGAACAGCCTGTTCCATCTAAACCTCCACACTATGGCTTAAAGAGGCTGTCGGCTCTGATTCAGTACAGCTGTTAGCTCTGTTAGCCCCGGCTCATTTCTGCTGAATGGTCCAGCTCTAATCCAATCAGCAGTGATAATGAGCCAAAGCTAAAGGCTCAGGGTGTGTGAGGGATAGAAAGGTGAAGGGACGAGACATTGGTGAACATCGATCATTGAGCACTGAAGCATCTGCACTGACCTGGGTTAAACAGGTTAACCAGGTTAGCCAGATTAAACAGTGTTAGTTCAATCTGTATCAGAGTCACGTCAACCGCAAAGTTAAGTAGGAAAACATCCTTAACCCTTTAACCCCTGAGCCATGATTCCAGGTAAACGTAATCATATTAACTGATGAAACTTCAGATCTAATCATGACTCAAAATGTTAAATCTACTTGTAAAGTCTTGATATCTTATGTTTTGAGAGTAATACACAAAGCAAGAAGAGATTTTAAAAAAAGATTTTTAAGATTGTTTTAAGGGTATTTACCTTTTTCTTACTTGGTATTAAGTTATTTTAGATGCACATTGAACTAAAATACTATCAGAGACACTGGAGTTTTTGGTCATATCACATAATCTTCATCAGCAGATTTAGGAATTTGTATAGGTTAATGCACGATTAAAACACAGACTTTACGAGCTTCAGCCCAATATTTTGAGAATTAATAGGTATAAATCTATTGGCTATTTTTTCTTTTTTTTTTTTTTTTACCATTTTTTCTCTACATTTTATATTTCAACATGTCAAATTAAATCCAAAATTCACAACTTCATCTGCTGTGGAGCGTTATATGTGTTTAATATATTTGAAAACAACTACTAAATGGAGCTAAAGTTGAGAATTAAATCTATTATGTTCCTGAATATTTATCATTTACTTATTTATACTTTATATATTCTGTTGTACAAAGTAATTTATACTTTGATCACCTTTTATCAAATTTAATGATCAAAATACTGTCAATGTTGTATTGCTGATGCAATACTACTACTACTACTAAGTGTATGGAAAGATATCACAGTAATAACAGTGAAATACTGTCTAATACTCATATATTGATTCTTAATGTTGATAATATTTCAAAGATTTTTCAAATGTTTATTAGAGAAACCATATAATCTTCATTCTAGTCGTCAACTATCAAATTAATCAACAACTATTTGGATAATTGGAAATCAGTTTGAGTTATTATAAAAATCTGATTTCTCATCTTATTAAATGTGTAAATCTTTGGTTCTCTGTGACAGTCAACTGAATATATAAACAGAATGTCTGAGGACGTCATCGTGGTCCACTGGAAACACTTATTTCAATGTTTTTCTGACTTTATGTAGGAAAACAGTTCATAGATTAGTCAAGAAAATAGATGACAGATGAATTAACAGTGAACATAATCCTCAGTTGCAGCCTTGGCTCATTCATAAATGTGAGAATAAAGAGTTCCTTGGTTATTTTTAGTGCTTGTTTTGATCTACTCAGACTCTTTATGTGGGATTTTCTGCATCTCTTGGATCAGTCTGTGATTCTGACCCAGGTCTGTACAAACCTAAAAAAATAAAAGGGATTTTTTTACACCACGGGTGTCAAACATACGGCCCGTGGGCCAAAACTGGCCCGACAAAGAATCCAATCCGGCCCCTGGGATGAATATGTGAAATAAAAAAATCACACTGAAGATACTAAAGGTCAGGTTCCACATTCAGACCAATATGATCTAAAGTGGATCAGACCAGTCAAATAATAACAGAATAACCTATAAATAATGACAACTAAAAAGTTTCCTTGCTGATATTTGATATGAACATATGTAGGTGATAATCTATGTGAAATGGAAAAATTACACTAAAGATATTAACAATCAGTGATGTTAAAATCATTTTAGTTCAGCTTCCACATTCAGACTAACATGATCTTAAGTAAAATACTATCATCATAACCTATAATTATTTGTAGGTTATGATGACAAATAATGACAACTCCAAAGTTTTTTGTTTTAGTGTAAAAAAGTAAAATTTGACTGGTCTGACCCACTTTAGATCGTATTGGGCTGAATGTGGAACCTGAACTAACATGACTTTGACATCCTTCTTCTACACAGTGGAGTGGAAATCCTCTCACCCAGAGCATGTGTGGATTTCAGCCTTTATACCTGCTTATGCATGGGTCTGGGATGAACCGGATGAACGCGTTCTCGCAGATACAATGCAGTCATTTAGGTCAGAGTGGCGGTACCAGCCACCGAGTCCACATGAGAACCAGGACCAGGCCCCGGAGACCGACTCCAACCAGACAGGGACAGAAAACAGACCTTAAAACAGAGTCAATTCAGGAGGAAGAACCATTAGTGGAGTAAGAGCGGACAGCACAGGTGTCAAACATACGGCCCGTGGGCCAAAACCGGACAGCCAAGGGGTCCAACCTGGCCCCTGGGATGGATCTATGAAATGCAAAAATTAGAAGATATTAACAATCATTGGTGTTAAACATGTTAGTTCAGGTTCCACATTCAGATGAATATGATCTGAAGTGGGTCAGACCAGTCAAATAATAACAGAAGAACCGATAAATAATGACAACTACAAAATGTTTCTCTTTCACAAAAAATGTGAACAACCTGAACAAATATGAAATGACTTAAGAGAAATAAATGTAATTGTGCCAATATTCTGGCTGTTGCCAAATGTTTTGTGTATTTGTAGATCCACTGTGATCTGTAAGTTGTATTAATAATAAGCTGAGATGTAATATTGTAGAAATTATTATTTTAGCTCCAAAATGTTAACAATATTATGTCTGTTATCAAATGTTTATGTAACAGTGAGTACTTATTGCACTTATTTTTCTTAAGAAATGTCCAGTTGTTCATGTTCTTCATATATGTTAAAGGATAGTTTGTAGATGTAAACATCTTCATAATGTAATTATTATTTTCCCCGGTCTGCTCCAGTTCAGATCATATTGGGCTGCATGTGTCCCCGAACTACAGCGCCACCGCAACCTCATCCAGTCATTTTGTTTTTTGACCTGTGTTTTCCTGTTGATGTGAACTCTGCGCTGAATCACTAACCCTGGCTGTTTGTTTCCTCCCTTTCCCTTCTCACCTTCTCTGCCGACCTTTGACCTTTACCTCCCCCTCCTCTCCTCAGACCACGGCCAGACGGCCCAAGGTGAGCCCAGTCCTAAGTCCTCAGGGCCTCCGTCACACTTCGCCTTATTTCCATACACCACGCCGTCTGAATGTGTGTTTGAGTGTGTGTGAAGGTGACGATACATCATCAGCTTTTACCGATAATTTATTTCACTTCGTTTCACTTCACGGCACCAACATTTGTTCCACATCTTCAGTTTTATGAAGTCACCATTTGCTTTTTGTTTCTGTCAGATATGTAAAGTTCTTCTGTTTGTTAATTTTAAGCAATTTAAACCTTATCTTATCTTATCTGATCTTATCTATTTTTATCTATTCTTATCTATTGTTATTCTTCTTCTTTCTTATTTTATCATCTTTTCTTTTTCTTCACCATTTATCATTTACCATTATCCTTCCTTATTATTTCCTGCCCGTCACTGATGGAACCATCGTCTGTTCAGTTTTAATACAAACCTTTGTTTCTTCATGTACTGAGTTTGTGCAGAGTCCTGACGGTCATTAATACCCATCAGCATCTGTTAATGCTCTGTCCATCCACGTCTAAACGCTTTCTTCTTCTTTGCTGATAACGCTGTGGTCTCCGTCCTCGCAGCAGCCAAGTCGGACCACAGGGACCACCGGGAAGGGGGCCGCGTCCGGGTCGGCCTCTGCCTCCGCTGGGGAGATGAGCAGCAGCGAGCCCAGCACCCCCGCCCAGACCCCGCTGGCCGCCCCCGTCATCCCCACCCTCCCCTCTCCCGGAAACCCCCCGGCCCCGACCCCCAGCAAGGTCAGCACCAACCCAAAAGACGTCAACACACCTCTGATATTTCAAATCACACTGATCATACATGTAATGGACAAAAGTAATAGGACATGTTGAATCCAGGTGTTTCTTTTCTAACAGGGGTCTGGGATACAAAACAATAATGACAAATGTCATAATATAGTTTTATATTGGGATCAATATCATTGCATTGGTTAGTTTGGTTTAATCTGTCATCTTTGTTTCCAAAATGCCTCAGAGATGGTTTGGACTTCATTTCCCTCAACATTGATTTTGTTTTTTGTTTTGTTTTTATCCATGACTATGATTTTAAATGTTCTACCTGTAAATTTCAAAAATATTTTTCATGCTGTGAATGTAAATAATAATAATAATCTACTTTCTTCACATCTCACTATATGGACATAAGTATTGGGACACATCATGTCTACAGCTGTCAGATGTCCTGTTAATGAGGATTTGAGATAAAACCATCTATATTTCCTTAAAGTTTAATGGTAGATTTTTCTTCCTCAGTGGGATGTGAAGAAAGTACATGGTTAGTTGTGGAAGAAAATTATTCTTTACAGTCAGAGCAGGAAAAATATTTTATAAATTTAGAGGTAGAACATTTAAAATCATAGTCATGGATAAAAAAAAATCAACATTGAGGGAAATTAATTAAAAACCATCTGAGGCATTTTGGAAACAAAGATAACAATGTAACCCAAATTACCAATGTAATGATATTCATCCCAATATAAAACTCAGGGTGCTTGTGCAGGTCTTGAAAGGCTTAAAAAGTATGGAATTTTGAAACACTGTTTTCCAGACCTTGAAAAGTCTGGAATTTTGTGTGAAAGTCTAAATGAAGTATGGAAAACAGTTTCACAGTTGAATTTGTCAGATCAAAGGCACATAATGTTGTAGGATAAGAAATACACGAGGAAGCATCTAAAAAACCCCATATGATTCCACTGACCGGTCGATACTGGAATGATTCTAGTGAAACCTTTGTGATTTTCATAGGTTTTGAAAACGTTTCTGTCAGTGAAACATAATTTAATGCAAATTATGCACTCATTCATACATTTATTAAAATGAACTTTTCTACTACACACAACAGGTTCAATCTCAACCAAAAAAGTAGGAACACAAGTATAAAAGTACATAAAGTCAAGGTCTGGGGAAAAAATAGCAGTTTTGAAAAAGTGTGGAATTTTTATTTGGGTAAAGAGTAATCACCATGAAAACTATATAAGAAACACCTGAATTCAATGCGTCCACATACTTTTGTCCATGTACTGTACATGTACTCGGGAGCAGGTGGACGTCACATGATGATCCCAGATTAAAATCGCCTTAAACCTGATGAAGTGCTGGAGTGAAATCTGATGTGACATCCCTGTGATTTAACGCCTCAAAATATACATTTGTGACACAGGCTGTCACATTGTATTCATGTCATCTGACGGAATGAAAACGAAAGCACTGGAGGCTGGAACTGTGTCTGAGGAATAATAAGGGATGTAGTGATGGAATATATAGAAAGCAGCCAAATTATAGATGTTTATAGCCAGTTTAGAGATGTTTAATAATGTATAAAACAATGTAGTAGTATTTAATAATGTATTCCATCCAATAGTTGTAACAGATGCAGTGGGATTTGTCACTTCTGAACAGAGTGATAAAAAGTTATTAGAAGAAGTTATGTGCTCATGTTGAATTCTATGAATATTTTAGTGTTTAACGGTTCAGTAGATGCACCATCTGTTGGTAAAAACACTCCCAGGGTGTTTGTTGTTGGCCTCGGTTTGAACCAGGCCAACAACAAACATGTGTCCTACAGATGGAGGGTCTCTCCTCTGGGTGGGTTTTCTGTTTAGTGGACTCATGTTACTGTCCCACACAGTGATCTGCGTCAACCAGGGATGTCAAACTCATGTTAGTTCAGGTTCCACATTCAGCCCAATTTGATCTAAGTTGGGTCAGACCAGTCAAATAATAACATAGTAACCTATAAATAATGACAACTCCAAGTTTTTCTCTTTGTTTTAGTGCAATAAAAAACATTAAATTCTGAAAACATTTACATTTACAAATTAGCCTTTCACAAAAAAGATGTGAATTACCTGAAAAAACTGAAATTTCCCCCCCAAAATAAGTACAATTTTAATGAAATTCTACCTCGACTTATCATTTATACATGTGCATTACACACAATGTTACACAAACATTTAGTAACAGGCAGAATATAGTTAACATTTTGGAGCTAAAATAACAATTTCTACAATATTACGTTATTGAAAATGAGAATCAGTTCTCAACTAACTCACCTGATTAAATAAACGTTAAATAAATAAAAATAGATAAATCTTATTATTACAGATTGGAACTACAAATGCACAAAACATTTAGTAATGGGCAGAATATTGATAAAATTGTACTTTTTCAGGTTGTTCACATTTGTTCAGGTTATTCACATTTTATTGCTAAAGGACAGTTCGTATATATAAATATTTTCATGATTTAATGTGATTTTATACACTAAAATAAAGATAACGTTTTGTAGTTGTCATTATTTATAGGTTATTATAATAGCATTTTACTGACTGATCCACTTGAGATTGGATTCCATTTCACAAATTCATGCCACAGGCCGGATTGGACCCTTTGGCTGTATGTTGTATGTACCCCTTTTCAAATTAATTTTGATTTAAAGTAGTTTTTAAGCATTTACAGCCATAAACAGACCAGTATAAGATATATAAATAGATGTTTTTACACTAAATCAATCAATAATATTAAAATCTGGACTGGTAAATGACCATAAAATGTCTCTTTAAATGTTCTCATGGAGTAGATTCACAATAAATGAAAATAAACAATAACACAGATGATTAAGAACGGATCCATGCCTAAATATTCACCGATCTCCTCCAGTAAATCTGTTAATTGTTTCCGATCTCTTCATTAATCCTCAACTGGAAACATGCTCTTTGCTGTCGTCATGTACCTCGATGTGTATGAAAATGTCAGCCATTATCACGTTAACATTAAACAGCAGGCGGCAGGTGACTTTTACCAAATGTTAAAGTGGCCTCAGTCGCTCTGATCTGTGTTTCCCCCCTTCAGGAGGAGGTCGCCATGGAAACGCAGGTGCAGTGGTGTGATGTGACGTGGTTGTGCTTGATACTGAAGTGTCGTTTCCATCTCACTCGCATATTAACACAGTCACCGGGGTGTGGTTGCTCGGGTTTAATTGGTTTGTGAGTTGATGTTTGTGTTGAACATGCATGTGTGTTTGGCAGGTTTGATGTTCATCTGTCCTTCACAGCGAGGTGTGTGTGTGTGATTTTTTTTTCTTCTTCACAGGTGAAAAATGAAAGATTTCTAACATGCGAGAAGATGAAAGTGTGTGTTCTGTTGCTTATATTATCCACTGACAAAAAGAAAAAAGCTGTAGATCATGGGTTTTCAGGTTCCACATACAACCCGACATGATGTGAAGTGGATCAGACCAGGAAAATCCTATATTATAAAAGGGAAGTGGACACAAAATCCGGAAAAAGCTGACTGCTGCAGTTTGACATACTTTTCTTTTTATTTATTTGACCTTTATTTACCATGTGAGATCAATTGAGAACAGCTTCTCATTCACAATGATGAAGAATCACTATGTATTTTGTCTGTCAAGGATCAGACTAAGGAAAACGGAAAGTTGATAGGACCAATATTTTGGGAGATATTAGTAATTTTGGAATACAATAGCCTTACAATCACGTTGCTATGCCCACAATCATAGAATCATCATTGAAGTGGGTTACCTAGCAACACATAAACAATAGGGCCACGTTGCCATGGTGTCAAATTTCATGTGCAGAAACAGACATGACAGCTGAGAGGTTATTCAACTGAAAATACCAGAGGAATTTACCAAGAAAAAAGTAAAGGTAAAGTAAAAGTGTATCAGAGGATCTAGAACCCGTGGTTCCCCATGGTAGGAACGCTAGTAATAACATAATAACCTATAAATAATAATTTAAGACCAATTTTTCACTTTGTTTTAGTGTGGAAAAAAGAAAATTTACATTATGAAAATGTGAATAACTTTAAAACCATGAACAACCTGAAATTTCTCAAGAAAGATAAGTGTAATGTTACCAATATTCTGCCTCAGTTTATCATTTCCACGTGTACATTATAATGTACAGATCAGTGGATCTGCAAATACACAAAACATTTAATAAGTATTGTATTCTTAAGAAATTTCAGGTTATTCACATTTTATTGTTAAAGGATAGTTTGTAAATGTAAATATTTTCATGATGTAACTTTACTTTTTTCATATTAAACCAAAAAGAAAATTTGTAATTGTTATTATGTTGTTATTTTACTTTAGATCGTATTGGTCTGTATGTGGAACCTGAACTAAAATGAGTTTGACACCTTTGACATTTATTATCTTCAGTGTAGTTTTTGCATGGGCTGGATTAGAACTTTGGTGGGCCAGTTTTAGCCCACGGGCCGTATGTTTAACACCTCCTCTGTAGAAGCTGTGAAGTGACATGATTGTAGAGACTTTGAAGCATGTGGTTTTTAACTACAGCTCCTGTTTGATGTCCCATCAGGAGGAAGAGGCACTGCGTGCTCAGGTGAAGGACCTGGAGGAGAAGCTGGAGACTCTGAAGATGAAGCGAACCGAGGACAAAGCCAAGCTGAAGGAGCTGGAGAAGCACAAGATCCAACTGGAGCAGCTGCAGGAGTGGAAGAACAAGATGCAGGAGCAGCAGGCGGAGCTGCAGAAGCAACTGAAGGAGGCCAAGAAGGTAAGAATGAAATAGAGGACGCTCTGACGGCAATCTGGAAATGTACATGTATATGGACAAAAGTATGTGGACATGTTCAATCCAGGTGTTTCTTTTCTAACAGGTCTGAGATAACAAACAATAATGACTAATGTCATAATATAGATTTATATTGGGATCAATATCATATTGATTATTAATATTGATGTTTCTATGTCCAATCCTCATGAACAGGACATCTTACAGCTGTAGGCATGATGTGTCCTAATATTTATGTCCATATAGTTTATAAACATCAATATTTCCTTAAAGTTTAATAGATTTTTCTTCCTCAGTGAGAAGTGATGAAAGTAGATGGTTAGTTGTGGAAGAAAATTACTATTTACAGTCGGAGCATAAAAAATATTGTATAGATTTAGAGGTAGAACATTTAAAATCATAGTCATGGATAAAAAAATATCATAATATAGTTTTATATTATGATAAATATCATTGCATTGGTTAGTTTTGTTTAAATTGTTATCTTTGTTTCTAAAATGCCTCAGAGATGGATTGGACTGAATTTCTCTAAACATTGATTTTTTTTTAATCCATGACTATGATTTTAAATGCTCTACCTCTAAATTCTTAAGGTCCATGACCTTTGACCTTGACCGTCCTTGAAAGGTCAAAGTCAACAATGTCTAGATTTCAACAACCTTCTCTGAAACTACTGGTCGAATTAATTTCTAAATTTACATATATCTTGTTTGGGACAATGTCTACGAAGTTTGTTCACAGTTTTGAGAAATGTTCCTTTCCTTCTACTGGTCCATATGTTGATGGTTTGTAACATGTAAATCGTTCCAGATATCAATCTAGTTCCTATTGATCACTGATAGAAGTCATATATGGACTTGGATTGAATTAGTTGAATTCT
>JAPQRQ010000016.1:23409745-23429630 GCA_037367365.1 Apogon talboti | reverse complement strand
TGTTTTTATTTTAAAATGGTCAACTATAGTATCAAATTCTATGCTAATTATTTTAATTTAGTAGTGTTCTGCTTCTTTGTCTTGAATCATATTTTGGGTATTATAAGAATTTGTGTACATGTATGTATATATCCTGTATAAATGAAGTGCACTTATATACCGCTTTTCTGCACTTTCATGGTGCCCAAAGCGCTTTACATTGCCTCTCATTCACCCATTCACAGTCATACACCAGTGACTGCTGCCATGCAAGGCGCTGCCAGGCTCCACTATGAGCACTTTAGGGTTCGTTGTCTTGCCCAAGGACACTTTGACATGTGGACAGTTGGAGCCAGGATTCAAACCGCTGACCCTTCGGTCATTGGACAACTCGCTCTAGAAACTGAGCCACAGTCGCCCGTGTATATCAATGTTCTTGTTTCATATATTGGCCAATATATCAGTTATCGGCCATCATATCAGAAATCAGCTGATATTAGATATTGTTTTTGTTTCTCTAATATAGTTGCAGCATCCTGTACTTAACTGAACCCATAATTAAACTTTAAATATTCTGCTGTATACAGCCTCCTCATGTACAATAATCTCGTATCCTGTGTGCAATACCTCATTCCTGTACATGACGACCCCCCACCCAGTACCAGCACAAATTATTTCAAGAGTCAAGTGAAAGAATTTTGTTTATTCTATTCTATGAGTGGCTGAGTTTGCGTTTCTTTAAATGGTACCAGACATCCCAGAGGTTTTAACCTGATTCCAGTGGTTGTCACATCGACCTCTGCGGGGATAACAGGGTCATGGTCCGTCTGGATGTCACTGCTGTTCAGCACATATAGTTATGGTCTGATTTTTTTCAACGTTCAAAATACTTTTTGATTCTTCTCCATTTAATGTGGTCGAACTGGGTAAAACTTGTGCCATTTTGTTTTCTGATCAGCAGATTAAAAAATAATTTTACAAATGACTAAAACTGTTGAATCTGATTTGATTGACATAATCTGCCTGAGTATTTTCTATTAAAAAAATTTATAAACTGAACTTAAATTGACAAAGATGCAGTATTTTCACCAAAGCTCTGACATCTTTGATGAGTTTAATGTCCCAGCAGGCTCAGTGTCCTGTTTCATTAGTCTGATTGGTCGTATGTCTGTGAATCAAAAAGGAACTCAAAGGTCCCAGACTAATTCTCAGAGGAGGATTAGTACTTGATGGAATCCCTGGCACAAGTTGAGTTGAACCTTTCCTGCTGGACATTCGTCTGTTGTTTTGCTTTTTCTGACTACTGTGTAAATGGACTGGTCATCAGGAGACCCCTGACCCCAAAGACCCCTGAATACAGCATCAATCACCAGCCTCAGCACAACAGCAGCCCAAGCTTTCTACGCTGGACGTCTCCCTCGTGTCCACACCCTGGACTCCATTACAGGGTCTAAACCTACTCTTAAAACCTACGTCTTTAAAATAAACTCAATGCTGATCTGCTGCGTAAACTTTTATTTGTGTCTTGCTGTTCTGGGATCAGATGGACCTGTATGGCTGCTCTCCATGGAGGTGTCAGAAGACCAGACGTCGGCTTCAGTCTGAGGGATGTAGAAGAGCTCTTCACTGCCCCGCGGTTTATATGGCAACAGGAGTGGAACCGCTGGAGGAGGAAAAGATGTACAGATGTTAATAGTCTAGAACTGGTGAGTCAAACATGCAGCCCATGGGCCAATGCCGGCCTGTCAAAGGTTCCATTCTGGCCCGTGGGATGAATTTGCAAAAATTACACTGAAGATATTAACAATCAAGGACATCAAATTCATTTTAGTTCAGGTTCCACATACAGACCAATATGATCTCAAGTAAAATAATAGTATAATAACCTTGGTTTAATGTGAAAAACAGAAGATTACATAATGCCTATAAATAATGACAACTCCACATTTTTCTTTGTTTTGGTGTAAAAAAAAGAAAAAAAATGATGAAAATCAGTGTTTCCCCTAGAAATGTTTGTAGCAACGGTATAAGGGGGGTACATATAGGGGGTTGTGTTCCAAACTACCAAAAACCAAAAGTGAAACTTAATACATTCCGAATGTCTGGACCCAGCTCTGTTATACTCTCTGTTGTCATGTTTACCACCCCTAGCCTCAGAACAGTGTATTGTTTTTTTGCAGCTGCTGCGGCGCCACTGCAGAATGTATATATGGGAAACCCTGGAACATATTTACATTTACAAAACTATCCTTTAACAATAAATTATGAACCTGAAGAAAATTAAATGCAATTTTAACAATTTAATGCCTGTTACTAAAAGTTTTGTAACAGGCTTTCGGACTGAATGTGGAACCTGACCCCTCTGTTCTGTTTGTTTTTTTTTTTTAACTACAGGATCTGAATTCTCCTCTGAGTACCTGTTGAACAAACCCACCTGGTGTTTCTGTGATGAAGTGCTTTGGTGACACTGGGATGGAGGTTGTGGTGGTGGCGGTCGTCCTTTTCTGAGGTTTAAAAAGTGAAATGGCGTCTGTCCTTCTGGACCCTTGTGGTCTGAGTTGCTCTCTGGCCTCATTCCACTCCGGTGAACTTGACAAACCCACACCCTCGTCCGGGCTGGAGACGGACGACGAGTGTCTGAGAGGGACGAAGACTTTAAGTGGAACGACCTGGTCCTGAGAGGAGACGGCGGCGGATACACTGTGATTGGTGGCCTTGGGGGACAGCGTGAGATGGATGTGTGAGATGTGACCCGGCCTGGTTTGGGCCTCTTCTGGACCTGGACCAGGACTGGGACCTGAGACGTCTTGGATTATTAACTTTTCTCTTTTCAAAGATGCTGCGTTTCCGTCGTCGTCGTTCAAACCCCGGGAGCACGAGGGAAGTTCTTCGTTGTGTCCTCCTACGGCGTCCTGCCTCATCCAACCTGCTGCTGGATGAGGCTTCAGGGGGTCGGCGCTCAGTGAAAACACAGATCCTGTCTCTTTAGTCAAGTTTTCTTCAGTCCATGTCCATGGAAGCTGCCCGCTAGTAGAACTGACATGAAAATTATTTGTTAGACTATTAACCATTAACTAAATTTTATTGTCTTTTTCTGTTCATGTGATGCCACCAGTATCAGAGTTTTAATAATGGTTTTATAGACAGACAATAACAGGTGACATAGAACAGGGCTGTCAAACCCATCTTTTATATAGTACAGATTATATAATCCACATTTATTTCATTTAGCCACAGAATCCATCTCTTATGGTTTATGACTAGATTGTTTATTTCTATCCTGCTTTCTTGGCCAGGTCACTCTTCATAGTTGATTCTAATCTCAATCAGACATTCACCTGCTTAAACAAGGATAATGGATGATTTCATTGTTTATTGAGCTACCCATCGAATGAATTTTCCTGAAATAAAAAATAAAATGCATCTTTTCTCATTTTATCCTGTGTCGGTCAAACTCCAGGTGACAGAAAATGATAATGAATAAGACGTTTGTTTCTTCCAGCTGACAATTGCGTCCAATAGCTACATGAAGGTGAATATGTGATGATGTTGCAGACCTACCCATTGGCTGCTGCCGAGGTGGGGTGGCTCAGATGCAGTGGTTCTGCAGCCGGGTTCAGTGGAGGTACCGGGGAGGTGGGGCGTCTGCAGGTGGAGATGGTGATGGATGTGAGCGCTCTGCTCCTGGTGAGGGTCACGCCTTCTCTGGCGGCAATCTCTCGTACCCGTGCCTCAATATTTTCAGCAGGCGGGTTGTGAAGCCGCCCGCTGGAGTCCGAGGTTTTAGCAGCGACACTCTCAGACGGCTGGACGTTGGTGTTGTTGACGGAGGAGGATGTCTCCACAGGATGAGGCAGACTCTGACTCCTGTGGTCTTTAACGCTGGATGCTGCACTGCCCTCTGTGTCTGAGCTGCCTTGGCTCTGAAATGGAACAAAACAGAAACCAAGGACCCGGTCTTAGTTTTTTGGTAAAATAATTGAACCACCGCAAAAACCAAGGAAGATATTAGCACAGCAGCCAGCAGCAGAAACAGTTGAACTGAATTTGTCCAGAAGTTTTCCATGCATGAATGAGATGAAACAAAACCTCAGAAAAACCCGTCTTTCAACAGTAGATTCACACTTTTTCACACGTTTACCTTCAGACTGAGAGCTGTACTGTCCAGACATTGGAGGGAGACGTTAAAAATGACAAAAATATCATTAGAAATACAAATATGTTAAACTTGCAAATCCAGATGGAACCTTTCTTGGAAAGATGGTCCCCTGTTAAGTCATATCTGGCAAAGAAGATATACTGATAACCTGTGGAGTGTTTGCTCCCCCCCTGCCCCCCGCTTTCTTTTTCCCTGCACACGTGTGTATGAGTAGGAAACAATATGTATCAGATGAGAATTTGTACAATATGTGTGAGAATGAACTGTATGTCAAGGAACTGTTCTAATAAATATAAAAAAAAAGAAAAAAAACACAAATATGTTAAATAGCCTATTGAGTTCTTATGGTTACTGTTCCATGAGGTGTGATATAACAGTTTCTGTCAGTGGGGTTTTTTAATTTTTTTTTTTTTTTTCTACCTTTATGGGGTTTTTCAACAGCAGCTCTCTCTTGATCTCTTCGATCCTCCATCTGTCTTCTTTGTCCAGCTCCAGTGCTTCACACTGCTGTCCTGATACCATGATTTTAATCCACTCTGTAACATTAAAACACACGTTAAACCTGATGTCGGTACAGTCCAACCAAAAATGCAGACTGACATTATATACAAAGCCAATTAGAAATATGAGGGGCCAATTTCAGAGCTGTAAAAATAGGCTGATGACTGCTTTTGGATGATCAGTTGGACGATCAACAGCACTGGACAGAGATCACTTCAAGACGACAGGTAATACAAAACATTGGTTCAGTGTCAGGTTTGCTCTGCACATTTGTTAGTGTTGCAAAAACTAGTTTCTCCCAGAACAACAATCAAACACAAAAAGCTGAAGTTGTCATGTTGGAAGTAACCTTAACTTCATTATCAAATCAATTTTAAGGCTTAAAATTCTGATTCCATTTTTGGATTTGGATCTAAACTTTCCAAATAGTCAAAGAAATCCTGTATATGAAAAATACATATACAGAAGTTTGAGATTTGTTAACAATGTTGTCCATATGTTTGACTAAATGCTAACATCACATGTAAAATTCTGCAAGGGCACATATCCTAAGGATTAATTTTTATTTTATTTATTTAGCCAGGTAGGTCAATTGAGAACCAGTTTTCACTCCTTAAGGTGTTTGTAAAGCATCTACTGAGAACCAAACTACAGAGGATGTTGTATTTTGTATTGATTAATAATTTTCCCCCATATGTCCCATCCACTTGCCTTGATTCTCCTGGCTGCTCTCGCCTCTGGCCTTGCTCTCCTCTTGGTCAGTGGTGCTGGCTGTACTGGACACTATGGTGGCTGGAGATTCATTTTGCAGTAATTTGGCCACTCTGACTGTCAGTGAGCTGTCACTGCTCCCGTCACTCATCACTCCCTGGTCAGCGTCCTGCCCCTGTGCGGTGGCTTTCACCTCGTCTGGTGGTGTGGGGGTGGAGCTAAGCTGATGTGTACATGTAGCTGGTGATTGGTTGGTGACAGGGGGCTGCTGCAGCGGTGCAGCACTGCAGCCCTCAGGCTCCGCCCTCCGGACCGACTTGGACAGAACAAGGGACATCCCTGAGCTTCTGCTGACCACGCCGCTCTGCTGTGGGACGTGTGCAGCGATGGAGGGCTGGGTGCTCGGGTAACCAGGGTTCCCTGGTGAAGGTTCTCCACTTGTGATGCTTTCCCTCGGTTTGTCCAAGGTCAGCACGGAGTCGGATGAAGACCTGGTCAACAGCATAGAGCGATGAGCTGTGGGGTCTTCATCAGTGGAAGAGGAAGTGTGTAGGTCATCCTGGACTCTGCCAGTTTTCTTCGTCAGTGACAGAAACAAATCCGAGGCTGTGGAGCACCTGGATGCAACCACTATGTCGGCCTCAGTCAGTAGTTTACGGATCTGTGACAAGGCTGTGGAGCTGACGAAAGAATCCTCTGCACTTTGTTTCAGACTTTGGTTCCTTTGAACGTAAGATTCCAAGGCTTTATCCTCAAATCTACTCTTGGTTAACCAGGGGTCAGAGCCGGCTCTGTCTCCCGGCTGGATGGTGGTCTGGCTGCTGGAGAAGCTGCTGCCCTTCTGCTGCCTGGAAAAGGATGACTCTTGGTCTGGTTGATGAGCCTGTTTGTGGTAACTCTGATTCTCTGCAAAGTCTGATAACGGAGAGGTTCTGGTGGGCTCTGGGACCAAGACTGGACCCAGACTGTCCAGGCTCAGGGGTACAGAGACACTGGAGTCCACAGACAAGATGCTGGACCTGGAGAACTCTCCTTTATGTAGACTCCCACCTGCAAACACAAAATGAGTGAGAAAAATGAAAAGATTGAAATATGAAATTAAAGAGTGAAATATATAAACAAAGTTGTCAGGATACTGAACTCCGCCCACTTCCTCCCCCTCTGCCCCTGGACTGTAACCCACCCCCACATTTACACAGAGACTCAACTGGTTTTGCACGTAAGACTCAGGCTGTTCTCAGACTGGGTATCCAGATCTGTACTTTACCTGGACACAATCACACCTTTCCCACAGATGTTGCGTTCACAAACACATACCGCGGCCAGTGCCCGAGAACAAGTTTGTGTTACAGTCGGTGGTGGTGTGGAATTCTGTGGCTATCCAACAAACGCAGAAGTGACAAACCCTTACGTCATCAACCAAGCGACTGTTCTGTTTATTTGTCTACAATGGCGGCAAGACAGACAATACTTTTCTATCTGTTAGCCTATTTAAGGCAAAGAGAAGTAGTGGTGATTAGGTCACTTCCGGTCAGATTGCTTTCACACTGCAACGTTCCGTAGTGGAATCCACTACCTTCTCAGCTGGACTCGGGTATGGTCCTCACGCATGGAACGTTTGCATTCAAAATGATAAAATTAAGTGGACTTTAGGGTCCAACGTACTCTGATACCCAGTCTGAAAACGCCCTCAGTAGACTACATCCTATGATTGTCTCCTATTAACTGCTGACTGTCTTCTACACATTGCATTATTGTCATATATGCTGCTGTTTGGTTCCATTATGCACCTCCTCACCATTACTGTACTGCACTACTGCTGCTAAAGTAAATAGACTGATATGTACACTTTATATTCTGCTATAGTTTATTCTTTATACCGCTTATTTATTCTTATTTTATTTTTACCTCTTTTTTATACAAAAAGCATGACATTTGAACGTGAGAGAGAAACAATTCTCAATTCTCTGTATGTTCTGTGCGTCTAGTGAATTGACAATAAAGAAATCCTTGAATTGTAAATCCAGTATATTTTTGCTTAACACTTTTGGCAGTATGAGAGGACTGTGAACGTAGCTGTGACATGGTTTAAATCCCACAGCCGTCAGTTTTACACACACACAGACTTAAAGGCTGGTATCAACACTTGCAGAAGTGGATGGAGCATATGTTGAAAAATAGACATCATAATTTAAACCATATTTTCCAAATGTCCTTTTTCCATGAACTCTTTTTATCGTCTTAACACACATTCCAAGTAATTATAATTTTTCACTTTATCCATTTATTTTGTTCCACTACTATAGTATAAACCAAACAATACTTTTATACACACCAGTGGTCAAAAGTTTTAGAACCCCTCCTATACTGTCAGACTTTTCCCTCCCATTCATTGATTTTGTTTCTTTTACAGTACCTTCAGAGTGCACAATGCTTTTGGTAGGTGTCCCAATCGATCCTTTAATTGTAGTGAAATCACTGGGAGAAAACTCTGGCTCTCTTATCGGTCCTCTGGGTACAAACGGAGTAAGGATCGCTGAAGGAGACTGGTCAATGCCCAGGTTTTGGAGATACAACTACATGAAAAATACAAACATACGACACATTAGAATCCAAACAGGTCCACTTGTGAATTCTGAGTCACTGAATTTCACATGTAGTTTGCGTATTTTGCAGTAAAACTGTTTTAATGTGACTAAACCTTTGTTATTTTTTGCTGTGAACCTGAACAAAATGATAAACCCTTTCGATGGTTTTCAGTTAAATTACTGGGATTCTTCCTTATGCGTGTCTTGGATCGGCTGTCTCTGGCCCGCTTGTGGTGGGCCGGTGAGGTCGCTTTTCTTGTAAGTATGTAATTGTACTGTTGTTTTGTGAAAAATCAAAAATAAAATAATATTTTTTAAAAAATAAATAAATTACCGGGATTCTTTCTTCGATGTTAAACTCTCGAGGCTGGGGCTGAGGTGGCGGCGTCGACACTTTGGATGTCCAGTACGGGGCATAATTGTCAACCTCTAGGCTCACAACAGAGGACGCGCCTATGGAAGCTGCTAATTTCTGTCCTGAGTTGTAACTGTCTTGGGGACTTGAGAGTGTCACATCGCTGAACTGACCGAGGCTCATGCGAGGCTGGACTGCAGCGCTTGGCTGCTGCGGCTCATCTTCTGTTCTCTGAATGGCCTCAGGCTCCGTCTGCGGATCTTTCTTGACAGACTTAACTGTGATGATAGAGGAATGAGACTGTGAGCGGCCGAAGGATGAGGCCAACTGAGGCGCTGCAGACCCTGTGTTTTCCTTTTCACTAGGAGCACTGCCCACTGCCTCCCCTCTGCGTGGAGATGAAGACCCAGAGGGAGTCATAGAGGGGTTCTGTGCTACATTCTGATTGGTTGCACTGAAAACACTGGCTGACTGGCTGAATCTGCCAATACGCTGACTCAGGATGCGATTTAGTGTGTCCGACACCGCATCCTCTGCTTTCTTTTTAGGTGAGACGCCAGAAAACCCTTGTAGCGCCAGGCTGTCAAACAGCGAAGTTTTCCCTGAACTCTGATTCGCCCTCCAAGCGTCAACTTTCTGAACGTAGGTAAGACTTGGGAGAGACTGGACTTTAGCAGAGGACCCTTGTTCTGGACTCTCTGTATCAGGGTGATGGGCATCTGCTGACTGTGGAGAGACCACTGCATTCGACTGGTACGAGCTCTCTTTGTTTGAATCAATGGCCGAAAGGTGCCCAAATTTGGCCTTGACATCAGATTTGAGAGGAGCCTTGAAAACACCTGGAGTGGACTGTGACTGAGGAAGGAAACCCAGGTAGGACCCGTCGAACCCCGTTTGGTTCCCTGAGGACCAGAGCTCTTGTTCTCTGTGAGACCGGTCTACTCCTGCAGAAAACGGCCCTATCCATGTCGTACTTGGTTTACTTCCTAACATCTCTGTTGGATGAGAAGTGACCATTTCCCCGTGTGTTGTGGCATTTTTCTGGCTTGTATATTCAGCCCTCTCTGCCTCAGACAGCAGCTCTCTGTGTAGAGCTTCAGTAGTGTCGTCAGGTTGGGTTCTGCGTGATCCTGTGGTGACGTTACTGACCTGGGATACAGCTTGTTGTGACTCGCCAGGGTAGAAACCTCTATCAGTTTGTCGTGTCAGCTCCGGGGAAACAGAGGCTTCACCTGGAGGACCTTCTCTCATAACCATGCTGTGGTCACTGTCTGGTTCAGAAACCTGTCTGTTTTTCGGCTCCTCACATGTAGACGTAGTCCTTTTCACAGAGGTCTCGGAGGAGGAAACGGCACTGCTGCTGCTGCTTAGTATGCCCACATCTTTCTGAAGAAGCTCCAGAAGGTGCTGTGCAGGAACATCTTTACTCAGAAAGAAGGTGTCACTGTCAGCAGCCTCTTCTACTGGTTTATTCATATGATCAGTTAATGTCTCCATGTCATTCTCTTTGACTCCCAGCTTGTTCTCAGTGGTTCCAGTCTGCGGGGGGCAAACCCTTTCTTCTCGTCTGCCTTCATCTCCTGGTGACAAACTGTGCTGGGACAGAGAGCTGCGGCTGCTCCCTCCCTCCACAGAAAGTCTGGCTTCCTGGGCCAAAGGATGCTGAGTTAATGAGGTGTGTTCTAACGCTCCCAGGGGTGTGAAGTGCAACTTCTCAGATGTCATGGAAACATCTGGGTATGGCCTTGAAACAGAAAATAAATGAACAGAGGCGTTATGAATGTTCAAAATTACAGATGATAAGAACATTTTATAAACAACAAACAATATTGACTTGTATGTATTTTTACCTTAATGGGGCAAATTCATCATCACTTTGTTGGAATAAAGAATATTCAGTAAAGTTATGCTTCCCTCCGGAGTGTGCAGGCAGCAGGGAAAGGGCTGGAGAAAGATTACTGTCCTGAAACTCTAATAGAAACAAAGAAAATGGTAACAAGTCTATAAAGCAAGTCTATTACTGTTAACAAAAACTAACAAAATAATTAAAAAAAAGGCATGAAAACACTTATAAATAAACCTGAACTCTTTAGAGAAGAGAAAATTCTCTGAAAACATTGCATGTATAAAAGAAAAATAAATTAGTTAATATTTCTTGAGTACTTGATTGAGAATCTAATAAGGAATAGATGCCTCTATGTGGTTATTTTACACAAATGCTTTTTCCATGAATTTACAGAAAATATACCTATAACCTGTTCCAGATTCCAAGATTTTTGTTATAATGTGCAGCCCCACAAGTATATATTTTATATTTTACATACATACTGTAATACAGACAATAATGGTTTGAGTAAGATACATTGTTTGATAAAACAAACAAAAAAAACCAGTCTAAATCCAGTATTAATCAAATGTACTCACCTAACTGCAAAGAGTTTCTCCCCGTTTGTTCGTGGCAGCCATGACTTTCATATCCTGATGCAGATTGTCCAACAGACTGTCTCACATCTTCATCTGCAGGCAACAGAGGTGAACCAGCCAACCTCTGTCAAACAGATTATTAAAACCACTTAACTCATACTGAGTGTCCACATGCAGTACTTAACACTGGTTAAATGATAACCTCAACATTTTAAACAAGGGTTCATAACTACTGAGGAAAGTACAGTATATCTATATGGAATTATCCATCAATGACAATGCCTCAAAACTCCCAAACCTGCTGAGCAAACAGGGCAGCACCGTCATCAACACAATGAAACACAGCTGTGCGAATCAACAACAGGACACAAGTGTGGAACTCCGGAATTGAATGCCTTAAAAGACCCTTCCATGATCATTCTTCATCGAATTTTATTATTTATTTTTCTAATTCCAGCATTGCAAGTTAATATAAAAGGCAAAGTAGCCAAACAGCATCAGTGAATATCAGCCTTTTTACTGATATCAGTTAATGGCAGTGGCCAAGGTTTATCAGGTGTATTACAACTAATTTCATTCATTCAAAGACAGTGTACTGAAGTCCTGAAAGGCTTTAAAATACTTCAGCCTCATATCAAAAACTGACATTTAGATTTTAATTATGTCTAAAACTAAAGATTTTAAAGTATAAAAATCATCCCTTTAAAACTCCTGAAGGTGATGAAATCTCAGTACAAGCTGTTGAAGTGCATCTCCAGAAATGAACTCAAAAATGCCTTACTCGTTCGTTAACATACATGTTTATAGCTTAGCTAAATGCAACAGGTTACATTAGCTTAGCTAGACATATTCTGATCATTATAACTACTCATCAAAATTCCATGTCGAGTTCATTCACCAACAATGAAGGCAGGTGTATTTCACAGAAAAAAAATGAATAATGTTAAAAATAAATAACGTTGGTCGTTTGACAGTGGAATCATTAACTCCGATAGCTGGCCCTTGGCTTAACGTTCCTCATTCCCGCAAAGCGTTAGCTGGCTAGCTGTTCGTTATGGGTACATTTGCGTGACGGAGAATTATCTGCGACCTATCGAAAGGATGCACAAAACGTCCACCGATTTTAACGCCATGAATAAATGCAAAGGTTCGCCAATTACCCGTAAAGAGTCCATGTTGTTGTTGCTGTTGCAGTTTTTTGTCCGCCACTATGGGCGCGCTTCCGCCTCCTGGTATAAGGGTTGCTATGAAACGTGGAAAGCCGGAAGTCACGTGACCAGAAAAGCGGTTTGTTTTAAACCGAAGAATGTGAAAAGAAAATATTTTATCTCATCAAACCTCAAGAATTCCACTTTATTAACACTTAACTAATATTAAGTACTGTTAAAGAGCTTTTACAATATAACTTCTGAAGTGTCTCGTGTTTTATGAAAGGATATTTAAAAAATGGAAAATGGATTATATTCAAATATGACAAGTTTATTCCTTATATAAGATGATTTTCAAGATATTTTCATGTAATGAAAAGATATACATTTATGTTACAACAAGAACTTGTTATAAAATTATACTCTTTACCCTGTTACAACTTGATAACATGTTATAACATTTCGTGTTATAACATGATAATTGTGTATGTGCTAATAATTTAAAACTCATTCAGTAAAAACTGTTTGTTTATTTATATATTTCATATTATTATTTAGTATTGTTTGTCCTTCAGCCAAGTTTCACAAACATCAGTAAAGAACATTTGCATAGTCCTGTTGAAAAAAATGAAAGTGATCATCACATAAACTCTACAACATAACACATTGACAGACGGCCCGGATTGGTTAGCTAATGCTATGCTCGCGGTATTTCCGACGCGCAAGTGATACGTCACACTATACGCTGCGCCCCTTTGATTCCGGAACGCAGGTAAAGGCCCAGTCTGTCTCACCTCTGTATACTCCTCTGTTTGGCTCGGCTGTGGAAATCGGTCAATGGTGGAAAAAAGTTGGGATCACCATCTCTCCTTCCGGGATTTCCAGCATCTCTGTGCAAAAGTAGCTTATAAACTTCAGTGTGCAACATTAAGTGACATCTAGTGGAGAATTTGCATTGTAGCATGACCACTAAATATGTAGAAGTCTGTCAGTCTCTTTGCCTGTCTAGTCCTCACCCTCAATCATCGTAGATCAGAATAATACACCTTATACCTGTAGTAGTAGCACCTTGACCCGTGGGGAACCAGGGGTTCTACATCCTCTGATACAGTTCATTCCTTTACTTTCTTTACTTCCTTGGTAAATTCCACTGGCATTTTCTGTTGAATAAAGTCAGCTGGCATGTCTATTTCTGCACATTAAATTTGACACCATGGCAACGTGGCCCTATTGTTTATCTGATGCTAGGTAACCCACTTGATTCTTATGATTCTGGGAATACTGTAGGCTATTGTATTCCAAAATTACTAATATCTCACATTGGTCTCGCCGTTTTCACCAGTCTGACCCTTGACCCAAAATACAAAAGTACTCCAAAAGGCAAAGGCCAGCTCTGTCAGGGTTTTCAGTTATAAGACAGATACAAATACATGCAGGCATACATAGAGAGGCCACTTGGCTTTTAAAATATAGATGTCACCAGCTATATCAAACACAAAACCAGAGGAAAGCAAGTGTTTGGAGCTACCATTGAAACACGGTGGTGACACCACATCTTGAACTCGGAGAAGGATGACCTGCTCCATCTGGGCAAATAAATGACTGTTACGTGTCATGTCAGTTTTCATATGATAAAACAGTGATTAAAGCATTCCATTTCTCAAGTTAGATCCTCCTAAATGCCTCTAAACCTTTCACACTAGGCCTTTAAGTGCAATTCAAAGGCAATACAAATCAAAATATATTTGAGGACCTTTAAAAATAAATGTTAAAATTTATGTAACAAAGTGTAATAATGTGCATTTTACAAACGTCTGAAGTATGACGTTATTTTAGTAAATATATTGTAGTAAACATAATAGGCTTGATCTGGTAATATATTATTCTTTTTTAAATCAGCATAAATATTATCATGCAAGGATAAAGGAATCCCTTAAAGACACTTGATTTTCTCTAAACGGAGCTCTATGTACTAGTTTTACATCGTTATGCTTATTAATATAATAGTTTACATATTTATCATTTTCCCCTTATCTGGTTCACTGTCTCAGAAGCACAAGGGTCGACTATTTTTATATCCCGCCTTGTTCTGATGAGTGAGAAGCTTTTCATCCAATAGCCATAGCCTTCACCTTCCGCTCTAACCAACCAAAACCCTCTGACTGAGTGGTAAAATTCAGGCCAACAACACCTTCCTCTCAAACACGGAAACCAGAAAAAAGCTCGTCGTAACGCTGACAATCTTCAACAGAAACTCTCCAAAAACATAACATTAGGGAAGACGTGATCACGATGTCAAAAAATAAGGACATTGTTAAAGGTAAGAATATGGCGTGTTATAAGTTAATGATACCGAGCTTGTTTGTGGGAGAGTCTAATTTACCAAGAATTTGACCTATTTTGGTTGATGTTTAGCTAGCTAGCATTAGCATAACACTGTACACTACAGCTGGTTTGTTCTGTCCTATCTTGTCCCGACTCTAAAATCATATCTATATTTAAACTGTGTTGCATGTGTGTAATGTAAATTCTGTTTTTTGACACAGCTCACTCTCGCGCACCCAGATTTCGAGAAAACACTAGACTTATGCGCGTGCATGTGAGTATGATTCAGCTCATAGGAAGTGAACGTGGTGCCATTCTTTGGGTTTTATTTACTGTATGAAGTTAAAGCTATAACAGCTCTCAGTAGGTTTAATGTGATTGAATTCACTGGCATGGATTAAGAAATATGAATTAACATCCATCTGAATGTTTAGTCTGCATAAAACCCTCATACATGTGTACTCATTCTCACTTTCGTTTATGACGTACAAGTCGACTCTAATTCTGAATAGGGGTTTATGATGGTCATCAACATTATGATTTGTGTAATGTTACATCTGTGAAAAATGACTTCATTCTTATGAAAAAAGACATACCAGACCATTTAATTTATGAAAATCATACTTTAATTTTAAGTAGGAAGACTTGTAGAAAAAGTTCTGCTATGGGATGATTGTGTGTGTAAGATTGTGAGAGAATTCAAGTATATGTTTCTTGGCATGAAACATTATTTAATATAATTATGTTATATGTATATTGATATGCTATTAAAGATTCAGCCTAGAGGTCAGCAATTAAACAACAATGATAGTTATAGTGACTTTGTTTTTATGAAATCTGAATATTTTCTTTGGGGATCTGCAGATTTGGAAATGTAAAAAATGTATTTTTAGTCATAGCCCCAAATTTGTGGGGAACATAGTGATATTAGAATGACAGAAATCTAATAGGACATTCAGTTTCAATATCTGAGAATCACTATGGTCTCCTACCTCTTGTGTTACCAGTAAATAATCACATTTTCAAACATTTAAAACAGACAAAATCTGAAAAATAACATAAGATTAGACAAGGAGCTTTTAATTGTCATTGTACATAGGATACAATGAAATTTCTTTTGGCATCACACAGGTCGGATCAGCAGTATAAAAAGCAGTAAAATAAAAATAGCTTAGCTGTTGGCATTAATAAATAGAATAAAATGTGTATAAATGAGAATGTGAGCATATAAAATGATGAACAAATTATCAAAATACTTTAAAGTTTCTTGTGTGTTAATAAAAAAAAACCTCAATTAATTGGATATTTAACTCTATAATATGTTGTTGTTTGTGTCTTAAATAAAGACACAAACAACATCGTGGTTCTACTTTAAATGCACATTTTATTTTGTGAAAAGTGCTGTGGTTATGATCATTCTATATGTACATACTGTAGAGTCAGTGATGTATGTTTTATTTCCCTTCATTTCAGGAAAATATGGTAGATTTCCTAAAAGGAGGTCCTCCTTCAGTCAATTTACTGGATGTCGTTGCTTCCAGTTTCTTCGGTAAGGTGAATTCTAAACTGTTTGTTGCAAGTTGTTACAAATTAAAGTTGGAGGAAAGCAGCGGGGGATGCAAGTTTACAGCCGTCATTAAAAGTGACAGGAGGCCATGGGCTGTGACTGCAGCTACATCACCAGTATGCTAACGGGTCAGATCAAGCGTCACCTAGGTGCCAAGTTACTGTTCAATGACTTGTAACTTTTTAACTAAATGACACAAATAAGTTTATTTTACATTTCTGTGTAGGTATTAATAAGTACTTTAAAATGGAATGTCTGATCATTTGCCTGAGTTCACTTTATTATGTGAAAATGACAAAAAACATGCTCAGTCTCGTAGCTGCTGAAAAAGTACATATACTTTTTAGGGTTTACGTAAAAGTGGATAACATGCTGTTCCTGTTCAACTACTGATATTTGACATAACATGTTTATCTATAAGACTGACAATTTTTGTCGCAAAATATTGATTGTCTTATGAATTAGAGCAGAAACACTCAGTTATGCAGTCATCATGTTTTGCAGGTTTAGATATTTTAATGGTAGATGAAGAGAACGACTTAATATATTCTGATGATGATGATGATGATGATGACGATGAAGTTCCTCGACAAGATCCTTACAAGCAATTACAGCCACATCCACGAATTAAGCAGCTGACTGATGAGGTTTGTAACACGATAAAGCTTCTCAACTGACGCCCAACAATTGTGTGTTTCAATTCCAATAGAAATGTTTTACACATGATGGGTTTATTTTTCAGGAGGCAGATAAACAGGCAAAGGAATTGATAGAAGAAGAACAACGTAAAGGGAGAAAGAAAAAGAAGAACAAGCATAAAAAATTGGTGAGTATATGGATCATAATTAGGATGAAAATGAATCTATTTGACATCAGCTCACGTTGTTTGTGTTTGTGTCACAGCGTAAAAAAGAAAAGAAACGATTAGAAAAAGAAAATGCAGAGAAAAACAACTTACCTGTAAGTATCCTTTATGTCATTGTGGGAAATTAATAATAGTTGAATTTGGTGCATCATTTAAGCCATCATTTAATTAAAGTTCACTATTTTTTTGCATTTCAGGAGGAAGAACAAGAAAAGTCAGACTCCTCAGAAAGTCCAGAAGAAAATCCTATAGTTGAAAAAAAGACCGAGTCAAAAGAAGAATCTACTGCTGTATCTGATAAAACTGTAACTGTATCAGGATGTGATGAGCTCAGTAAAGTTAATAATGAAGAAGAAGAAGAACCTGAGAAGAACAATAAAGACGGAGAAGAGGCTACAGAGGTTTGTGCAGAAGCTTCCAGTTAATACATCCAATAATGACGTGAAATTCTCATTAAAAAGTGCAGGTTATTTACATTGAGTTCCATCATCCTCGACAGAATACGCAGTTAAATACTTCATATCCTCCTAATACTGAATCGGTAGTAGAGGAGACGCATCAATACACACAAGAAATTAAAGAGGAGAAAAGTATAACAGTGGAGGATGAGGAGGAAAAACTAGAAGAAACAGAGGAACCTGAGGCTCGAAAGGAGGAGGAGAAAGTTCATATGATGAAGGACATGACAAAGGATGTGATTAAGGAGGTGAGAACTGGGGGAACGTGTATTTATTGAAGTCATACTCAATTATATCAATGTTTACAAAGTATTTTAGCAAAAAAAACCAAAAACCTGTTATTGAAAAACTGGTGATACTTAAACATTTTAGAAGCCTATGTTTGGTATTTAATGTTAATTTTAAAACAGAATTTAGCAAAGAAAAGTGAAATTTCTAAAAAGTATATTGAATTTAAGCACAAATTCTTAAACTATGGGTAATTTTTCTCACAATTCATGCATGAAAGTGGAAAAAGTTAATGACATTCAACCGATTATAGAGTAGATGATTGATCTATTGAAGGTGAAACAACTGAAGCACTGAATCTCAACTAATACTCAGTTGAAGTGTTAGAAACTGTTTCTAGGTGGATTATTAAGAAAGTTAGATAGGAGGGTTTTATTTGTCTCATATCAGGTAAATGTACAGAGTTACAGCAGCAAAGAGTAGTAAAATAGAAGGTAAGAGCGGAACAAGTTATAGTGTAAAGAATAAACCATAGATGGCAAAAAGTTAAATAACTTCTTTACACTATTTTAACATTATTATTGGACTCAGGAAAAATAGTATAAATACAAGAGATATACAACATATGCAGTAGGTTATATTAAAATGTAAATAAAAAAGCTTGAGTTTAATTTGGTTATTAAGTTTTTTCATGGTACAATGTATGCATTTTCATATTAAAATATCTATTAATGGGTTGGGACATGTTCTATAATTGACTAACTTGTGTTTTTATATTCATATAAATGTGTAAATTTATTTAGTATATCGTTAGCCTCATAGCATAATTACCTAACTCATACACAAATGGACAAAAGTATGTGGACACATTGAATCCAGGTGTTTCTTTGTCTAACGGGTCTGGGATACAAAACAATGATGGCTAATGTCATAATATAGTTTTATACTGTATAAATATCATTGCATTGGTTAGTTTGGTTTAAATTGTTATCTTTGTTTCCAAAATGACTCAGAGATGGTTTGGACTTAATTTCACTCAATATTGATTTTTTTTATTTTTTTTTTTATCCATGACTATGATTTTAAATGTTCTACCTCCAAATTTATTAAACATTTTTCATGCTCTGACTGTAAATAATAATTTTCTTCCACAACTAACCATCTACTTTGTTCACATCTCACTGAGGAAGAAATATCTACCATAAAACTTTTAGGAAATATTGATGTTTCTAAACTATATGGACATAAGTATTGGACCACATCATGTCTATAGCTGTAAGATGTCCTGTTCATGAGAATTGGACATAGAAACATCAATATTAATGATCAATAGGATATTTATACCAATATAAAACTATATTCTGACATTTGCCATTATTGTTTTGTACCTCAGAACCATTAGAAAAGCAACACCTGAATTCAACGTGTCCACATACTTTTGTCCATATATTGATGACTGAGGTAATTATGCTGTGAGCTTACCAGTATTGGTCTGTTTCATTTAGTCACATGCCAGTGGTGTCATATCCCATTTCACTTGAATGAAATGACCAAAACTATGGCTAGTATAATCAACATTATGTGAAAAAAGTCCTGAATGAAACGCTCAGTTTAGTCAAAGTGTGTTTGTCACAGGTTTTATTATAACAGATGGAAGAGGAAGTGGTGGATTGTCAACATCCTTTATTATTTAGATTGAAGAAGACATGTTGCGTTAATGAATTACTCTGTTTAATTCACAGTATGTGGTCAATCGGTCAGTATTTGTGTGTTAATATAAAACAACACGTGTCTCGGTCTAATGTATAAACTATTTTTACCAGGAACCCGTGGATCCCACTGCACTAGAGTTTTCACAAAGAAGTAGAGACCTCGCAGGTACATGAGATTTCTCCTTCAACATGTTTCTAAATTATTAGAAACAGATATGAAAATACTGACAAAGCACCGGTATGTCCTTTTTTTCCCCTCCTTGTAGCTGTTGGAAATCGTCTGGCTGCCGCTGGACAGTATGAGATGGCGGTGAAGTATTTTACTGATGCCATTAAATACAACCCAAGGGAAGCCAGGTAAGAAAATACACCGAGCACCTGCATCCGTCTCTGGATCAGCGACTGTTAAAATCTGTGCTCTATGATGAACTGTGTTCCAGGTTGTTTGGAAACCGTTCCCTCTGTTTGGAGCGAATGTATCAGTATGAAAACGCTCTGAGTGACGCTGACATCGCTCTCACCATGGAACCGAACTGGACCAAAGGGTTATTTAGGAAAGGGAAAGCTCTGTGTGGGCTCAAGGTAACAACACTACAGCTACATCACTGATAAACCTCAGACTGCTGTTTATCATCACTGTCATTCATGGAATCACTGGTCACTTGTCACAAAAATAGTTCCAGTGTCCCTGTATGTCAGTGTCCTGTTCTATTGAATCAATCCCAGTTGAATGTTCCAGTCCTGTGGTCTGGATGCAGATCAATCTCCAATAGAAGTGGTTAGTACTTTGGAGGAGAACTGAACTAATTCAATCCAAGTCCATATATGACTTCTATCAGTGATCAATAGGAACTAGATTGATATC
>JAPQRQ010000016.1:23362092-23378939 GCA_037367365.1 Apogon talboti | reverse complement strand
CCCCTTCCTTCCCCCCCATGCTGCCAGTCAAACCTGACTTTATGCTGTGTGAATTTCAGATGACAATAAGAAGGGCGTCGGAGCCTGAACCAGCCCAAACTGGGACCTTGACCTTGGGAGACAGTCGTCATTCATCCTGTTTCAGAGCTGTCAGTTTGAGGACAGTTTATATTACTGTAGATGACGCTAAAGCAGGACAAATCCATTACTTTTTGGCAGCAGGCAACATTAAGGCCTGCTACTCAGAAATAGGACTATCATTATTAATGCAGAATTTAATTTGGCAGAGGAAAATTAGGGGTTAGAGTGAATGACAACTCAGTGTAGCACATATGACATCTAGAGAATCCCACTCTGATTACAGACGTTGGCTTTGTTTAATCAGAGCTTAGCCGGCGGAGTTATTGTACTCCACAATTATAAGTCAACTTACAACTGTTACCTACAAAGACAGTGTAAAACAATCATTTTACTCTGTTAAGTATGTAATTCCTGATGCTAGATGTGACAAAAGCTTGAGGAAGAGTTGTTATCAACACAAATCTGAAGAGAAGTCGTACTTGAAGTTCTAATTTACATTCAGATTCTCTGATTTCTTTAACTATCATTGAAACATTACATCACAGATGCACAGAAAAAAACAAAATTAAGTTGCATTGGTCTAAAAATAACATAGGTAAAACACAAGTAAACAGGATAAATTAGATTCTAAATACATTCTAAATAACTCCTATTTAAAATGAACTCATTCGGTTGTATTTTATTTTATTTATTTTACCTTGGAGTGGAAGGTGCAATACGTAGATTAGGTGTATTACATAACTGCAAGTGTGTTTTGTTTATTATGTGTACGAATGCGTTTGTAGTAATGTGTAGCAGTGTTGTCCAAGACTAATTTCCCATGTAAAGTTCATCCTGATTCTGATCAAATATTGGGTAGAAAATATATATTAATATTCATACACCACGAAATGAAAGAGTTGCACCAACATCAGCTGTGTAACTTAAAGGTTCAGTATTTATATTTCAGTGGCATCTAGTGGTGATGAAGTTGAGCCCCCTCATCCTACCTCATGGTGGTTGCAAAAAAATAAGGCCTCTGTTTGCTGGTCTGTTCTGGACTCAAATACAGTAACTGCATTTGTGTTAATGCAGGGGTGTCAAACATACGGCCCGTGGGCCAAAACCAGCCCACCAAAGGGTCCAATCCCACCCGCGGGATGAATTTGTGAAATGCAAAAATTACACTGGCGATATAAACAATCATATTAGTTCAGGTTCCACATTCACACCGATTTGATCTGAAGTGGATCAGACCAGTAAAATACTATTATAAAAACCTACAAATAATGACAACTACAAATTTTTGTCTTTGGTTTAACGTAAAAAAAGTAAAATTACATGAAAATGTTTCCATTTACAAACTATTCTTTCACAAAAAAGAGAATAACCTGAACAAATATGAACAACATGAAACGTCTAATGGAAGTCAGTGTAATTGTACCAATATTCTGTCTGTTATTAAATGTTTTGTGTATTTGAAGATCCACTGTGATCTGTAAGTTGTATTGCACATGTGGAAATGATAAACTGAGGCAGAATATTGCACTTTTTCAGGTTGTTCGTGGTTGTTCATGTTTCATCTTCACATGAAATTCATATTCACATTTTCACAATGTAATTTTTCTGTTTTCTCTGTTATTACTTGACTGGTCTGACCCACTTGAGATCATATTGGTGTGAATGTGAAACCTGAACTAGAATGAGTTGGTCACCTCTGAGTTGATGCATCTAAACGTTGGATGTCATCCTCTATATAACAGAAGATAGAATACTATAAACATGGACTCTGAGGAGGTGACCTGCACCATTTGTACATATGAACAGGTTATTTTAAGGTAATGAACCACAGTTCACATTTTTAAGTGATTATACACTATTGAAAACATGAATATTATCTTTATTTGTGCAATTAAACCTGCTTAAATCCCCCTGAATCCTCCAGACTGGACCATTAACATTAGATGGTTGACTTATCTAATGTTATGTTAGCTATTAACATTACATCACCATACACATTAGCTGGTTGCACATCATTGAAAAGAAAACTAATATCAAAATATTTCAAATTATTCACTCTCTGCTGAATTATAGTGTTGCATATTAGGACTGGGCCAATCTTAATTTGTCATACGTAAAGTTGTAAAGATTGTTTGATTAAAAAAATAGATAAATAACAGCGTTGTCACAACTTTTCTGCCTATCCAACATTTGTTTTAACTGGGCTGTTTTTCAGTGTAATTACAGTATTTTACTGAGAGCGTTGTATTAACCAATAGGCTTGTCTGCGGTTGAGGTTTAGTCTACATTACCTTGCACAGTTTGTGTAAGTGTTGTTTTGCTGCTTAACCCTTTAACCCCTAACATGTCTGTGGTGATCATTCTGAATGTATGGTTTATTTTAAGTATTCCTAAAAGTTCAACCAATAGTAAAAATATAGAGGGGGGAGGAGGGATGCCCCACCAATGGAGACCTGGTGCCATTACTGTTGGACTAGGAAGTGTCAACTCTTCTATAAAATGTTATGAATTTAATCTTACTATGTTTCAGGTCATGTTATTGAAATCACAGCTTTCCGTTTATGCCCACACGTCCAGTTATTCAAGCTGTAGCCTTCCACAGTTTTGCCAAGCTAGTAGCTAACATGCTAAACGTTTTTCGTTTCTGATATTTTTTAAAATATAACAATAATGTTTGTATAAAATGCTGTCAGGCTACTTTACCTGGCCTGAAGACATGCTTGAACACACATTAATTGTCTTGCCTCAGGAAGTTTGCTGGCATCAATGGCTTGTCAACAACTGCGTGAGTATTACCCAGATACGGATTTGACCACAGTTGTTACAGACACCATTTCTGAACTTTAGGGAGACCCCAAGGCAAAAGTTCCATGGTGTCTTTAAAGTCATTGTCGCCAAATGTTTCTCGTTCAAGTCATTGTTTCCTTCAGTAAACATGCACATATACAATAAACCCACACATGAATGTCAGCGTTGTGGTGTTTTATCTGCTCTTGGTGCTTTAGGTATGAAATGTAAAGCATTCACAGAAAACATATGTAGTATGTTTTGGTCTGGGAGAATGTGTGCAGTGTTTCTCTGAGCAGCCAGCACTTTGGTTTATTTTGTTCTGCTCTTTCATGTCTGAGTGTTTTTGTCTTTTCTACATTTCAGAAACCATAACTGAAACATACAGGCTGTATTGTTTGACCACCCTCCTGTTTTCTGCTTCAGTTTTATTCCCAAACAGACAGTGCAGCAGATGACACGGAAAACAGAAAATAACCGCACATGACCTGCTCATGGAGATCAGCCATTAGTTGAAAGCAGATAGCCATCCATCTGGACAACCCAGTTCTTGTTACCCCTGAAACTCCACTTTAACAGGAATGTAGCACTGCTGTCAGACCTTTGATCGCAGGGAGAATGTGATTTTTAAACTTTTATTCATCCTGGGAATTGTTTTACAGCGCATACCAAGCATGCTCTCGCTAACACCCCGCTTCAAATTCAGCTCTCATTTATATTTGGGATTCTCAGGCTATGGCCTTGATAAGAGAAACTCCAGAGGCAAAATTATTTTAGAGCTCTGTTCATTAATATTTTAGGATGTGATTAAAAAAATTGTTGACATTACAATTCATGTGAATTAGTGTTTAGATTTTCTGACTGGATGTAAAACAAGAAACTAGGACAAAGGGTAAGAGTGATGTATGATGCATTCCAGATATGTTAGATATGCTACTTATTAAATATTAAATATTGACCAGTGGTGGTCCAAGGATAACAAGATGTTCCTGGCACATACAGAAAAACAAGCCCTTACAGCTCTCAATAAAAAAAGAAAAAAAATGTCAGAATTAAAAGAAAAATGATATGTATGAGGATGTACACACGTTGAATTCAGGTGTTTCCATTCTAAATGTTCTACCTCTAAATTTCTGAAATAATTTTCCTGCTCTGACTGTAAATAATAATTTTCTTCCACAACTACTCATCTACTTTCTTCACATCTCACTGAGGAAGAAAAATCTCTGATTAAACTTTAAGGAAATATTGATGTTTCTATGTCCAATCCTCATGAACAGGACATCTTACAGCTGTAGGCATGATGTGTCTCAATATTTTTGTCCATATAGTTTATAAACATCAATATTTCCTTCAAGTTTAATGGTAGATTTTTCTTCCTCAGTGAGATGTGATGAAAGTAGATGGTTAGTCGGTAGAAAATTATTATTTACAGTCAGAGCATGAAAAATGTTTTATAAATTTAAAGGTAGAACATTTAAAATCAAAGTCATGGATAAAAAAAAATCAGTGTTGAAAGAAATGAAGTCAAATCCATCTCTGAGTCATTTTGGAAACAAAGATAACAATTTAACCCAAACTAACCAATGACATGATATGTATCCCAATATAAAACTATCTTATGACATTTGTCATTATTGTTTTGTATCTCAGACCCCTGTTAGAAAAGAAACACCTGGATTCAACCTGTCCACATACTTTTATCCATATAGTGGATCTGGTTGCATATATAGCATTCCCACATCCAGACAAACCTGAAAATGTGCTGTTTATCTGGGATGTGTATTCAGGTTTTTCTAATCTAAACATGAAAAAAGCCACATGGAAACCTGATTTCCCCAGTTTGAAGAGGAACGAAACCATCTGACCAACTACGCAGGTGAACAAAAGCAGACCCACACAACAGGGCGAGTCCGGCCTGTGACAGTCAGGCATGTTAATGTGGATTCCCCTGATGATGAACCAGACTCCAGGCTTGGCCCACAGTAATAAGATCAGCCTGTTTGAGTCTGACAGCCTCAGCCTCTCTCAGGGTGGCCCATCTGGCCAGCGCCCAGGCTGCGGCGCCAGCCACCAGCTTCACTGAGCAGGGACCCATCTGTGGTCCTGTGTGGTATCGACCAGCGCACTGCCAGGCCCGTCCCAGTCTGCACATGGGTCCACGGGTCGGTGTGTGTTCTGCAGATGGGGCAGTGGGTCGACTAATGGCTGCAAATCACTGACGGTGATTGTTTTAGCCCGCCTGAGGTGAGGATCTGTACTCTGGGAGACTCCAGGAAATTTACTATGTTAGCCCACTTGCACCCGGTACCTGAGGCAGCCACAGTTCCGTCTGCGTTGCCACGGTAACGCTACCTGACGCTTGTAGCAATACACACATTCTATATATCCATGTGACAAGAAGAACATCAGCTAAACACTCAACAAAACCAACCGTCAGACAACAGAACACAATCCAAACAACAAGCACTTAAATGGACAACTATCTAAGCCAAGTTAACCCTTTAACCCCTGATGTGTCTGTGGTGATCGTTCCGAATGTATGATTTATTTTAAATATTCATAAAACAACCATTTGCCCCTTTGGAAAAATTTCCAAACATGATGATAGAATAGACCTTGTTCTTCCCATAGAAATCTGAGCATGCTCAGTTCACCCCCCCCCCCCCCCCGTCTGTGTAATGGGGGGTAGATTAGACTGTTTACATGATCAATAATAATCTGATAACTCCAGTAATCAGCTAATAATCGGAGTGTTAGTGTGAATGTAAATGGGCTCAATGTTGGTAACACATATTTCTGATGCTCTTCCAGGTAAAAGCATCAGTACAGGCTCAGTGAGTCTGAGTCTCAGCACTTTCCCTTAGTTTGTGCAGGAGTTAAACACACAGGTAGCAAATCTGAAAATCCTGCAAAAAAATCTAACTTCTAATTAGGACTATTATTATGACCATATCTGTGTACATAAATTAGCAAAAAAAAACTACAACAGATGAACTTGCTAAATAAGTCCATTGGGGAAAAAATTGCAACTACTGGATCAGGAAAAACTAAACCATTTTAATGAGTTTTCTCTCCCCTCTCCACATTAATTTTACATTAATTTGGCTTTGGTGGTGCCTAAAATGTTTTGTTTAATTATCACAGTAGAGAAAAACCTGTAGTGTTAGCATTAAAAAGTAAAAGTGCAGAATGATGCATTTCAGGATAATCTACAAGACTGGATCATAACTGATGACGATTTAAATGCTATATTATGTATCAAAATATCTAAAGAATGACTAAGCCTTGTGCACCTAAATCCATAATTTAAATCCATTATTTTTTTCAATGTAATGGTCTGTTTCATTTGGTCACCTGTCAAAAGCATCACGACCCCTTTACAAGGCAATATGAACACTAGTGAAACATAGACACATATGAGTCACAGCACAGGGTGATTACTCTTTATCCAAATTACAATTCAAGCCTTTCTCAAAACTGCTATTTTTTCCCCCAGACCTTGACTTTTTGTACTTTTTTTCTTGCGTTCCTACTTTTTTGGTTGAGATTGGACCTGTTGTGTGTAGTAGAAAAGTTCATTTTAATATGAATGAATATATAATTTGCAGTAAATTATGTTTAAATGACAGAAATGTTTTCAAAACGTATGAAAATCACAGAATGCATAAATATCACACAAACCAGTTTCACTAGAATCATTCCAGTACCAACCAGTTAGTGAAATCAGATCAGGTGCTTTCCTGTATTTCCTGTATATGTATTTATCTTACAATATTATGTGTCTTTGACCATACTTTAAATTCAACTATGACATAAACTGTTTTCCATACTTTATTAAGACTTTCACACTAAATTCCAGACTTTTCAAGGTCTGGACAACAGTGTTTCAAAATTCAGTAGTTTCAAGACCTGCACAAGCACCCTGTAGCAGTAAATAAACTAGTATTTGGACCATAATTAATTCTTGTTTTATTTCAACATCCATCTGGTCTAATATGATGTGTGGCTAGTGGCTAATATAAACTGTAATGTCACAAACATAACATGGATACAACTTTTAAACATTATTTTGTCTGTAAACATGATTCCTGGTGCATGGTGGTCAAAACAACAATTCCCATGATCCCATGCTGCTTCACTATGTCATCAAACACCGTCTTTGTTACTGTTTTATGTACTGTGTGTTTAATGTATTCGTGGTGTGATGTGGTATCTGGCTCATTTAATTACTATATATACTGTTAAGTCACTTAATGCATAATCATTTATTAGATGATTTTTATTTTATTAAACTAGTCACTATTTGGACAGGCTGTGTGTTTAGGTTGACATCAGTGTTAATGTTGTAAAGTCATGCAATGATGCAAAATAAAATCATGCAAAATAATCGCTAAATAATCTGTAATTCCTTTTAAATGTGGTAAAATTAGAGAAACAAGACTGTTTTGAAAATATAAACAGTGGATGATTAGATGATTTTTTTATTTTATCTGTATAATATGAATCTGCAAGACACTTCAGTAGAAAGTACAATAATATCTTTAAAAAGAATTATTATAAAATGGAAATACTCAAACATATAATATACAGTATATGAATTTCCCCCTTGGGTGATCGATAAAGTATATCTTATGTTAATTATTGATAACGTAGTAAGTATTTATCTGCCTCTTTTCCTGTTTTCGTGGTGTATTTTTGTTTTTTCTACCCGCAGACCTCCAAATATCACAGGGAGTGTACTGACAACTTTCCAGAATCGACACTAACACTTCACAGAAAAATATGTCAGTGATCTAATGGATGGTGTCAGTTAAAATAAATAAGGTGTGCATTCTCTGTTAAAGCTTCATTTGGCTCTAATGTTTAATTAAAAGCACAGGAAATGTCATATGTAGATAAGATGCGTCAGTCGATTAAACAGATTCACTTGGATTTCAGTATTTTTCTGATTATTCAAGCACAGAGTGAAAATGAGCTGAATATTTTAAGGGGTTACCATCGTCCCTGCAACAGTTCACAGGGTGTTTTTCTACCCAGTTACAGACACCAGTCTTTATTTTTGGAAACACATTTTTTTAGGCAAGTTGATGTTGAAATTTCCACCATTTTTACAACAGAACAGAAAATAGGACACAATCTGTTGAAAACACAGCTGCTCTGGTTACATGCCTTAAACCTGGTGCATAAATTACCTCCATAAATGAGGTTCTGTTTTTACTGCCATTCGTCTGTATTTTCCCGTTCTAACGTCCACACTTAAGGCCAAATGGTTTTGTGTTTGTTTTTTGTGTGAATTCCTGATGACGCTGACTATAGATGATCACATTTTGACATTCTAGGTCAAAGTTTTTAAGACCTTTGAATGTCAGATTCAAGGATTAATTATAAATTTTAAACATATTAAAGGTCTTAATTTAGGCTGTCAAACTTATTTTAGTTCAGGTTCCACATTCAGCTTTGATCTCAACTGGGCCGGATCAGTAAAATAATAACAGAACCTATAAATATTGTCAACTCCAAATATTTCTCTTTGTTTCAGTGCAATAAAAAACATTAAATTATGAAAATATTTACATTTATAAACTATCCCTTCACAAAAAAGATGTGAATAACCAGAAAAAAAAAAAGAAATTTGATAAGAAAAGTAAGTGCAATTGTAACGATATTATGCCTCATTTGTACATGTTTGTGAGAGTGCATTACACACTATGTTACACAAACATTTGGTAAGAGGCAGAATATTGTTATAAATTTGAAGGAATTTGGAACTGAAATAATATTATGTCTCAGCTTATTATTAACACAATTTATAAACCACAGTGGATCTACAAATACACAAAACATTTAGTAAAATTGCACATAATTTTCAGATTGTTCACATTTTATTGTTAAAAGGTTATGTTATTATTTTACTTCAGATTATATTGGTCTGAATGTGGAACCTGAACTAAAACCAGTTCAACATCCTTGAGTGTTCATGTCTTCAGTGTAATTTTAGCATTTCTCAAATTCATCTCACGGGCCGGATTGGACCCTTTGGCGGGCTGGTTTTGGTCCACGGGCCACATGTTTGACATCCCTGCTTTAAAACATTAAAAATCCTTTTTAAGACTCTTCATGGATCTGTGGACTCCCTGATTTACTTTATATCATTACTGTGCTGATATATTTCCATTTGAAGCTAATATTAAACATATTTTATCAGCATCATATGTCCGATGGTGAATAATCGTTTTGCATGGAATCAAAATACATCTTTAACCACTTGCCTGTTTAACTATTTTTATAATTTGCATGATAAAGAATGCATGATGAATAACTCATATGCTCAGAAAAAATATGTTTAAGTCATCCCTAGTGAGGAAGTTGTACTTGGGTTAATTTTAGCAATGTACTGTACATGTTCCTGAAGGAAAGTTATGTAACAATTTTCAACATAATGAATGATTAAAGACTATTGTTATATGCATTTGTTTTTCTTCTTAAGAGAAGTTTCTTGGAAAAGTATGATTACTCCGCTCCTATGAGGTTTGGACTAACAAATGTCACTGTGGAGCTTCTCCATCTGCAGTAATGTCCACAACTGGGATGGCCTTGTGTCACCAGGGAACAGTGTAAAACAACGTCCACAGATACTATTAAAACTTTACCTTTGATATACACATCCACCGCTTTATAGCTCAATGTTACAACCCATTAAGCTCTAAACTACTCCATATATTTTTAAGCATGGGTGGCCACAGTGGCAATTAAAGGCCTGGCAGTGCTAGTGTTAGCATTATGCTGAAGCCATAAAGTGGATGCACATATCAGCACTGTTTCAGCTGCAGAGGTTATTTCTACTGGACAGAAATACTTGGAGTCGACTTCAAACGCCTCGCGGTACACTCGCCTGGCTGCACGGTTTAAAAGCTCGACATGGTGTGTGGGACAATGGCGGCCCTCGAAAGCACTGTGGTAATCAGGGCCAATGGAATTTTCCCTGCATCATTAAAAAGGGATTGGTGTGTTCGCTGTGTTCATGGGAAGTGCCGTTAGTTAACCCAACAAAGGTGCTCCGGCCGTGGACCCCCAGAGATGAAGGGCATGGCGGGGGCTCACCGAATCCACCTCTAATCCTCCCGGCCCCATTGTACCGATACACTTTAAGCCCTTTGACCACTTCCCGCTCTAATCTCTGCAGATTTGGGTGAGTTAAACAAGTTTCTGATCCGTGGGCCCATAACCTCCCTCCTCCTCTTTGGTCTTCTTCTGCGACTCTCACGGCCTGTTGGGACACAATTGGTACCAAGTACTGGTATCAGCACTGACCTTTAGTCCCTTACAGTGTTTGAACCCACCCATGTACTCTTACTGTACCTGAACACTGCCTTTAAATACACATTTTTGATACTTGCACTTTACTCAACCCACAAAATAGTAAAAAATCATGGTTATATAATTGATGTTTCTGAGCCAAAAATGCATTTCATGGTGATTTTGGAAAGAACATAAATGTCAGCTGTTCATAGATAACATATTTCACTTGTTTTTTGAGCATCACTAGAACAATATTACACTTTCTATGGTTAATTTAGGTATTAAAAACACTTGGTACGTGTTAGGAAAAGACATCAAGGCACAGAAGATGTGATCAAATCAAAGACAAAACCACAATATTTCCCTAACTTCAACCAAATAATGATGAGATTATACGTGTCTGTGGTTTTGTAGAAATGTACAATACTGGCATTTTTGAGGTAACTTGAATATTTCTATTTTATACCGTTTTATACCTTTATCCGACAAATTCTCAGTACTGTACTTTTTACTCCACTGCATTTGTCTGACAGCGTTAGTTTCGGTTTGGGCCTGTTCCTGTCCAGTATAAACTTTGTTCTTTTACGGTTTGAGATTCAGAGTTTTGCTGGAAAATACATCGTCAAAAAGCTGAAAACAGGCCTGTTTTTCTGAGCTCATGAAGACATGACTTTTTACAGGTAAGTATTACTCACAGAAACGTGATAATGTGATTAACTAAAGGTTGATGTGTTTCCTCAGTGGGTTTAGCTTCAACATCTGCTGCTTCGTTAGTTGAATAAATCAGAAGTGCCAAACACTTGACACACTTGCTGTAATTGAGTAAAAGTACACAGACTCATAGAAGTACTGATTATAAGTATAATATAAAAGGTAACTTATCAGATCAAATAAAACATGACAGGAAATCTTTGTGTTTAGGGATTATTACTTTTCTCTGAAAAAGTGTGTTGATACATTAAAAATGCATCCTGGGACTAAAATATTGAACAAAACAAGCGCATCTCTCTTCTGCATGTTGAAAAATTGATTTGCAAAGGGCTGAGATGTTTTTAAAGGTTTGTATCATGAAGATCAAAATGTCAAGAAAGAATTAAAAATGGAAATGAGCAATCACATTCATATCAGATGTTTAAAGGTTATGGGAACAAAGAGGCAAGTCATTTTAACACATTTTAAAGCTACATTGATGCGATTCCATCCATAGCATCCTGCAGACTGTCTTTAATAAAAAATATTCTGAGCTTTCAGTTGCCGTTCGTGGTTGAACAGGAGGATGAAAGACTATCTGCCAAGAATATTATTGGTTGGATCTAAAAAGTCCTGAACTGAGAAATGACTAAAAAAAGAAACACTCTGTAAATGAATAAATTGATTTAATATGTGTGATGGAAAGAAATATTTTTAAAAGGACAGAAATGCTTCAATGCTTGAATAGTCTCCATAGTTAAATGTAGCTTCATCAGATGCAGTTGTATATGCTAATGTTTCACAGGAAAGAGTTCCATCCAAGTTTATCGCAACTATTCTGAAATGTTCCGAAAATTGGTAAATGAAAAAGCTCATTTCCATCCAAATTCTGACCAGCAGGGGTCAGTCTGGTGGCAGAACACATTTAGAACCAAAACTACCACTGAATCAACCCTATGTATCCACAGACCGTATCAGTCACTGAGTAAAGTAGACAGCTCATTGTTTACAGACATCTGTATAATGGAATCAAGTTTTATCCATCAATAAAACTCATAGACGCTTATCTTAAGAGTCGCTAAAATAACACTGTCTTATAATGCTGACGTACTATGTCTGCTGATAGTTTACATTATAACTCTGTTAGCTTAGCTCTGTTAGCTTAGCTCTGTTTTTAGACTGAAAACAGACACAGTAAAACCACTAATCACTCTGTTTTCTGTTGGTTTGTGTTGTCAGTAGCTGAACTAAAGATCTGTTTGGAATCAAACAAGCAAGGTCAGAACTGTCACAGTTTAGTCTGAACCGTGGATCAACAAATGACAACTTAGCAAAGATAAGAACATCCCATAATAACTTTATACCTTCACAAGCCTCAGAATCAAACTCACTCGTGTAGAAGAAACACTGACATTTAACCATCCAACTCCATTCTTTACATTTACAGCTGAGTCCAGTAGAAACAACAGGACTCTAGTTTTATCACTTCTTTTCTTTGACAGTGTTTCCTTAATAGTTCTCAGCGTTTAATCAGGTTGGTGTTTGTTTTCCTCACCATGGGAGACTGGCAGAGTGACTCACTACTCCCTCTGGTGGTCACATTCATTCACAGTGACACAACGATCCATGTCTGTGACTAAATTCAGTCCATATCATTGTAACACAATACACTGAGATCTGTGATAACTATCTACTCTAAACACTAATGATACTACTTGTTTTTTTAATTCCACAAAGCACAAAGTAGAAATATTACATTTAGCTCCTTTACGAGTTGGTTCATCATCATTTGCGTAATAAATATAGTTTTTTATTCAATAAAATACAACCTGAGTTGTATTTTTCTCTGTATTTAACCTTTCATAGGTTAACATTAACATTCTAACAAGGCAAGTTCACCTAAATCACACATATGTGGCATTTAACAGCAGATTTGTTAGTACAACTGCTTCTTGCACAAAGGCCAATATGTAAATGTTGACTATGTTTGTGTCACTTTACCACACAGTCAATGTGTCAAAATCAACACAACAAATACCTCATTTCTCACCCATTCATGTGTAAACATTTAACATGGTTTGTGTCAGTTCCTGCAATGTTTCAAGGGCTATTCTGGTGATTTTTTTTTTTGGCATTTCCACTCTGTGAGATCCAGATTCCTTTCAGTTCCGCCAGTGTTGAGAGGACATTGTGTATCTGTTTGTCAGTGTGTGAACGTCTTGCTGCTGGGCGTTGGGGGTGGGGACTGGGGGGGCGGCAAGTAATAGCAGGGCACATTCAGGATGGTGGTCGTGACAAAGCACTTGACAGACCCAAAGACACCCCCTAATTTCAGCTTGACCTTGGCTTGTTTAGCATTCTCCGTTGCTGCTGGTGACAGTGACACGTGTCTGGGGTTGGGTGGCGGGCTTGACTCTAGGATCCAGGGTTGGGGGGGTGGGGGTATGTGTGTGCAGATGGACGGACCGTTAGGGGATGCAGGCCCTTTCATTCCCCAGGGAGGAGGCAGAGGTCAGGGATCAAAGCCTCAACTGACTCCCCATCTAGCTCCGTGTCTGGAGACGAACACAGACCCAGAATGAACCTCTGCTGCTGATCCGGACACATTATGCAGTTTATGCAATTAATGCAGCCACGGGACGGGCAGGGGTCTGTAGGGGGCGGTGGGCTGTTTGTGTGTGTCTGTGTATTTGCATGGAAGTGAGTGTTTTATGCGCCTCTTGTGCCAAGCCGTCGTAGCCTCACAGTGTAGCGCTGCAGCTGGCACGTGCTCCACACAGCGCCGTCTACAGAGGTCTTTTAATTAAGGGATTTGTTAATTTTCTATTCAACCTGACAGTGATGAATGGGGGGAGCGGGGTCTGCCCAGCTCAGCCTCGGCTGCCTAGGAGGCCTCTGGGTACCATCATCACACTCTGAAGCCGTATTTACACATGAAGATTTTTAACCCTTTACAAGCCCAGCTCAGTGTGTTGACTGAAGCAGAAAAAACACCAGTGACTGTGGCTCAGACTGGAACACCGGAGACAGAAGAGGCTGAGGTAAACAGTCAAACAATGTACACACACTGCAGGAACAAAGCTACATTTGTTTGCACTTTTAGCTACAGGGGAAGTAATGTTCGGATTCTTTATTGTTGGCTTAGACCAGGGGTGTCACTCATTTTTCTTCCGGGGATTCAGCCCAATATGATCTGAAGTGGGTCAGAGCAGTAAAATAGTAACATAATATATAAATAATATCAAATCCAAACTTTTCTCTATGTTTTAGAGGTTTACAACATTTAAAAACAACATGTTTACAACATTTTATAACATAAAGAATGATGAAAAAAATTCAATTTCTTGAGAAAAATAAGTGCAATTTTAACAATATGCTGCCTCAGTTTATCATTTCCACATGTTCATTACAACTTACAGATTACAGTGGATCTACAAATACACAAAACATTTAATAACAAGCAGAATATTGGCACAATTACACTGATTTCTTTTCAGACATTTCATGTTGTTCATATTTGTTTAGGTTATTCACATTTTTTGTGAAAGTATAATCTGTAAATGTAAACATTTTCCTGTAAATTAACTATTTTTTTTTACAGTAAAACAAAGAAGAATTTGGAGTTGACATTATTTATACGTCATTATGATAGTATTTACTGGTCTGATCCACTGGAGATCAAATTGGTCTGTATGAGGCCCCTGAACTAAAATGATTGTTAGTATCTAAAGTGTCATTTTTATGTTTCACATATTCATCCCGTGGGCCTGACTGGACTCTTCGGTGGGCCGGTTTTGGCCCGCGGACCGTATGTTTGACACCCGTGGCTTAGGTGATCATGTATCATGGCTGGTTGACATTTTAAGCTGAATATTATGTAAAATTGATTGTAAAACTCTCTGAACTATGAACTACATTGTGTAGATTTTAATCATCTTTCATCCATTTATTTTTAATTCTGCGTAACTTTAATTAAAATCTGAATCATAATTAGCTTGTACCAGAGTTAATATAATTTCGATTTTTTTTTTTTTAATCAAGTCTTTCAGTTTTTAGTTTTTCTAGTCTTATGAAGAAAGATTGGATTCATTAAAGCTGGAAATTGTACAAAAGAACAGCGACAGAATGATGTTCCCCTGTTGACTGTACTTTTTATTTATTCATTCATTCATTCATTCTGTCTGTCTGAGTGCTTAATCCTCTGTCGGGTCACACAGAGGCTGGAGTCCATCCCTGCTGGCACTGGTCGAAGGCAGGTTCACTCTGGACGGGTCACGGGTTCATCAGAGGGCAACATATAAAAAGGCCAACAACCAGTCACTCTCACATTCACACCTAGAGGAAGTGTAGATTTTCCATTTAACCCATTAAGGGGCATGTGTTTGGACGGTGGGAGGTCACCGGAGGAACCACACAGAAAGAACCCGCTTCATTTTCACTTGATTTTAAAGTCTTAGTATTTTTAGTTTCTTATTCTTGGTTTTCATAAACCATATTTACATTAGTTTGTGCAAAATCTCCAGCACATTCAGAACAGGAAATACTGAGCAAATGGATTTTCTACCCTTTTTAAAGACCCTCAGTTCCCCTTTGTGTGTTCTACGCTGCTATTTTGAGGCAAAACACAATGCACTGATAACACTCAAATGGTTTAGTTAGGACTACAGACAGATGTTTAACCTCAGAGGTAAAATAAGAGCAATATATGACTAGTGCAGAGAAATTCACTATGTGGACAAAAGCATGTGAACAGGTTGAATTCAGCTGGTTCTTTTCTAAAAGGGGTCTGGGATACGAAACAATAATGACTAATGTCATAATATAGTTTTATATTGGGATAAATATCATGTCATTGGTTAGTTTGGGTTAAATTGTTATCTTTGTTTCCTAAATGACTCAGAGATGGTTTGGACTTCATTTCTCACAACATTGATTTTGTTTTTTTTGGGTTTTTTATCCATAACTAGGATTTTAAAATTAGTAAATATTTTTAGATTAAATAATAATAGAAATAGATAAAATATTGATGTTTCTATGTCCAGTCCTCATGAACAGGACATTTACAGCTGTAACATGACGTGTCCCAATATTTATGTTCATATAGTTTGGAAACATCAATATTTCCTTCAAGTTTAATGGTAGATTTTTCTTCCTCAGTGAGATCTGAAGAAAGTAGATGGTTAGTTGTGGAAGAAAATTATTATTTACAGTAAGAGCATGAAAAACATTTTATAAATTTAGAGGTAGAACATTTAAAATCAGAGTCATGGACAAAAAACCTAAAAAAAACAAAATCAATGTTGATATAAATGAAGTCAAAACCATCTCGGAGTCATTTTGGAAACAAAGATAACAATTTAAACCAAACTAACCAATGCAATGATATTTATCCCAATATAAAACTATACTATGACATTGCTGTTAGTTTCACGTTCAGCAGATCTATTGATTAAGCCCTCCAAGTTTAGTCATTCAGATATTCATTAGTTTGACACAAATGTTCAGTTCAGTTTCTAGTCTCTCTCTGGTAATGTCAAAAAACTTCCAAGGGCATCTAATTTTTTTCAGGGCAGTTAAAATCCACTGAAACCTTTACCGACTTCAGTGTGAAACATTTAGTGGTTGCTGTTAAGACCATGCAGCAGAAGTGGAAAGACTAAAAAACCTGTGAAAATAGCAGCTGGAGGCGCTACAGCATAGTTAACCTTACCTTTCATCCTTAGCTTTGGCCAGACCACAGATGGCAGCATCAGTCCCACCTCTGGATTGAGCCTCCTGTTGAAAGGAAAAACACGGGTAATTATCTTTTATTAAAACTGAATTGAAATGTTGTTTGACAGTCACAGTCAAATGTTGTGATAATGCTCCAACCAGTTGCAGTTCGCCATACAAAAAAATTGCATTGGTGATTTTTGCTTTACTGTGTGTTTTAGGGTCAAAACAGGGTGGAATAACAGACAAAGACAAAGAGAGGAATTGAAGTTTGA
>JAPQRQ010000016.1:23337404-23348361 GCA_037367365.1 Apogon talboti | reverse complement strand
ATTTTTTTTATCTACTGTTTGTCTCTTAGAGGGTTGTGGAAAAGATTTAGTTTCAAGCTTTTCTTTAAAAGGTTTGACCCATTTTCACTCACTTCACTGACAGGTTCATTCTGAGTTAAGTGGATCTAGGCCTTTATTAAGGGACTAAAGTCCAGTCAAATATGCTTTTAAACTAATGTGATTGTGTGCAGAATGCCGTTTCCAGCAGAGATGAGCTGTGCTGCATCTGTTGTGGCTAACAGTGAGTCTAAACCAGCGTCTCCTCTCCTCACTGCAGCGGGCTGCCATTGGCCCAGAGGATGCTGACAGTGCTGAGGAGGAGGAGGGGGGGCAGCCTCTCTCTATAAAAGCCAGGGATCTGCAGCATCACTGAGCTGGTGCAGTGCAAAACGCTCACTCATCCTCACCGATGGTGTGCAGAACAAGGGGGACATAAAAAAATCTTCTGAAACTAAAACATTCATATCCTTTTCTTAAACAAACAACAAAAACCCACAACAAAAAATTCATCATGAGCTACGATTCCTACTTCTCCTACCGCCGCCCTTGGGACAGCTACAGAGGATCCAGATCCACCAAATCCTCTGTGACTTCTTCGTTGTACTCGGCTCCTCGAGCTGCTCCATCTGGGAAGAGGATCCTGAGGCTGGCCTCCTCTTCCCTCCCAGATGGGTCAGAGCGTTTGGACCTGGCCCAGGCCAGTTCCATCAACACGGAGCTGCTGGGCCTGCGTTCTCAGGAGAGGGAGCAGCTCGTGGACCTGAACGACCGCTTTGCCACCTACATTGAAAAGGTGAGGCACCTGGAGCTGCAGAACCGGGCTCTGCTGACAGAGCTGGAGGCGCTCCGGAGGCGGCAGAACCATCCATCCCGCCTGCAGGCCGTCTACGAGGGGGAGGCTCGGAGTCTGAGGGCCATGATCGACTCAGAGAACGGGGAGAAGATGAGGATGGAGGCGGAGAGGGACTACCTGCGCGACGTGTACGAGCAGATGAAGGAGCGCTGCGAGGAGGAGGCGCGGCGGCGTATGGATGCAGAGGACGCCCTACAGAGGGCCAAAGAGGAGGCCGGCAGGGCCCTGCTCTCCAACTGCGACGCCGAGGCCACCGTGGTCTCCCTCTGTGATGAGATGGCATTCCTGAAGAAGGTGTTTGCGGAGGAGCAGGCGGAGCTCCAGGCCCAGCTGCAGGTGGCCAACATCAGCGTGGACGTGGAGGTGTCACGGCCTGACCTCTCCACCGCCCTGCGAGACATCCGGGCGCAGTACGAGCGGCTGGCCAATAAGAACATGCAGGCCGCCGAGGACTGGTACAAGAGCAAGTTCGCCAGCGTGGCAGAGATGGCCAGCAAGAACAACGAGGCCGTGCATGCCATCCGCGAGGAGACCATGGAGTACCGGAGGCTGCTTCAGTCCCGCTCGTCGGAGATCGAGGCTCTCCGGAATGTCATCGACTCCTTAAATAAGCAGCTGGAGGAGCTGGAGGATACGCAGGCTAAAGAGGTGGCCAAGTACCAGGTGAATGACAGATGTATGAGCAATGTGGACCAAAGTGGGTTTATCACGTTATATAAGGCCATTATGACCGAAGAATCACAAACACTTCAACGACTGGCTCATCAAGAGTCTGGTTTAGAGCAGCTCTACATGTAAAGTGTCATCAGATAACTTTTGTGATGATTTGGCGCCATATAAATAAAATTTGATTTGATTCTACCAGAAAATACTTATACAATATCCAATTATAAGTCCAGTTCATATCTAAATCACTATAAAGTGGTGAGAAGTTTCATCCAATCTTCTCTTTATTCTTATTTTAAAAGCTTTTTCCTAAAAGGTGTTGAGTGGAAAATTTCCTGCAAGATAAAGAGGCTGCACACACTCACACTCTAGTATTAATAGCTCCTATTCACATGAAAGGAAGCCACTGCAGGCGCCGTCGACAGAAACAGCAGCAGCAAACTGGGCTTCTATTTGCAACAAGGTGACATGTAAATATATTCTCTGCAGCAGCCCCCTCCCCACGCTGTAGTGCTCAGCAGGAAATGATGGCAGACTTGCAGCAGAGGTGAAAAACTGCAAGGTTACGGTTCTTAAGTCAGAACATCGATGGTATAATCAAAAAGTGATCAGGGGTTTCCAAAGGCTGAACAGACAACATGCATCAACCACCACCTCTGTCAGCAGCGTTTACAGATGAAAGTCTTCAGGGCACAGTCACAGGAAAGGATTTAATATACTTGTATAAATACTGGATGTTTGTAGGTTTATTTCTTTGAGTTTAGCATCAATACTTAGAATAGAATAGAATAGAATAGAATAGCCTTTATTGTCATTGTGTTCAGTGTTACTCCAGTCAGTGCCAACAATATGAATAAAAAATGCAATATGTCAGAAAATAGGAATAGAGCAAGTATAAAATTCCGAGGAAAAAAAACTAAAAAGTAAAATAAAAAAACAGAATATAAAATTTGACAAAAATAAAATATGAATAGAACTAAAAGCAGAATAAAATAAAATATACATAAATCATGAAAAGACACAATATTAACGCCTCGGGATTCCCCCGGAAGAGCTGGTGGAAGTGGCTGGGGAGAGGGCTGTTTGGGCCCCTCTGCTAAGGCTGCTGCCCCCGAGACCCGGACCCGGATAAGCGGAGGAAGACGGTACGGTACAATATTAATAGTATATATTAATAGTATCTATGAAGTTTATAAAAACAATGCATTAGTATCTGACTTATTGCACGCAATTCACATTTTACAGGGTTACTGCACATTATTGGATGTGATTGCATGAGAATACACTGAGGGATGTGACTGAACAGACAGAACAGTAAATGTAATGGTGAACTGTTTGTGTTTTCATAGGTGAGAATATGTGAGCTGGAGCGGGACATCACTGAGGCCAAGCAGGAGATGGCGCGTTACCTGAAGGAGTACCAAGACCTTCTCAATGTGAAGATGGCGCTGGATATTGAGATAGCTGCGTACAGGTGACACCTCTACAAACGCAAAACATTAAGTACATGATAGCAACATACTCCAGTGTACGTCTTACTCTTAGTCTCTGGTGACCCACCACTTATGATTATGGTATTTTGATCATCTCTAGGGCTTTGACTTTAAGATTAAGTCAGGTATCTTTATAGACTTAAGCCCCATACACACGACAATGAAATTATGTCAAAAGTCTAATATGGTTTCGGCCTTTCATCCACATGACACCACCGCTGTCGGTGACCTGAAACGGTAGTTTTGGAGAACGGGTGTCAGAGCAGAAAAACCTCCCAACGGCACCCTGGCGTTGGCGTACGGATGGGCAAAACACCACTTTATGACACCATAGTACCACGTGACCAGAAGAAGAAAACCATAGACGTAACAACCGGTAACAACAACAACAACAATGGCGGATTACAGAGTTGTGTTTGTGCTGCATGCACTGCTCAGTTTATTAGCACTACTACTACTATTAGTACGAGTGTTCGCCATCTTCTTCTTCTTCAAGTGTTTATGTTTGTACTCAGCACACTGAAGAAGAAGGACCTCATGCATATGCTCACTGCATTCTTCTGTGATTAGAGTGTATCCTGCTTCTCGGTCTGTGTCTGTGTACAGCGCCACATATAGGTGTGGCATACGAATTACACCGTTTAAACCCCGTTTTCCCGTTTAAACCTGGACGCAGATATTTCTTGAAGCAATACATGTATGGATGAGAAAATCTGCAAAAGAAAAATACCAGGAGCACTGTCGTCTGGACGTAGCCTTAGTTCATTGTATTATGGTTCGTAAAAGCAGGCCAAGCACAGGTGTTTAAAGGCTTTTCCACTCATGGTATCAGTTCAACTGGCTTCGATTTTGCACGGGTTTTTGGCATTTACACAGCATGACAACAAGCCATCAGATACTATTTATAGCAGCGCTGTCAAAGTCATTTTAGTTCAGGGGCCACATTCAACTCCATATGATCTCAAGTGGGTCAGATCAGTAAAATAATAACAGTGGAAAAAGTATAATTACATGATGAAAATGTTGTCATCTACAAAGAATCCTTTAAAAAGGTGAATAACATGAACAATCATGAACAACCTGAAATGTCTTAGGAAAATTTTACAATTTAATGCCTCTGCTCATCATTTACACACGTGTGCATCCAAACTTACAGATCACAGTGAATCTACAAACACACAAAACATTCCAGGTTATTCACTTTTTAGGAAAGGATAGTTTATCAATGTAAACATTTTCATGTAATTTGACTTTTTTACACTAAAACAGAGTGAAAAAATTTGGAGTTGTGATTATTTATAGGTTATTATGTTAGTATTGTACTGGTCTGACCCACTGTAGATCATACTGGTCTGAATGTGGAACCTGAACTGAAATGATTTTGACATCCTGCACTGTTTTACATGTTCAGTGTAATTTCTGCATTTCACAAACTCATCCCATTGGCCGGATTGGACCCTTTGGCAGGCTGGGTTTGGCCCACGGGCCATATGTTTGACATCCTTTATAGTCTCACCTTCTCTGAGGTTTCAACTGAGCTAAAGCAAAACCAAATGTGACGTAAACTCATGTAGACATCTGATTGGTTGATTCAAAATCATCGTTACAGTGTGTCTGTGTGGAATCATGACATGAGCCGAGTTTGTAGGAAATCTCCAAAACATCCTGCCCTAGTTTGATAAATTAACCACAGGTTTGACGTGTACTATGTTATATATTCTTGTCATATCCATCCATCCATTTTCTGAACCACTTCGTCCTTTTGAAGGTCGCAGATTCTCTTAATACAACTTCTTATTTTAATCCATCTCTATTGTTGTTTCACGCTGAAGATGTCACAATTTGTGCTGCGTTGCTACGACAACCAACAGTGTTTAGGGAGTAGTATACCTGTAGGGGAAATGCAGTGCACTGAGGCCAAACCGATCCAAGTCAAGACAGTGGAAAAGTGGAATTAGTGACAGTCTTAATGATGGCTCTGTTCCATTTAGCATTGAGGAAACTTCACCTTATGCATCTAAATGGGATGCAGCTGTTTTTAATGAGACGACTTATACCTGTGTGGGCCAAAATGCATGCTCTGAATCTGCATTTTGAGATTTCACATCAAAACTCAGAAAAACTTTACAAATTTTCATTTTTCTACACAGAGTAAATACACACAGAGGAAATGGAAACAACTAAATCTTGCCATAAACATTCTACTCACATGACAGGTTAGCTGTTTGCTGTGTCCTCTCAGATATCAGTGTGAAAACATGTCTGGTCCAACAGGATGTGATGAGGAGACTGAATTATACCTTTGATCTGTGAAAAAAAAACATCACAGCCATTTAAGAGTGAAACAGAACTCTGCTTCTTCTACTCTGTTTAGTCTGTTTTATTATTCTCACATTACTTCAATGATACACACGCAATTCACAGTTTCATTTTTACAACTTCTAAAAAGTTCACTTCATTCATTTTATGGAAACACAGTCATAGAATAAAACATCTAAGAAGTAAAGCATCTCCCTCCAACATATAAGATAAAAGCAGAAGACCCGAAATAGACATTAAAGGTATGTCTGATGTCTTTTAATGCTTTCTCTTTCTTTTCAGAAAACTTCTGGAGGGGGAGGAGATCCGCCTGGCTTACCCTTCCTTTCCTGCCCTAAATTAGAGCCCAAATGCCACCAACTGGGCATAAACCTACATTCTCCTCACCCTTCCCTTCCCGCCCTCCCCCACTTTCTTCTGTTTACCATTCCTGACCCTAAATACTCCCGTCTTTACTCCTCTAAAACCCAAACCGCCAACAAAGCTCATCCTTCTCAAGACAGATGCGCCCTTGTGCTAAACAAGAGGTCCACCAGAAGTCCCCCTTCTTCTACACACATTCTGACACCACACATCAAAATGACAGCAGAGTGTAAAATGCAGAGTGGCTGCACTGCATTAGTTACATGTCGGACAGCGGGATCGTTTGGGCTGAGTTCCAGCGGCGTCCGTTCACGTCCCAGCAGCAAAATCGCCACGTGACTTTCCTAAATCCTCGCTGTGCAAACATTTGACCAACTGTTTGTGAAGGAGGATGAAGTTTCTTTTGATTTTTTGCTGCTTGGACTTGAACTGCTGCAAGAAAAACCTGCAACGTCATTGCCTGGAACTCGGCCGATCGATTGCACATTGTCCTGCACCCCTGGTTCTGTCGTAGTGCTCAGTGAACCAGTAACCTTAAACGTTTATTTTCACTATATTAGAAACCCACGTTGTCCTGTTTAGTTGCTCTTCCTCTGCATTTACATCTAAATCTGCAAGCTAAGGTCAGCTTCAAAACCACAGAACGTCTTCCCATTTGGCTGATGATTTCACCTTCTAATTTCTAATAAAACTCTTTCCTTGGATGTAAATGTAAATGCTGTGGAAGATAAATTGTTACTGGTTTCTTCCTATAAACAAGCAGTGTGTCTGCGTTAGATTTGTTCTGTTCTGTGAGTTCATTGAAAGCTACACCATGAAACCGAACGATAACTGCAGGAGCTCCTTGTTGTTTGTACGCTGTTCTTAGACCTAACCGGTGCTTTACATCTGTGAAACTAATACAAAGTCTGCACCATTCTGCTTGGTGTACCTGTAACAGCCCACAACAAGCTGAATAAACATAGAAGTGACCTGCAAATCAGCAGCCGGAGTTTTCATTTGACAGTTTGGACTGTGTTGTATGTTTTAGATCAAGTGACAAATGAATTATTGTATTTTAACAAAAGTTTAAAGTGCAACATGCAGATTTGTTTTAGCCTCAGTGAAGACAGACATTCATTTTGCATTCAGAGGGTAAATTACATGAAACCTGTGATCATCAAAAGTAAATTTAAAGGGCAAAACAAACCAAAACATGTTCAGATTCATGGTCATTATTACTGTATTGTAAAACATTTCATGATCTCTCCTTAGTGAGTGAAAAGATCTGATTAATTATCAGTAAATCATTGTTCGTTATCTAGAATTACTTACAAAATCTGCACTCATATATTAGTTCATTTGTATGTTTCAATTCTATATAAAATTTCAATCCATTGGGAATATGGTTTTAGGATAAACTACATGGAATACATGAATGCAATATGTAAGAATAATTTCTAATAATGCTGGTAGGTACATTACATACACATATACACAGGTTCATATATTCATCATCAGTAAAGAGCCCAGTGTGGAGTTTAGAGTTACATTAGAGTATAAAAAGGTTTTCAATTTGCTATAAAGTCAGACGGGTCAAAGTCACTCTGGACAATTTCTTATTTCACACAGGTCTTTATGTGAGACAGACTGCCTCAGAGAAGGAAGACGATCATAGTATGAAATATGAAGCCCTTCATTTAGACACAAATATGAGTTGAGTGTCCAAAGCATTTTATAAAATAAGATAAACTTTTTAAACATCCAACCACAAGATGTAAGAGTGATAACTTTAGTTATGATCAGTACTAAATAATACAAGAGAAATAAAAATCAATGTTTTTTTTACTGAAATTGTATGTGAAATGGTTGAGAAAAACCTCCTATTTTCTTGGTTATTTCTGATTAGTGAATTGTCTGAGTTGAGTTGATTGGGATTTCATCATTTCTGAACACGTCCTGCCTGAATTTCTCCTAACTTACCACTTCATCAAGAGGGAAAAACATGCAGAGCCACTGCACCATTTCCCATCATTCCATGCTACTGGCAATGCCCCAATAGGATCATCAGTCACAGGAGTCAGACGCCTGAAGAAACAAGAAAAACATTATCTAATACTAGCAAAGAGAAATAATTTAGTATAGTAACATATGAACATACACATACAACAACAGCATACACATAAATATGAACACATTTGGAAGATTTTGTCCCATCAGCCAGTTTTTGTTGATAAATTGTGCAAATATGTCATAAAGTAACAGAATTTTGATTACATTTTATACCTTAACCTTTTAACTGCCCCAACAAGAAAAAAACAGTGAAAAATGTTTTCTTTGCATTTCTTTTACCCTTAGCTGAGTCATAAGCACAATCAATGATTTTTTTTTTCTACAGACCCTGTGGTTTTTAAGATATTGATCTCTACCAAACAGTCGAGATGTCACTTAATGGTTAAGTACAGGACTTCATACAATAACCAGGGACAGTAGATTACTTAAATTACCTCAACCATATGGTTGAGCAGGTAGTTAAAGGGTTAATTATCAGACAGCAGCATACACTTACATTCTAACAGAACAATCATGACTAACCTTTAGTTTGCCTAAATAAATCTTTCAATGTAAATAAAACTTAACTACTTAAGATTTATACCAGGTTTCATTCAACATGTCAGATGTTTCTAATTGTTTGTGCTGTGTCTTGTCATGGGGTCAGAGGTCAAACTACATAAAGACTTTAATCTTTACAACACATTCACTTCAGTTTTTTGTGTCTTTTAAGGCTGTCTCTATTTTTACTGTGTTTTCTTGTTGTATTTGAAGGAAAGAGAATGAGAAATAAATATTTCCAACCCTGCAAACAAAACAAAGCTAAAAGTAGCCTAAAACTTTTACACAGTGCTTTATATTAACACAAAAACCCCCCAATACTGTACAACACCAGAGTAAACATGCTAGTCTGACATATTTTTACTCCTATTTGCACACAAGAAAACGGCTTTACAAATGACATTAATGACACAAGTTGACATTTCACTGCTATGCCACTGTAAACTAAGAATTATTTCCACAGTTTTAAGCATAATATATTCTAAAACCATCAAAATGACTAAGCTGAGGGAAAATCCGTCCTCATATTTAAGCTAATGCACAAAGTCCTTTTTAGTGGTTGTTACCTACAAGGCTGTAAATAAAATAAACTGTTAAACTTGATGATAAAGTCGCATGGTTTAAAATATTTTCAATATATATCCACGGTGACATTCATTAGAGACTTACACATGCCTTTGGAACTGTTTTACCATCTTAAAAATTCTCATTTGTATAAGATAGTCGAAAAATTAGCCGTTTAGCTTAGCTTAATTAACTATTGACCAATTGGAAAAATATCCTTTCAGTTTTAGCTACTTACGCTTCTTGAGTCTGTATTGTGTCAACTGAGTGTCTTTGGCTGTATAACGTGTTAGAAACTGTCAAAACGTATTAAAATACACAAATAAAATACAAATTATTAAAACATCGTACTTCAACCAATAGGGGGCGCCACTGAACTCATTCATCTTTCTACTTCCTCCGGTCAGAGGTCACCAAAATGGCGGTGGCCGTTGGCTCATGAATCTCCGGTCTCAATGTTACACCGTAGTTATCAAACGGCATGTGTGTTCATTAATCGCGACATTTATCTGAAATAATAATCCGTTACCGCATCTCGACGCCGCCATGTTCCAGGTGATCGGCGGAAGGAGCGTCCAGGCAGCCCGGCTCTGCGCTCCCAGGGCCGCCGTGCTCGTGGAGGCTGTCCGCGGCCGAAAGTCCCGCACGGACCCGACGGCTAAGTCCAAAGAGGGCCGAATCAAAGTGCCCCCTCCGGTGGACCCGGTGGAGATGGTGGTTATGAAGGAGAGGTACTCGGAGTATCAGCTGATCATGAGGGCTCTCCGGTAGGTGTAGACCTGGACATGATGTGGAGGTTAATGGGACGCAGGTGTGGAGACAGAGTCCCCTCACCTTCTGAACATTCATCCTACATATTTATGTCTGGATTGAGATACAGATGCAATATTTGAGGGATAAATGCCTTTAAACGGCTAAAGTTGACAGCAGTTAATTCCTAACACAACCTAGTCCATTTAAAATAATATTTGTGATTTTTAGTGCCAAAATGAGCGTTATTAATATGATTGTAAGAATTCACACCCAGAGGTAACTATTTTTTGTAGGGTAGGCCGGTAAAACAATAGTGTAATCATAAAAAATGTGAGATTTATCACTATTTTTGTTTACATTCCTCATCTAAAACACGTGTTCTGGTGTTGGACTTGCTTTTACTCCTGCAAATTCTAAGATTCAACTAATATCAGTTTATGTGTATGTTTTGATTTGTGAAAGAGTTCACATTTTGGCCAGTGTTACGAGGGTTTAAAACCATAAATAAGTATATTTAACATCCTTTTAGTCTTACGTCTTACACATTTTACGTCGTTTTCATCTTTTGACGTCTCTTGTGTTGTTTTACGTCTTCCACACCTCTTGTCTTATTACTTTGTTTTCTTCTTGTTTTATGTCATGTTGTATATTTAAGTCTTATGTAAACCTTAGATAATGATCTGGTTTCTTTAAACGTAAGCCTTTAACTGGAAAGAAGGAATGTTTTAACACTTATACTGATAATTATTTATCAATTACAAGTCATATTGGGATTATTGTGGACAACAGACATGATATCATACATAGTTTTGGGTTTTCTTTCTATATTACCAGACATACTCCAGATCTTTATATTTAAGCCTTTTGTCGTTATATATTTACAGTCTGGCGTTTGGATTCATAAACATGAAGCTGTCATATTAATTCATATGTAAATGTTTATAGTGATAACAGTATTTGCCACATCATCCAGCCCTAACTGTTTATTGATAATTCTTTTACCATATATAAAGAAAATGTTTGTGTAAAAAAAAAAAAAAAAAGATTATTTGCAGGGATTAGGGTTGCAAAGGTGTGGAAAATTTCCGGAAACTTTCCATGGGAAGTTGAGCTGGGGAATTTTGGAAATATTCCAAATTGGAAACTTTCCATGGGAATTGATGGGAACTATTGGGAATTTATGGGAATTAACTGGAAATTGGGGGTACTTTAAACAAACTGTATCATATACAAACATAAATGTAAATATTTTTGTTTTGTCATAAGCAAACATCCATGTAAAATAATACAATTAAAAAAACAAGACATTTCAACAGATTTATTTGAGTAGAACTTTAGTTTTAATTCTTGAACA
>JAPQRQ010000016.1:23302843-23321250 GCA_037367365.1 Apogon talboti | reverse complement strand
GACAGGATTAGTGGATCAACAGGTATTAAACAGTTACATCAGTAGATGGTTTAGGTTAAAGGTGGATGTTTGGGTCTATCAGGGTTAATGTGCTGTTCTGAGGACATTCATAACTAAATTATTCAATTTTTTAACAGTTTAAAATCAAAAAGTGAAGGTTTAATCATGTTTACTTGCAAACCCTGTGCAATTTTAGCTCAATTACACAGTGTTAAACTTAATGCACCTTATTCCAAACATTATACTACTGTCATATCTGCTGCTGGTTGTATCTGTATCTGTGCATCGAGTGAATTGACAATAAGAACTCTTTGAATCTTGAATCTTAATAACGTGAAGGAACAGTGGTTACTGAGTGGAAACTGAAAGACTGACTGCCTCATTTGTGATGTGAAATGGTCCATAGTAGAGCTGGAACAACACAGACGGTTTTCTGTTCAGAGAAAAGCCTTACAGACCCTCAGAATTAGAAAGATAACACATAGTAAAGAGTTATTTCATCAATGAGGAAACGTATGAGAGAATGAACCTCGGGAATGTAAGAGTAAGAGGAAAGAAAGAAAAAAAGACAAACATGTACATGTGGACACAGCGTTAATACTGTGAAGGTATATTTTTTTACTGAATAGTTGTTTTATGGGCTGCATTCCAGTGGTTATTAAAATCAGGTCTAAATGAAGAATGTGCAGTGGAATGTGGACTCATTGAAGGTAAACTGTCAGGTCTCTGGGGGGGGGGGGGGAATGACCTGAAGATTAGCTGATGGTTGAAGTCACCTTTGCAGACAGTTACAGACACATCCTGCCTCAGGTGGAAGGTTTACAGGAGCTGAAGGGAAACATGATCCATCAACTGTCTTTAACTAGACTAAAGGTCAGACTCAGTCGTCCACGTTCAGTCACGTTGGGTAGTAGGTGATACAGACAATCACTGACTTCACATTTTACCCATAAATGTTCATCAGAATACAAAAATAATGTAATGACAAGTGTCCTCCATCCAAAAGTCAAACTCATTTAAGTTCACATTCCACATTCAGACCAATTTAATCTCAACTGAGCTGAACCAGGAAAATAATAACATAATAACCTAGAAATAATGACAGCTCCAAGCTTTTCTCTTTGTTTTAGTGCAATAAAAAACAATACAAATATTTACATTTACAAACTATCCTCTCACAAAAAAGTTGTGAAAAAACAGAAATTATATTTCTTCAGAAAAATAAGTGGAATTTCAACAATATTATGCCTTAACTTATCATTTATAAATGTACATTCACATTCACAATGTTACACAAACACTTAGTAACAGGCAGAATATTGTTCAAATTGCACTTCATTTTCAGGTTTTCAAGTGTTATTATTCTATTATTTTACTTGAGATCATATTGGTCTGTATGTGGAATGTGAAACCCGTACATTTCTGTGAACATGTTTCAGTAACACAGAAGTATTGGGGGTTTCATATTTCTGAGTGTGCTGGGCCCTCTAACCTTGTCCCATCCGGGCTCCTGTCAGAGCCTCCTTGGCGCTGCCAAAGCCCAGTTCCCTGCACACGACGCTGGCCGACTGCAGGTTCCAGCGGTCGTCACACACCGTCCCCCACTCGTTGTTCTTCAGAACCTCCACTCGACCCTCGCCGACCCTCGCACCGCCCTTCAATCTGACGATATTCTACACAACAAGGACCACATCATCATGAAGGAGCAACACCAAAGGGACCAGGGTTGGAAATGTAACATGTGCTGCCTTCATTTCCTTTTTGTTTCTTAACATTAGACTTTATCTCTTCCTCCTACACAGATACTCATCTAAAAATAAAAAATAAATCTAGAAAAATAATCCTGAAATGACTATTAATCTGTTTTTACACCACTTCAACTCCTAAAATAAATACATATACATGATTTACCTCTGTCATGGCATGAAACAACAAATAACTGGTCTACCCTTAAAGGAAAAAACCTAAAAAAAACACAATATAAAGAGCCTCATAACATTATAAAGATGAGAAAAAGTAATAATTAAAATTTGTCAATATATATAGATATTATACATATATATATAATGATTATACCCACCTGTGATTTTCAGTGTAATCTTTTGATATTCTCCTTTTAATATGAACAGTTTTTACATGTTTTTTCAATATCAAATGATACCTATTGCACTGACTGGAGTAACACTGGACACAATGACAATAAAGGCTATTCTGGTTCTGGTTCTGGTTCTGATTCTTTCCCTGCGTGCAGTAATAAAACACTAACAGGTAAAAACTGGATTAAAACCATTGTTACCGATATCTTCAGTTTCTTCTTCATGCCACTGTTTTGCATGAACAGCGGTCCGGGCATGCAGCTGACGACGGCTGCCATGCCGCCGTTGCAGCTGGACGTGGCATTGGGTTTGATGAACTCCAGGGGGCAGGCGGCCAGGTGCACCTCTGTACCCGTACACGCCACCGAGTGGACGTAGAAGTAGTTCTTCTGACGCTCCAGGTACAACCTGAAGGGAGCGGAGTGAGTCAGTGACGTATTCAGAGAACATGTCAGATAAAAACCTGCTGAAAAGTCATGAGCATTAAAGTACTGTCCACCAGGACGTGTTTGTTTCACAGCAGGACAACGCACAATAACAATGTCATGTTGAAGAATAAGACATTCATTTAAACTGTTGCTCTAATACTGGATAAAATGGAACAAATCTATGTTTGAACATAGGGCTATCAGACTCATGTTAGTTCAGGGTCCACATTCAGCCCAGTCTGATCTGGAGGGGACCAGAACCAGTCAAATAATAAGTACAATTGCATGATGAAAATGTTTACATCTACAAAGTTGCCTTAAAAATGTGAATAACATGAAGAATCTGACAATTCTTAAGAAAAATAAGTACAATTTTTACCAATATTCTGTCTCAGTTTATCATTTCCACATGTTCATTATAACGTACAGATCACAGTGGATCTACAAATACACAAAACATTTAAGAGCACACAATATTGGTCCAATTGCTTCTCCTAATACATTTCAGATGGTTCACATTTGTTCAGTTTACTCACATTTTCTGTCAAAGGAGAGTTTATACATGTCAACAGTTTCATGGAATTTTACTTTTCTTGCACTAAAACAAAGAGAAATTGAGAACTTATTGTTATTTTACTGGTCTGACCCACTGTAGGTCACATTGGTCTGTATGTGGAACCTGAATTAAAAGGCTTTTTGACATCCTTGATTGTTAATATCTTCAGTGTAATTTTTGCATTTCACAGGTTCATCCCACGGGCCAGACTGGAGCCCTTGGAGGGCCGGTTTTGGCCCATGGGCCGTATGTTTGACACCTGTGGTTTAAGGAGTACATCAGAGTCAGTTACATCATATGAGTAACAATTAAAATGACATCCATCAGGTGACAATGAACAACCCTTAATGAACATTAACAGGCTTACAAATGTTTGGTATATTTTATACAACATGAACTGAACTGAACTGAACATCATCAGCCTTAGGGTTATTTTAGGCACATATTTATTCTAAGCAGACACATGTGCAGTGCATTTTGGTCAACTGCACATGTGTCTTCTTTTTCAGCATGTGTGGGACTGTTGGGAACATTCGCTGTCCCCATAGTGAAGCGTTTCTCCTCACGTTACCTTTTGCCAGGGCTGCTCTGTTTAGACTTAGAGTTAGCTTTAGCTTTGGATGTCTGCCTGCAAGGTAAACACGGGTTAGACTGCACAGTTAGGACGGAGCACACAATTACATGTTACATGGAACAAAAAACAGCAGCTTAAAAGGATAGGTCATGTTCAACATTGCATTAAATAGAATAATAAATATCACATGAGAATAAAGTTAAAAATGACACATCCTTTTTAATGCATGGAAACAGACAAAAACAGATGACGTACAGTACAGGCTCATATCTGACATGTAAGACATGACCATTAACAGGTTAGTAAGTATAAACTACTTATTTGAGTTCCCCATCAGTGTAAGAATTAAAGGATAAAGTTAGCAGTATTCAGTATTTTATGACAAAATCACAAAATCCAATGAAAAGACCAAACCAAAGAACATCTTCATCTGTCTGTTGGTACTTTTGGACTTCCTGACAGTGACAGATACTTAAAATGACAGCAACACAATTTTAATTTCAAAGAAGAGTAACTTTAGTAAATATTGTGTGTAAAAACCTCCTAAAATGATCTGCATTTACTGGTGAAAACATGACTTCAGACTCCAGGAGCTGATTGGACTGTGTCCGGTGATCGTGCTGTGGATCGTATGCTGGCATAAACACATCCATAAAGTTTAGTTCAGAGTTATTTGGCCTTGGTTTGTGTCGGAGTATTCGCTATTTCAGCACACACTGGTCTGAAATCAAAACCACAGAAGGCAAAAAACTGTTTATGTGTCTTTAATTAACAGAGAACTTTCAAGAATTGAGCCTATTTGACTTCTATACTATCATCCACTATATGGACAAAAGTATGTGGACACGTTGAATTCAGGTGTTTCTTTTCTAACAGGGGTCTGGGATACAAAACAAACAGAACACATACAGTATGCATATGTAAGGGTTTGGTCTTTTCACTGGATCCGCTAAAAGGTAAGAGTACATAAAAACATGAAATACTACTGGTTTTGTCCTTTAACACACGGTCTTACATGATTATATAACAAACCAAACAATACAGACTATGTTAGTAAGTGATTTAATGACACAGAATGGTACATTTTCATCCTGTAACAGTTATTTTGTTACTGTGGACAGGACCTGCATCAGTTAGAATCTGCAAACGTTCATTATACTTCTACATAGTGTCCTGCAGACTGTTAAACATTAAAACCCAATTAAGGTGCATTTTTGTCATGTATTAAGTTTGATAATGAGGGAGAATTCAGTTAAGTGAAGTAATCTAATGTTTTTAACCAATTTAAGCACCTTTGAGAGTATAAAATAGTTTCCGGTGTGTCATATTCCACCCATCTGGTCTAAAAAAACAGGATCAAGCTATGAATTATTTGCAGATTTTACCAGACACAAGTTCTTCTCATGTGGGACTGTTGTGGCTGAAGAAACCCCAAAGATAACTGACCTCCTCCAAAAAGCATGCTGTAATGTGGAGAATGGGATTTCCAGCTGTTATATTAGATTCAATGGAAAATAATAAGTCACTAACAGAGAACAGATTGATGACACGTGTCCCATTAAAGCCATTAATGAAGACCACATATGGGCCAGTTAGTTAAATATGGAACACACTGCTGCCACACACCAACCAAAAACACACTTAGAAACCAGTTAAGTTACAAACCTTGTGTCATGGTTCGTTTCCTGTTTTATTTTTCTCCTTCTTTGTTTGTCCTTGTCTCTTTTATTTCTTTTTGTCTTTGTGTTTTTTCCATCTATTTCTTCAACTCCTCAGTAATTTTCCACTTCCTGGTCCACCTTTTGGATTTTTAAGTGTCTTTCTGTGACTTCTATCAGTGCTCAATAGTAACTATATTGATATCAGTGACCATTTACATGTTATAAACCATCAAAACATGGACCATTAGAAGGAAAGGCACATTTTAAATATTTCAAAAATTCATCAAAAATTCAAATACATGTCAATAATTGGTGTAAAATACAGTTTGTCATATTTTCATGGTCATCAGATATGACCCATTTGGATGTTCAGAGGCTACGTAGTTACCGTGGAAACACCGTCATCTTCTCCAACATTGATTCACCAGTAAAACCCATGGAGTTGGATCAATGACAGTGGATGGACACACTGGGTTTATGTTCAGTTAATGAGAGATTGGACTGAAAAAGTCACTTTTTCCTTTTTAACCTTTGAATTTACTTTGCGCTTTTATGAACATATATATGATCAATGAATTAAATATAGAAAATACATTATTTACAATTAAAAAGAAACCCAAAATGAAAAAAGATAATGTTACAATGAATGGTTATAAATCACTTAAAAAAAGGTTCAATAAAGAGAAAATGTCATTTGGAAACTGACACAAAAGTAGCACTGGGTCTTTAAAGGTTAAAATACACTGATAATTTTGATAAATATGTGTTGGTGGTGACATAACTTAATTATTTAAGGGGATTGTGGAGGATCCAATTGGAGAAATGGAAGGAAATATTCATACTTCTTTTTTTATTAGTGTTTAATCATTGGATTGTTGTATTTTCATTCCCTTCGAGTCAACTCTGAACATATTCCTCTTCTTTTTCCTTCTAATAGTGAGTGGTATCCAGGGTTACGGTGCTTTACCATCATCTACTGTGTCTGCGTTAACGTTTCCTTAAACTGAAAGGACATACTAAACAAACACTGGTCCTTTACAGGGTTTTCAGTTTGTTCTATCTGACTGAAAACACCACTTATTTCTATTTAAATAGTATTTTTGACTTCAATCGATAATAGAAGGACTTTAGGAAACCTGTAAGAATTTAAACTTAAATGGTTCTTAAATTAGTTTTTTGGGTGTCAACAGCAGTTTGTATCAGTTGGGAATACATCCTGTACATTTACTGAGTTTGTAACATCAATAATTGTTTGCCGCTTTGTATTATTTAAGAGCCAGTTCATCCAATCTGTGCCATGTTGGTGGAAATGTGAGAGATCCTTTCATTCAGGACCACAGTAGAATACACACCCCACTGACATGCTGCACACCGTCATAATCTGATACTAGAGGGAAAAGGATGGTGGGAGCTATCTAGAAACAGGAGCTAAATGGTTATTGACTACTCCAACAGGAAACCCACTGTCAAAACACAAGCACACCCAGAGGAGGCGGGGCCGGACGGTGGGTTTTCCTGCATTGGTGTACCTTCCACTGGCTGAAACATTAACCTTTGGCTTGGAGACCTTCTCAGCTGCTCGCTTTTTCAGACGTCTGCAACAGTGAGATTCCATCACATACAGGTGAGAGTCCACGGGCACACACACACACACACACACACACACACACACAAAAGGCTGCATATATACAGACGTGTAGATGTGTGTGTTAAAGGGTTGGCGATGGCGGAGAGCGTTTGTGGAATCACATGTTCCAGACTTTACGGAGACATTTCAACAACATGGACTGAACCTCACAGGTATTTATCTACTTGGTGAAGCATTCTGACACAATAGGTGAGTGAGCAGAGGTCGGAGGTCGGCGGACAGGCCAAACCCACATGTGAACGTTACAAAGACACATGGAAGTAAGTGTTTTTAGTCGTGTTAATCAGTTCCTTAATTCCTCCTTAATTTTTCCCGTCGTTTTGAAGATGATAGAAACATTCACCTCAGCATTTATTCCTTTACTTCCTTCTTTATCTGTTCATAGTCCCTTAAAAAGAACCCGTCCTCCTGTTTTATCAAATGTTTTCATGAAATAAACACTAATTTCTGTACAATCATTTCCCTCAATGAATCCTTATGCAGTCACTCCCAATAATGTGCAATAACCCTGTATAATGTGAATTACGAAAGTCATGCAAATAATAAAAAAAAACAATCTAAGTCACATTGTACTTATATAGAGCCAAATCATAATAAAAGTTAACTCATGACACTTTACATTTAGACTCTTGATATGCTCTGCAGTTGGTGCAGTATTCTCTATTCTTGCATTAACAAAGGAATATTTATTCAATATTTATAAAATATAAATGTACAATTTTTATAGACTCACTCACAGATATACACATGTCAATATTGTTAATATTGTGTTTATTCATATTTTATGTCTATTTTTTATTTTATTCTACTTTTAGTTCTATTCTTATTTAATTTTTTGTAAAATGTTGTATTCAATTTTCTTATCTTACTTTTTAGTTTTTGTAATTTTTATATGCACTTATATTGTTACACTGACTGGAGTAGCACTCCTAATTTCATTGCACACACAATGACAATAAAAGGGTATTCTATTCTATTCTATTCTATTCTATTCTATTCTATTCTATTCTATTTTATTACAGATACAGATGATCCAAACCATTAAACATTTACATTCGTCAAAGTATCCCTTTCCAGCGCCTTACAAAAAGCTCTGAAATCCTTTTTTTTTAACTAACCAATACTGTACATATGGCCTATCCATACACATGGTATCTGCAGGTTTGAAGAAGCTGAATTTCTGATTTTTTAAAGGCATTTTTCTGTCTTTGAACCTCTCTTGATGCAGAAATGGAAACATATAACCCACATTTCTGTCACGTTGGTCTTCATCTGTACCTAAATCACAGTCTATTTCTTCTTTAAAGGGTGAAAGGCTGTAAAAGAAAACAGAACAGCATGTTTGGTGTTAAATAAAACCAAACACTAAAACATTTTTTTTTCAGCCTGAAAACTTTATGACTGAATTATGTGACATCAGTGCTGGTAAAAACCCACATAAACATCTGGATTTTACAGGCGAAAAAGGCTCAACATGCCACTTCCTGTTTTAAACTGATCCTGAGTCTTATCTCCTCACGGGTTAGATGGTTGTATCTGATCCAAACTGGATTAAACATCAGTGTCAACATCATCTACTGTGTGCTGTTGAGTCCATCTGTCTGACAAACGGGGTCCATTTTCTGATGGGGGTCCTGTATTGGCTATGCTACTGTTACTGTTATTGTTGGTGAGTCTGTTTGGTTTGGAGAGACTTCAGAGCTTCTGTTCCCGTGGGAAAGAACTGTATGTCGGTAAGGTAAAGCCATGAAAATATGATAAACACAGCCTACACCTAAAGTGAAACTGATTTATGTATGTGGGAAACCCCAAACTAACCCTTTCAGATGCTCATATAGTTTTATCAAAGTGTTCTGTGATTCTATGTGTGGTTGATGTTCCACAAACACTGCAGTCGGACATTTGACCTGAGCATTCAGACACTAATCACCTCCAGGACAGGGAGAATGATTGATTTATTTATGTATGTATTTGTTTGTTTGTTTATTCCTTCCTTCCTTCATTAACTTATTTAGATTTTTTGGCTTGAAATTACTAAAAATTAGACACAATATCATGACAGGATCGTAGCAACTGACAAGCCCGACATTTAAAGATACTCAAATAAACAATCGCGATGTTGCCTCAACGAGATAAACATGTGAAGTGAGTGGAGGTTGCTCCACTGAGCACGTGCAAACTCAGTGTTGACTACCAGCGGCTACTGTGAAGCCCACTCGTACTGCAGATTTCCACTAGCTTCTCGCGTCAAAAATACTCACGAGCCGTGGCTCATAAAGTAAATCACTTGTAGAATGGTGCACTCGTACTGAGAGGTTCTACTGTTTGGTCTAGTGTACAGTGTATGGAATAAAGGGCTGTGACGTTGTATTGGATTATACAGATATGAAGTGAATTTATTTCCAGTGATGGGCCTGAGGATTTATGTGACCACTAGAGGGAGTAGTGAGTCACTCTGTCGGTCTAACATGGTGAGGAAAACTAACACCACAGGGCTTTTGACCAAAGCATCAGGAAGTGACCAGATGGGATGAGAACCATTAAGAAACAACTGTCAGAGTCAAAGAAAAGAAGTGATAAAACTAGAGTCATTGTGTTGTTTCTATTGGACTCAGCTGTAAATGTAAAGAATGGAGTTGGATGGTTACATGTCAGTGTTTATTCTACACGGGTGAGCTTGATTCTGAGGCTTTTGAAGGTATAAAGTTATTATGGGATGTTCTTATCTTTGCTAAGTTGCCGTTTATTGATCCACAGTTCAGACTAAACTGTGACAGTTCTGACCTTGTTTGTTGGATTCAAACAGATCTTTAGTTCAGCTACTGACAACACAAACCAACAGAAAACAGAGGTGATTAGTGGTTTTACTGTGGCTGTTTTCAGTCTAAAAACAGAGCTAAGCTAACAGAGCTAAGCTAACAGAGCTATAATATAAACTATCAGCTGATGCAGAACGTAAAGATTATAAGACACAGTGTTATTTTATCCACTGTTAAAATAAGTGTCTATGAGTTTTAGTTTTTGAATAAAACTTGATTCCATAATACAGATGTGTGGAAACAATGAACTTTATACTTTACTCAATGACTGATACAGTCTGTGGATATATAGGTTTGATTCACTGGTGGTTTTGGTTCTAAGTGTGTTCTGGTACCAAACTTTCCCTGATGGTGAGAGTTTGTAACATCAGTAATACACAGAACAACTTTACACATTCAATATTCAACTCCAGCTCCACCTCCACTAATACAGTTTAACTGAAAAGACCAAAATAGGAGCCACAACGGACTGGCTGAGTGGAGCTTGTCTGTTATGTGACCAACCAAATCGTTTTCCTCGACCCCAGACTATTCCCCTGAGCCTCTGCTTTCACACACATCTGAGAGAAAACACACATTTCCTCTTGTCCGACTCTTAAACATCTGCAGTGAATGAACAAAAGTAAGTGATGGAATGGAGCCAGGAATGTGTGCAGTCATACTGTGATGAAGACAAACTGGGAAATGAATCACACACATCAGCCACCTTCCATATGCAGCCCATGTTAATAAATGAGGAAAGGTCCAAACCTGACTATTCATTCTTCAAAAACAATACAATTATCCAATAGTCCTTTCTTTTTATAATGGTCATTTCCAGTGATGTGAAAGCACTGAATGAATTACAGCTTCTTTATCATTTAGACCCTGTAGTTTGTTTTTTTTGCATTCAGCCAAAAAGTTGCCGCATTTTACCTTTAATGCTGTATTATATAACATCAGTTCACTAAATTGTAACAAAGTTTTTTCTTTGAGTCCTTTGAGTTTTGTTTTTTTTTTTACTTCAAAAGGTCACAGTTATTAAGGTTACACTGCATCTATAAGAACATATCTCCTATAATCAGTAAATGAATGATGACAAATTATATAAAGAACTATTACTGGAAAGCAATCAGTAATTCAACATACTCAAAGCAGTTAACAAAGTTAACCTATAGGTGTAATAATAATAATAATATTTAACAAAACCAAACTGAAGAATAGCATCAACTAATAGATAATGACCTACAACTACACCCTACATTTATATATTTGTTCCATTTAGATGTATTCAGTTATTCCCAATAGTCTCTCCTCTTTATGTCATAATGTTTCTCTTGGTCCAAATGCAGAGAAAGATAATTACGTTAATTTGTTTTTTCCTGTATGAGACAAAAGACCCATGTGTTAATTCATCATTCCATCACCACTTGCAGTTAATTAAAAGTGATAAACATGAAATATGTGACAGTTATGCACTGTGGACTCCGAACAAAAACCTCCTCTGGAATAGAAACCAGACAGATCAGATCAGAGCTCCATCCAATGCCTCTGCCTCCATGTGTGCTTTGTGTTTCAGAGGGTGGATAAAATGTGGACTCCTTCACATGTTTCACATCCCTGGTGAGCAGTGGTTCCACTCATGTCGCCTTTGTTTACCCGACAAAGGCTAGAATCCTGTTTGTGTTTGTGGTCAGTGTTCCCACTCTACTTTCCAGACTGAACCCATGGGAATGTCAAACAGGCTGCAGCAGACATCCAAGCCTCAGAGAAAGTTAAAGCCACCTCACTCTGAAGGGGTTTTAAGAGGTGTTGCTGTGAATGGTTCCTATATTAATAAGAGGGAAAAGTAGGCGGGGCTTAGTACAAACCCCGCCCAGTTGCACAACACTTTGCCCCTCCTCCTCACTGATGATACCCAGCCTACCCAGGGATTAATTTTGAGTCTTAAACTTCAATCGCTTATTTAAAATTTTGAATTTTTTTTCTCCTCCTTTCTTTCTTTTCTCTCTCTCCCTCTCTTTCTCTCTCTTATGTGTGTGCTTGTGATTGCTGTCTCAGGCCCGGTTGTTGTGGGTCGGGGAGGTCGTTTTGTCTTGCAAGTATGTAACTGTATTGTTGTCTTGTGAAAAATCCAAAATGTTTTTTTTTTTTTTAATTTTGAAAGAAAAATGCAAAGATTGAAAGAAAGGCTTAATTCATGATGTATTTTCATCTAAAAGTCACTTTTTCCTCAGTTTTATGTTTTGATATAATAACCACTGAATTTTTATTACGGAATTCATAACTTTTTACATGTCGATTGTGATTTAGCCTTTATTTACACTTTTTATTTATCATTTTGACCTTTTTCTGTTCCAACCATAGTAATGAAGTTATATTTTTATGGCACTGTCGGTGTTTATATCCTATTTTAAAAGACAGAGTAAGAATGCACCAGTGGAAGTTGAATTTTCAGTTCCATATAGTTTAACCACAGCTCACCTACGGAACCTTCCTTCCATCATTTCTTAACCTCATGATGTTTCCCATCAAGGTCAAGGAACAGTGGTTCAGGAGGAGATGGGGTGTCATTTTCACATTGAGAAGATACAAAAAAGGACAGCGGTTCATTTCAAACAAGTCGATAGTGACTTTAATAGTTATGATCTCTGCTTAGAAGTGTACGTTTTAGTGAAGACGTGGTCTAATATTTACCAGAAAAGTAGCTATGAACTCTGTTCCAGGGCTCATTATAACAACCAGGCCTCCTCAGACACACTGTAGCATCTGTCCACACTAAAGTAGAAAAGTATGGATCTGCTCTGTTTTCCTCCGGTGCAGATTTGGTGTCACGCCTGCACACATGATCCTCAGGAAAAGATAAATCAGAACTTAAAGGGGAAATCCACACTGTCAGTGTTCAGCACAGCTGTTTACGCTCATTGTCTTTGACTTCCACTTCATTTCTGAGTACACACATCTGGTATTTTTAATAGATTCTTCCACTCCTCACATTCAGCAACATTTAAAATGACTGAAGCTAAAATTGAGTTTTTATTTCATCATAAAATCTTGCCTTTCTTTTGAGGCAAATAAGAGACTTGTTGCAGCCTCTTTAATGTGTGAGTTAGATTATGGGAACATTATTTCTATGAATGCATCATCACTGTGTTTTATACACTCGAGTTAGATGGACAGATGTTTTTACACACAGACTGAAACAATGGTATTCTTATAGTAAATAATATAACAACACTCTTCTTTCCTGGTTAAATAAAGGTAAAGCATTGGTCGCTTAACATGTGGAATAAAAACAAACTCCCACCCACAGCTCAGACCGTCAGCAGCTTCACTTACTTGTAGAAGTTCTTGTTGACTTTCCTCTCATGTGGGAATCCCAGCATGCCACAGATCACGCGGGTGTTTTTGATCGTCCAGCCCACATCGCAGATTTGCGCCCAGCCGTCTTTATATTTGACCTCCACCACGCCCTCAGTGATGGGCAGCTTCTTCTTGGCCGTGGCGACCACAGGACGCAGACGCACCTCCTCCACCTTGTTCTCATCCACGTGGGCCTGGAGGTTCACACACATAACACACCACCAATCCAGACAATCACAATCATTGTTTCCCTGATTCAGGCACTCAGATGGATTCTCACATGTGTAAATGTATTTAAGGTGTAAATGTATTTAACTCATAAAGACCCAGAGCTACTTTTGTGGCAATTACAAAAGTGCATTTTTCTCTCTATTTAACCTTTCTTAAGTGTTTTATCATCATTTATTATAATATTATCCTCTGCATTTTGTATTTTTCAGTGTAAATCATGTATTTTCTATATTTAATTGACTGATCATGTAGACCAGGGGTCACCAACATTTTTGAAACTGGGGGCTACTTCAAGGGTACTGAGTAACACGAAGGCCTACCAGTTTGATACACACTTCTGAAATAGCGAAGTATGCGCAGTTTATAGATTATTATTAACGATTGACGACATTCATCTATAACAGGGGTCATATACACATATTTTGTATAATACGTTTGTAACATTGTATTCTTTATTTATCATTTTATTTATCTATATTTCTTTTTTGAACATTTATAATAGTTAAAAAGGGCTAATATGAAACAAATTTTTCTTAAGAAAATCAAAAGTAGAAAAAACTAATACAAGCATTTGCATGCTGTATATCTGAAGGATTTGACCTTCTCTAAATTCACATATGCTGTCAAAACATATTACTTATAAACAGATCAACGTTGTGCACATAAATCCAACATCACCCAATCACTTCTACAGAGTGATCACATCAGTGAAACTCAGAGGCACCTGTCGAGGTCCGACTCCAGCTGTCGCATGCTGAGCGCATGCGCAGATAGCACACACCAAGCTGGACATCAGCAGTAGCAGACAATAGCCTCTTTAATTCTACCTCCATCAGTGAAGGGCTGTCTGTGCTTGTCCTGGATGTGAACCACTTTAATGATGCCTCTGTTGAAGCGCTGGCTTCTTGGTGCATTTAGTGAACATGGACTGTTGTTTTTGGAGTTTAGTTTTCAGCTCTTTTGCCTTCTCTGTACGGAGGCTGACTCCCACTGGAGAATCACAGGAAAAGTTGCTGCGAACTTCAGTGAAATGCCGCTCCATGTTCCATCTTTTACTGATGCTAGGCTCGTGGCACAGATCAGACACACACTTGTCTTTCACATTTGTCAAACAGAAGTCCGTGTCTCATCGTTCGTGAAAATAATACGTTTATTGCCTCCTACTGTCGTTTGTCAGTACTGTTGGCACCTGGCTCATCCTGCTGCCCCCAGGCCCCGCCCCTCTACCAATGACAGACAGCAAACCAGCGCAAAAGTTTGATTGACAGCTAGTTGACCGTTTCATCTCGGGAAGGGGGGCAGGACACTTGTAATTTTGATTGGGTGGAAATTTAGACCTGTTCTACAAGTGTATTGACATGTATTGATAGGATTAGTGGATCAACAGGTAATAAACAGTTTAGATCAGTCGATGGTTTTGGGTTAAAGGTGGATATTTGGGTCTATGGGTTAAAGGTGGATATTTGGGTCTATGGGTTAAAGGTGGATGTTTGGGTCTTTATGGGTTAAAGGTGGATGTTTGGGTCTATGGCTTAAAGGTGGATGTTTGGGTCTTTATGGGTTAAAGGTGGATGTTTGGATCTATGGGTTAAAGGTGGATGTTTGGGTCTTTATGGGTTAAAGGTGGATGTTTGGATCTATGGGTTAAAGGTGGATGTTTGAGTCTATGGGTTAAAGGTAGATGTTTGAGTCTATGGGTTAAAGGTGGATGTTTGAGTCTATGGGTTAAAGGTAGATGTTTGAGTCTATGGGTTAAAGGTAGATGTTTGAGTCTATGGGTTAAAGGTGGATGTTTGAGTTTATGGGTTAAAGGTGGATGTTTGAGTCTATGGGTTAAAGGTGGATGTTTGAGTCTATGGGTTAAGCGTCTTGAATGAGGAGAACAGTCCATCCACTGAGTCATACTGTAGCTGCTCTGGAAGGTAATTTTAGGTCTAATCGTCTCACTTACAGCTGGTAAGTAGTAAACGTGACCATCTCTGATTGCCAGCCTCGCTATGAGTCACTTCCACTGTGGTTTATTTGGAAAAACGCTGACTGAGGTCACAGACTTAAGTCTGGACGCCACATTTCACCAGCAGAATCTGAGATGGAATGACTGCACACTTAATACTAAGAACAGAGTTTCTATGGAACAGGATAGTGTATGAAGATGGAATTATTGAACAAACTCAATGTGGATGGAATGTTTCTAAGACAGTAAAGACTGACCTCAATCTGTAGATAAATGAAATTAACAAAAAGGGGAAAATTGAATAAAACAAGCACAAACATAATCAATAAATGAACAAGATAAACAAAATGTACAAAAAAACAACAAAAAACTTTACATAAATGAACAATATAGACGACGAAGAAGACGACAAAGACAATCACATTGGTTTGTATGTGAAACTGAACTAGAATGAGTTTGACACCAATGACTGTTCATATCTTCAGTGTAATTTCTGCTTTTCACAGATTCCTCCCGTGGCCGTGTGTTTGACAGCCCTGCTCTACACACTCATCTGAGGTGTGTACTCCTGGCCCGTGCTGGGAGACAACGGCCTCTCCACACACACGGCAGCGTTTACGGCTTTGAACCGGGTCAGACACATGGTTCAGATGATCAGCTCCATGTGTGGCGGCTACAGGTGGAGCTGCAGCGAGGCGTTTAATGTCACCATGTGGGGAAAACCTACACAGTCTGTCGGCTGTTAATGCAAAAGCACTATTTACAGGCTTGTAACGGCTTCATAATGAACCCACTGAACTAAAATGAGAACGTATACCACTCACATCAATCACGTTGGAGTCCAGGAAGCCTGGGATTCGCTCGTCTTTGCACACGACACCGGCGTCTTCATCATGGGTGCAGTCGCTGTTTCCCCAACCTCGAGATCTGCAGAACTCGATGCTCTTCTCACCTCCGCTACACAGTACGTTGTCCAGCCAGATTTTACCTGCACAGGTCGCAGACAATCAGACTGAGAGCATTGACCTGGGCTGAGGTGACATCTTATGGAAGCGAAAACATTTATGTACAAAAGACAAATCTGCCTGTTGAAGGATTTCAATGGAGCTTTACCAAAGTTTAGCTTAATTTCTTGTTGTTTTAAATACTTAAGATTTACTATAAATAAATAAACGAAATGACAAAATTAAAAAAATTACTAATCACAAAGACTGAAGTAATGAATAAAATGAACAAAAAACGCTAATAAGCACCAAAATGAACAAAAATCAACAAATAATAATAACAAAATGGACAAAATAATGAACAAATTAAAAAAACTAAATGAAAAAATAAATCACAAGTGATAAATCACTTAAGAAAGATTAGATTTAGAGAAGAACCTCATTTGGAGGTCAGCTCTAGTTGACTCTCTCTGGGTCTTTATTTTTCTATTCAACCTCTAATTTCAGCTCCTGTAGCATTAAAGACAAGAACAGATGCATGGAAGCAACATTAGAAGCACATATTTGAAATGTTTTCTGATGGAGGTGAATCTCGGCCAATGTTCCTGCTGTGAGTTTCAGTATCTGACAGAACTCTGAAGGCCAAGTCCACCAGCCACAGTCCAGACTTTGATCTCCATGTGTTCAATCTCAGTGTCAGTTCAACTCCATAAATGACAGTGAATGAATGCCCACGCTGCAGACCACTACTGGGCCTTCAACTCCCATGATGTCCCTCCTACCTTGGCCTTTCCCGTATTTGGCGCTGTGGGTCCACCCTGTGGCCGACACGAAGCCCAGCTGGCGGCAGAGCACGTGGGCGTTGGTTATGGTGAAGTCATCGTCACAGATGGTTCCCCACTCCCCCTTGTAGAAGAGCTCCACACGGCCCTCGTTGTGTTTGCGGGGGTATCCGGCCAGTCGGACCTTCAGGCGCTCGGTCTGGGCCTGGGGGGACGGGGACGGCGAGGGCGCCGGTGTGGGTGTGGGCGTGGCTGCGGTGGAGGGCGTGGTTTGGGCGTAGCAGCATGGCAGAAACAACCCTAATAGAAGCAACGCTAATAGATGTCTGTGTGTTGGTTTGTCCATTATTACAGCTGTAAAGGAGAAGACAAAGACAGGAATAGAAGGTGAGTCTGTTGACCATATGGTTTCAATAAACAGCTGAAGGACGACTCATTCATTCACCTCAGAACCAAATCAATAAAGCAGCATCAAACAAAAGGACATAAGAGGGTCTGAAGTAGGTGGAGGACTTCTTTAACCATCCGGATCATTGTCTTCATCACATTCTGACAGGATTGGTCCATTCTTTGGTTGGTAACAGAGAGTGGACCAATCCCATCACTATGATGGAGGGTTGGACGTTATTGACGCTCCTCGTCCTCACCTCCATCAAACTGGAAAACACCTTAGTCTGAGGACATTTATTTGACTTTCTTTTCCTGAACTAATGGATAATGAATGTCCTGGGAATTAAGAACGTATGTACCTTAAACCTATACAGAGGTGGATTTAAGAAAAACGACAGCATCAGTCAAATTGCAATGGTGATGTCAACCTATGCAATTAAATAATCACAAAAAGCTGTAATTTAAAGGTCCAGGTGTGTTTGGTGATATTTGCGATTCAGTGACGCTGAGCAGAGGTAAAGTTAAGGTTACAAAACATTCACTTTTCATCCATTTACATTGCAATCCAACAAAATTAAGTCAAATTACAATCAGAATATTGTCCACAATAAATGAAATACGAGTTTTACCCCAGAATTACGTATATCTTAGACAAAAGTGTATTTATTGGATCGCAATCACTGACTCGTTATAAATCTCTTTAATAAGAAGGATAAATCTGATGATAAATCAGACAGGTATCAGAAATATATCAACAGCTCTAGGTCATCTGAATACTAGTTTATGTTTACCAATAATGCATGTTATTTAGTGCCTAGAGACAACCTATTTTTAGTTTTTAGTTCAGTTCTGAAGAAGTCTCTTGGATGAGATACTAAACATTTTCAAAAGGGTTAAACCAGTCCAGTTGAACCCAGAAGAACTACCAAGAAACACCAAACTAACCATCCCTATCCCAATATAAAACTATATTATGACATTA
>JAPQRQ010000016.1:23274651-23285410 GCA_037367365.1 Apogon talboti | reverse complement strand
AGGCAGCACCGTAAAGAGGCTGAACGCAGAGAGGAAAACCCACGGCAGGATCACCCACCTCATCATCCCACAGGACCAGTTCATCTGAGTCTGTACAAACCCCTCTGTAAGAATGGCGCCATCACAGACAAAAGGCTCGATTCAACAGTAAAAAGAGAGGACAGTATATGGAGCAGATGTGAAGTAGGTCCACAGACTGTCAAACCACAAGGGGGCGCCTTAACCCAGGGTTCAAACATACAGCATTTTATTGAGTCTCAACACAGACCGGGTTCCTTCGTCAGCAGGGGTGTCAAACATAGAATAGAACAGAACAGAACAGAACAGAATAGAATAGAATAGAATAGAATAGAATAGAATAGAATAGAATAGACTAGACTAGACTAGACTAGACTAGAATAGAATAGAATAGAATAGAATAGAATAGAATAGAAAATACTGAGAAATATTCGCAATATAAAAAAAATACAAATTTAACTAATTTATGAGTACATGATTTTTTTTGTTTTTACAAAAATCTGAAAATTATGACTTGGGCCATTGTTTTAAGATGATAATAACCAATAAATAATAACATTTTTTCTTTTAGTGTAAAAAAGTAAAATTACATGAAAATGTTTACTTTTACAAACTATCCTTTCATAAAAATGTGAATCACCTGAACAAATATGAACAACCTGAAATGTATTAGGAGAAGTCAGTATAACTGGACCAATATTGTCTGTTATTACATGTTTGGTGTATTTGTAGATCCACTGTGATCTGTATGTTATAATGTACATGTGGAAATGATAAACTGAGGCAGAATATTGTAAAAACTGCACTTATTTTTCTTAATAAATTTCAGGTTGTTCATTTATTATTCACATTTTTTAAAGGATAGTTTGCATATGTAAACATCTTCATCATGTAAATGTCCTTCTTTCCCTGTTATTTTTTCACTGGTCTGGCCCATGTTGAATGAGTTCGATGCCCCTGTTCCACACTGACCTCATTGAGAGCACACATCCTGGTGATGGAGCCGATGTTATTGGTGATGGTGACCAGCGTGGCTCTGGCCAGGTCCTCTTTGGACACCGACTCCCTCTTCTCTTTGGACATCATGTTGCCGAAACTGTCAAACCAAAACATGACTTAGGTTTAGACAAACACAGATGGTGCAGTCATCTTTGGGTTTGGATAATTGTGGGGAAACCTTAAAACTGTATCAATGGTGTTTCTTAATAGTGGACACACTGTTTCTACTGATGCTATATGCACGTTTCCTACATCGACGCTTCTCTTCTTTTATGTTTGTACAGGAAGTGGAGCCATTTAACATCTCTGGGGCTGAACTGATAAAACATAGATAGATAGATGTACTTTATTTATGCCAAACAGGAAAACTACAGCGCAGCAGCAGCATGACCCACAAAAATTGTCTTCTAAAATTAGGAGCTTATAGGAGCATTAGTGCCGCCAAGTGGACAGGAGTCACTACACCTTAATCCACACACTGTGGGAGTAGTGTTATCATTACTATTAGTATTATTCTGTCAAATCTAGAACATTTTGTTATCAGTGAACCAGTTTCTCATTAGAAACCTCCAGCAAACCAGTCATTATACACACAGTGAGTATGTCTATCCTTAAAATAAGATGTCCTCAATACCAGGGGCTTAGTGATGAATTAATTAATGAAATTTACTCTGATCTCATCAGCCTCTTCTTTAGGAACTCTGGGCATAAAGGTGGACCATCTGTGAATACGACCCCTGGTTTATTAAAGCGCTAAGATGAGCAGCTGTGAAGTGCACCTTGAGGCCACAGCCCAGCCTGGTAGTCCAAACCTCTCGTAGTCTCCTCCATAAATGTCCCGGACCAGCTTGTCCACGCGAGTGCTCTCCCCCTGAGACGCCATTTCCAGGGCTTCCTCGAACGTAGAGCAGCCAGTCAGAAGGCAACACAGGCCCAGGAAGGTCCCGCCCCCAAGGCTGCAAACAGACAGAAAGGAGAAAAGACGATATGAGAAATGCATCAGCTGAGGAGAAACTGTACCAGTTGTTAATTAACCCTTTAACCCCTGAGGCATGAGCCCAGGTCAACGTTAACATATCAAAAGCAAACATCATCTGCCAAAAATTAAACCAACCACGTGAAAACAGGCTCAGAATTCGCGTAAACTCATCTTGCGTTTCTTCCTCAGCACAAAGAACAGAGGACCGTTATGTCGAGGGAAATCTAAGCGTTCACGAGTCTCCTTCAAAGCTGCCAGACTGAGAAACCAGCCGTGAAAACCCACCGGTGGAAAGAGGAGGAGGAAGAAAAACACTCAGACTGTCAGTTCAGCTAAAACAGCTCAAAATTTAAACTGAGCTCAAATAAAGTAACAAAGGCTTATTTTTCTCCAGCTCGTGAATAAACTGTCAGTAAGGAAAGTGGTTTGGTCAACGACAAAAAAAACAAAAAAAACCCAAAAGAAATTCTGCTATATTTCACACCACGGTCAAAGGAGGGCAGGTGTCGCATGACAGACCACCCAGTTTACCGGCTCACCCACTGCCGAGGTCACAAGACATGTCTCTACTTACTGTACCTGCAATCCACTAATAAGAGTTTCTACTTTCATTATTATAAGCTTGAAGAATATTTTGTATCCTTTAAACCATGGGCCCGCCTAAGGGTCCAATCTGGCCCACAACATGAATCTGTGACACACAAAAATTACACTGAAGATATTAACATTTTAGTTCAGGTTCCACATACAGACCAATTCAATCTCAATATACGGGGCGGTGCGGTCCGTGCTGCACGTACCTCACAATTGGTACGCGCAAAGTGAAAGTGAAACTTAACATGCGTTACTAATTCCTCTACGTGTCCCACCATTGTGAAGCTCATTTACCTTTTCCCTACCTCCTGAAACTGAAACCTTACCAGCAAATACGCTGAGTTGGGTTTTATGTTAGAAAATGTAGATTGAGATTTCAGCAACAATTTATGCATCAAAATGTAGGAAAAACTGTTTTCTTTCAAAGACTATTCATATTTGAATCTTAAAACGTTTCTTTTTTCATCTACGGGCCTCTAAGCACAGAGTTCCGATTTTTCTCTCATTCACTCCAATGTTAAATTTCTCACTGACATGTTTGATTAACTCCACTTTCCACAATCACTGCTTATTCAGTTCTGACTTTTTTCGTAGTGAACGTGGAAACGCTGCCATCTTCTACAACATTGATTCACCAGTAAAACCCATGGAGTTGGATCAATGACAGTGGATGGACACAATGGGGATATGGTCAGTTAATGATAGATTTGCTGAAAATGTCACTTTCTCTTCAATTTTCTCTGTTTCTGATATAATAACCCTCAACTTTACTCTGAGCTTTAATGAACATCTACATGATCAGTAAATTAAATGTAGGAAAATACCTAATTTTCATTGAAAAAACACAAAATAAGAAGATAATATTGCAATAAATGGTGATAAATGACTTAAGGTTAAATTGAGAGAAAAATTAATTTGGGAACTGACACAAAAGTAGCACTGGATCTTTATGGGTTATGTTAAATGGAAAATCTTCTTGGATACATCAATAAATATTATGTTATTCTGACATTAAAAACCCAAAATTTTTCCTGTCATTGAGCCTGTACTGTATTAAAACCCACTGGAATCAACCCCCCCACCCTGTCATTGTAGTGTGAGTCTCCCATGTGGTTCAATACCTGGTCCCAGTGACTCGTTTGTAGTTGTTCTCTGAGTAGACAGCCAAGATGCTGACCCCAGACCCTATGTTGACCAGCAGCAGAGGATAGGGGTTTTCCAGTGTGTAGGGTCTCTGGATGCAGCGGTCCGGGTCCGTGGGGTTCTCAAAGTAGTAGCACTCGGACGGACCGCTGGACACCACCGAGTCGATGTACAACACACCACGGATCAAACAGTCCAGCTCGTCCAGCTTGTGGAGCTCCAGGTCGGCCATCTTTGTTATGTTGAAAGAAAACATGGGAAACATCAGTGAGGGGATGTGGACTCGAGAACAGAGGCAGGAAACTAGAGGAGGAGGGAAAGCAGTCATGGGGTAAGGAAACAGGAACACAAGTTATAAGAGCAGCTGCATTGAAAGGAAGAAAAAACATCAATAAATGCAATGTAATAAATAGGATAAGTGCACACATAACACTATATATACAAATGTATATTGTGTATTTTCCTGTAACTGGCAGACACTTAAAAAATTCTAAATTCCTCAAATTTGAGCACATATATGATTAATTGTTTCTTTAACCTTTTAACCCCTGACGTGTCTGTGGTGATCATTCTGAATGTATGGTTTATTTTAAATATTGATAAAAATTCAACCATTTGCTCAATAGGAAAATTGTCAAAACATGCTGACAGAATAGACCTTGTTCTTTCCATAGACATCTGAGCATGCTCAGTGCACCCCCCTCCGCCTGTGGAATGGGGGGTAAAACACAGAGCAGTGAGTGAGACCGTCTCGCTATAAAAATAGTTTGGGCTTTTTTTTACTCCGTTTTCCTTGTGTTTTTTGGTTTTTACTGTTGTTTCCAGTGTTGTGGTGATTTTCCTTTATTTTTTTTTACTGTGTTTTTACTGAGTTTTGACCGTGTAACTGCTTTATGAAGTTCAATCAGGTGTCAAAAAGCAGCTGGACTGATTTAGAAAAAAAGAGCCCAAAACAAAAACTACTGTACATCAAAACCACTTAAGAAAAGGAACACAAACACATACTCACAGCAGCTTTTATGACACTGAAACAGACCACAATTCACAGCAGCACATTTACCTGGAATCATGGCTCAGGGGTTAAAGGGTTAATATGTTAACATTTATCTGGAACGTTTACCAGCTATAGCTACATTACTGAATGTTTTATTAATCAATTTGACCTCCAATAAAAAGAAATATTTGCTTTGTTTTTGATGAGATTTGCTAAGTTTTGATTGAGGTTTTGCTCTCAAATGTGTTTTATCTGATCGCAGCAAATAAAAACTCATTACTCATTATATAAACTCATTATAAAACAAATTGGATCATAATTTGAAAAGGCAATTAGTGCAACAATTATGATCGATGATACTGTCATCTGTATTATAATCTCTATTATAAAAGGGAAGTGGACTCCGTGTGTGTCTTCAGCATCACAAAAAATCTGTACTGAGCTGACTGCTGCGGTTAGACATACTCATGTATTTTTGGTCAAGGAAGAGACTAACGAAAACGGCAAGTTGATAGGACCAATATTTTGGGAGATATTAGTAATTTTGGAATACAATAACCTTACAATCACGTTGCTATGCCCAGAATCATCATTGAAGTGGGTTACCTAGCAACAGATAAACAATAGGGCCACATTGGCATGGTGTCAAATTTCATGTGCAGAAACAGACATGCCAGCTGAGAGGTTATTCAACTGAAAACATCAGTGGAATTTACCAAGAAAGTAAAGCAATTAACTGTTTCAGAGGATCTAGAACCTGTGGTTCCCCACGGGTCAACGCGCTAGTGACTATTCAATTTGCACAAATAAATAATATGATGCTTTGCTGCTCTTGAATGTGTTCCTGTTGCCATAAATGGTTTGTGAGACGTGTGTTTGCCTATTACATATGGGTTTATATGCATATGGCTGCTGTAAATATGTCATGCCTCTAAATGTGTTGTGAAGTCATAGTTTTCCTCTTTTCCTGTCTGGTCACCTCCACTGAGAATAAAGCAACAAACAGAGACCTTACAACTGCAAACCCACCGTGCGGAAATCAGACTCAAACTTGTACGCCCCCCCTCCGGTGGCACAGAGGGTGGTGTGCAGGCTGGAGAAGTGCTTGTTGCGTCCCATTTGCAGGAAGGCCGGGAGGTCATGTGTGGGGAAGCGGATGAAGTGCAGGTTGCCTGTCCTGCCGCACAGCGTCAGGTCCTGCAGCTCCAGGTGCACATCCCTGATGCCTGTTTTACCATAAGCGGTGTTGGAGGTGAGGTACCGGCGGATGCTTTTCAGGTTCTCCACCTCTTCCTGCTCCTCCTCTGCTGTGATGTCTTTGGGCTCGAAGTACACCAGCTTCACCAGAGTGCCTCCAATGTCCATCCCAAACCAAGGAAATGCTGCATTTGATAAAATACATGCATAGAATCAACATTTCTTCAAATAATATGTAGTAACATGCAAGATTTTTTTTTCTTAAATGCTAGGATGCTTAATGATTGTGAATGGTGTCAGGGAAGCTGTTTCAGTGCTGGCCCATATTGTGGCAAGCAGTTTCATTCAGAGGAGCAACAGTACAGTGTGTACCGCGAACGCCATCTTGTTGCAAAACAGGTCCTGGCTATTTACTGCCATTACATCTCTCCGATATTACATTGTAATACAACTGCTAAAATTTTATTATACAACTTCAGCTTCGTCCTAAAAAATTATACCGCTATTTTAATATTATCTTATGTAATTTACACTACCATTGACAGGATTTTTTTTTTTTTTTAATCAAACCTGTATTTTCACTGACAGTCTTTTGTGGGGAACGCCTATTGGATTTTTTTGTATACATGCTACGGTGCTTTTCCCAGTAAATACCCGGAGCCCAGGCTGGTAACGGTAACACCTACGCGGCCTGCTTTTCTTCAGCGAGTCCTTGCGATGCCTCGCCGTTGAGTTGGAGGTCCGCCGGTCGGATGTGGCCCTTCCAGCGGTCGCGGCTGCCTCATTGTTGGGCTCGTTTCTGCACAAACCGGGCATCTCCTTGGAGGACCGCGGCTGCTTCGTGGGCGTTTCGTCCTCATCGACAATGTCATCGTCGCGCTGGTGGCCATTGAACGCCATTGAAATGACCAGTTAACTACATATATGCTGTAGTTTATGTTAAAATAGACTATTTAAAGCCAATGATTTGTGTGGACAATGAGGTCCGAGCCGCTAAGGGCTAGCTAATTAGCTAGCTAAGTAGCTGTGTCGTTACAACGGATGAATGCATGTCGGTTTTATGTTCGCTGTTAAGACCGGGGAGGCGGGGATAAGGCATGACGGATGGGCGGGAGAACCAATCAGAGTGCAAATCAGTCTCTCGGAAAACACTGTAGAAAAGGAGCCTCATGTGATGTCACTTAATATTTTCTATCACAAAAGCGCCACAAAATACCACATTTACAACGATTTTCTATCCACCAGCAATATTCTATAGAGATATTGTATCGATGGATCCCTGGTAACTGTAATCGCACCATTAATATGCTCAATAAATATGTAAAAAACAATGTGTAAAGGCCAAGATTGTTGTTTTCTATTATCCAGACACCAATGGCTGATTCTAGCTGTTACTAAGTGCAGTTCTAACCAAGCTGTATTTAAATATTTACGTTTTTTGCAGCTTAGAGGTTGATACTCAGTGGATTTTTACAGTGCTGATATACAGTAATAACACTGGATGGTAATGCTGTAGAAACTGGATAACTGTTTATATGAATATTTAACTCAGGACAGAAAAACAAAAATGAATCAATCAATAAATAAATACAAAACAACTGTCCAAATATAAATTTTAGGTGGATCTTCAAAAATTTTTAACCATTAATTTCCCTCAACCTCAGTATTTCCGGTTGTAGAAGCCTCATATTGGATGCAATCACAACTTTGCAGAAATCAGTGATTTATAAAATGTCTTATCAGTGACAACAGTACACAGAACCCTAGATCTGCTGTTCCATTAATGCACTATAAAACCATCGTTTCTTGACTCTTCATGCCTGAGTCTATTAAAAAAAATGCCTCAAAGCCACGCTGGGAAAATAAACATACAATCTGTTGTTTCAGATACTGGAACCCTTTATTTGGAGCCAGAGAGGACTCACTATAACTGCTTTTACTGACAAATAATTCACTCTTCATGAGTAAATTTGCCGTCACTGTCAGAAAAACTCACCCATATGCTGGTCTCTACAAATGGGGCCAAAGCGTGAACAGTTGAAGGACGTGAACTGTTGTAAAATAATTCTAAAGCATGTGAATGTTTGTACAGATTTCAGTTGTCATGTCAGTCATATGTAATCAATACTTAAGCAAATTTGACATTACATTTAATGTACTGATGTATATCTATCACTACATCTCAGAGGCAAATACTGTTCTTTTTACTCCATTACTTTACATGGAAAAAAACACATTATTCTTCTATGATATGGTGCAATGTGCTACTATGGCATTAAATTATGCTCTATACAGTAAAAAGTATATACATTTGGCATCATTAACTTACCATGCAGCATAGTAAGTATTATTCCTTCTGCTTCTAATAGCAATGGGAGTATTTATGAACGGTGGTATTTCCATTTTGAATTCTTCAATTTCTGACAGAATTTTCCACAAAATATTATCCTGTTAATTTACCCATTTACAGCTGTATTATCTTTTAATGTCATTGTTTACTTTCTTCTTATTAATAAAATGATTTATAGATATAATTCAGATATTGTATACAACATCTAATTCTGTTTTATATGTGCCATTAAATTTTATTTTTTCTGCAGGAAACTCAAAATACAGTCAATAACAGACTTCATTTCAGTAATCTTGTGTTTATTAATGATTGCCAAGTGCAAAGCTAAAGACAGTGCAAGAGAATCTGATTATACAGTTTATACGTGAATAATGACATTTGATCTAACACCTGCAGCTCAAACATCCTCTTAAAATGTGCAAATTTCTCAAAATTAGACTTTTCCTCATGACATTTTTTTTGTGTTGCATATTTACAACCACATATCTCATCTTAAAGGAAACACATTTTGTCTAATTTATATTTAAAGAATAAGACTCTAGGGAAAATAAACCTGCTAAAATATAGTCCTTATTAACACACAGTAGGTTCTCCACACTGTGCAGAGATTTGGAAATATGGAAACCTGAAATAATTAAAATAGGGTTGCAGTGGTGTACAAGGAATAAAACACATGCATTTATTTGTCTAAGATACTGTAAAAACCTGTTCTTGTTTCCATTTATGCTGTTTGGTTTATTTTATTACTTTCTTAGCCTTCTTGGTCCTTCTTTCCTCACAATTTCTTTCATTTCACCAGATCTACAAGTTTCACATTTATTTTCAACACAGAGTTTTTGTTTTTAAAATGGTTTCAAGTTTTACTCACAATAAAGTGATTGTGCAATCCCTTCTTTTTCATTCCTTTAAGGGCCATTGGAACTGATAAAATACCTAGTAATACCATGAGATTATTTTCTGAGATGGCCAAGTCTCATACTGTTGCAACCCAAATTCACATGTAGATTTTGCCGAACACAGGGATTAAAATATATTCATACTGCTTTGGAATACTTTCTGTTCTTAAAATACACAATTATATAGCCAACTATCATATATATACAAATAAATACAGAAATACAGTGTACATGCCACCACTTATGACTCCATCTCCACATGCAGTAAAATTCCTGTCCTTGATGCTTCTCCTGCCAACAGTCTTATGTACAAAGTGCCTATTATCTGAGCACACAAACACTTTTCATAGCAATACATAAGCTTCATGCACCTGCAAAAAACTGCAAAAAGTGCAGAAACAACCTGAGAACCCCACTAGAATAAAAAGATCTGGTTTCTGCTCATTCAGTATTAAAAAGTCTAAAGTTAAGAACAGATGTGGAATTAATGTTATGATCACTGTTGAGGATGTCAGCTATTACTGGGTAATTATGAAACAGCTGCCTGACACTGGCCCGGAGCAGTGACTACAATAAGGCACCCTTAAGATCCTCTGTTAACAGCCTTAAAGCCTAATCTTCTCTTCCTTTAAAAGGTATTAAGGGCCTTTAATTCTTAAACCTCCACGCCACCAGCAGTGCACAGGCGCCCACTCCTGCGGCGGTCAGAATGTACTTTGTGTTGGCTGACGGGGCGCGGGGGGCCGGCTTCTCCTCCCTATCCTGCAGCGTCTTCGGGTCAGGTGCGGGATCGGGTGGGTGGTGGTTCTCGGCGGCATTGATGATGATAGTTGGTGGGATGGGTGGGATCGCTTTGGCTGTTTCACCGTTGACGATTTGAGGTTGTGGAGGCGGAGTCTGGCCGTCCAGGTTCGGAATGGACGGTTCCTCTGCGAAGTGAAACTCGTTGACCACCACCTGGTTCAGGCTCTGGGTGGTGGACTCGTAGTAGTCCTCCTCCGGTTCGTTGTGAGCGATGCCATTCTCCTGACACGGTGGTGCAGAGGGCGTGTTGACGGCGGCGGAGCATCCAGAGGTCCTCATGCTGCTTATCTCCAGGCGCTCACTGTTGCCTGAATAGGGCTCCTGCACCTCCACTGTGCTGGAGGCTGGAATGGTCACATCGCCGTTATTCTGAGGCTGGGTGCTGATGAGAGCACCAGGTTTACTCAGACACACATCGTCCTCATCACAGGCCGACGTGTCCATCGCAGCGGGCAGAGTGGGGGCTGGAGCTGTGGGTTCTGTCTGTGGGCTGGTTTCAACAACCTGCAGGTGGAAGGGATGTCACATGTCAGTGCATGTCTGAGTCTAAGTCCACCCACTGCGTGATTTGGTGCTGCAGAGTCAGAAAGAGGCTTAGAGGAGGTGAGGAGATGAGACAGGAGAAGTTCAGTGACATCACCTGGACGCCTACGCAGAACCGTATGAGGGTTAACCCGTACAGACCCAAACATCCACCATCGACCAAACCCATCTACTGATGTAAACTGTTTAATACCTGTTGATCCACTAATCCTATCAATACATGTCAATAATTGGTGTAAAAT
>JAPQRQ010000016.1:23257866-23274249 GCA_037367365.1 Apogon talboti | reverse complement strand
ATCTTCTACAGCATTGATTCACCAGTAAAACCCATGGAGTTGGATCAATGACAGTGGATGGACACACTGGGTTTATGATCGGTTATTGACATCTTTGTTGAAAAAGTCACTTTTTCTTCAGCTTTCTCGGTTTCTGATAGAATAACTCTGAGCTTTAATTTGAGCTTGTATGAACATCTGCATGATGAGTGAATTAAATACATGCAAAAAAACTGATGTTCACTGAAAAAAAAGCAAAATACAGAGGATAATATTCGAATAATGTGATAAATCACTTAAGAAAGGTTAAATAGAGAGAAACTGCATTTGGGAACTGCCATAAAGTAGCACTGGGTCTTTATGTGTCAGGTTTAGGTTTATTCAGTCATCATCCTTAATACAGAAAATACAAACAATGAGGCTCATTTTAAGTCAACCGTCTGTGGATTATGTTGAGACTGAATAGGCTGAGGTAGAAGCTAAACGCTTATATACACCTAAGCTACATTCAATCTAAATCAGTTTTATCTACTCATCAAAACATCAGAAATCATTCCTGCTGCCCTCGAAAATATCTTTGGGTTCATTTAGATTTACCTCCTAAAAAAGACACCATACTTTTTTCAGCACAGTGAGCTTCCATCTGAAATAAGATGTGCTCTATAAATAAAGTCTCTAGAATACGTGATGGCTGTTTAGAACCAGACGAGTTACAATTTTGACTTTAGGGTTTTAACATGTTAGTTCAGTTCCAAATGGACAAGCTACTCAACTGAGGTGGGTAAAAGACACACAATTCCATTATTATCCCAAAAATCCAATGACAAAACAGTTTTTTAATAGAAATTTCATGAGATAGAAGAACCACACACAGTTGACTCTACATCGGCATCAGTGTGGAAGACTCAAAATACTTTTAAATCACGAAGGGACATGTTGAGCCAGCGGTTGTGCAATAATTTAATATACGGTCACACCTTTTTCTAGTTTTGGGGGTTGTATGTTCAGTCGGTGTGGTTGGAATCCTGTCTGAAACATGTTAACTGTACTCCTGCAGATGCAAGTGGAAAGCACATCTTGGCCTCAATTAGAATTTACACTAACTTGGTTAAATAAAGATAAAGAAAAACACAAGTGATGGTAGACATGTAGGGGATTTACTGTTTCCATTTTTCTACGCATTATTCCAGGTTGATGATTGTATGCATGGACTCTCACATGATGTGTTGTTACTAATCCAGTAGCCTAAACAGTTCAGCTTAACACAGGTGATGTAAGAGCGTGAGTTGCACTAATTCACCTGTAAGATGGTTTTCCAGATTAGCTGTTGTCTCATGCAAGGCTGTTGTACCGTATAGCTCATGAATATGCAAAAATAAAAAGGGATTCTTTTGACTGATGATGTTTATCCGAGCCGTTTTATGTGACACTTACCTTTACACAGTTAGAAAGCAATGTTCAAAGACAAGTCAGATGCTGCTTTACGTACAGAACAATGATCCCTATTTCTTCCGCATAATGAGGAATACTGGTCACTAATTAAATATGGATATCGGATCAGTACCTGGGACCCACTAATGCACAAAGTGATGAAAAATAAATTAAGTAACCCTATTGTGTTCATCTAAAATTTGGGCCTATGTTTAGTCAGTGACATATTAATGCTCAAACAACAACATAGTATTAAAGGTGCCTGTAGTAGTACAGCCTGGGGCCTTCCCAGGGAGGGCCTCTGACTGCTGGGTGGCCTGTGTCTGAGCAGAGTGCTGCTGAAAATAACCTGTGAATGAACTTTCCCTTGATATGCACTGGGTGTAGGACCTTGAGGTACACAGAAGCAGTCTGTGCGCCTCAGAGTATCACAAGGGGAGGTATCACCTCAGAGGTATCACAAGGGGAGGAATTACTAGGAGAGGTATCACTAGGGGAAGGACCTTGAGGTGCACCTGGAATTCTGCTGAGACGGGGTCTCAGCGGGGGAAGGACCAGAAACCAGCTGAAACCAGTTTGGGCTGGATTAATCTTATCAGAAAAACACCGTGATGTTGGGCACGAAAGATGGCATAATGGTGGAGGACACCTGCTTTTAACCAATGAAAGTAGCGCAGGGCACACACACACACACACCCTCAAGTCCTAAGAGAGTATAAAAGCTGGGGGATTCACAGTCAGACCTCGGACCATCCCCGGGGTTCGTCTCCGTGTGTTTACTTTGTATTTTGCAAATAAACGCATGTTCAACTCTGAAGACTGGCTGCCTTGACTCATCTTTGGTCATGAAGTGAAAGTTCTTGATCTTCACCAGGATTCGGCACATTGACTTAATTTTATTGTAAAAGTTTAATTAGATAGTACTTCAGTCGGGGAACAAGACTAAGGCGGGTCCTGACCGAACCACGTCAAAAGCCAAAGGAATCAGCATCAGTAACACAACTGAAAAACTCACATCAGTGCATCTCTGATTTAATTTTTACCCTAAAAAATTCATTAAAATGTTGTTGAATTAATTTTGATTGCTGAGGTTTCTACTAAACCAGCATGTGCTTTTATGTCTGGAGAATAAATCTATAGTTTCTACAGTAGTTAATATATACTATACAAATTGTATAGATGATGGATTTGATATATGGAAATGCAGAGAGACTGTGAAGCAACAATTTCAATGTAATAAAATATACTTATGTAACAGCATTTTATTTTAAGCATATGTATTCAGTTTGGTTTAGGTTTCATAGAATGATTCAGATATTTGTAAATGTTCATGAAAGATTTAGTGACATCTAATGATGACGTTGCATTTTGAAACCAACTCAAAACACCACTCACCCTGTTGCACAGTGGCCACGAAAATAATGTTTGTTTTGATGTTCTGGGGTTTTTAGTTAAGGGATATTAACTCTGGTCCACACTTTAACATCATAGCTGACAGTAATGCACATGGACACTGAATGTTGTCCACGATAAACAGAAAAATTCAAATAAAAACATCAGTTCTGAGCTACTGTGAGAACATGGCAGAGGTGACGGTGACCTAGTCCCTCTGTAGATATAAGCAGCTTATTCTAAGGTAATGAAAACATGATTCTTATTTTCAAAAACACAGTACTGGATATTATATTCTGTAACTGCAATCAGATAAATTATTACTCTAGCACACTGGGCCTTTAAATAAGAAAATTTACATCAGTCCTTTGTTTAATGTGGCTGATGAAGGAAAATCAACTGAAATGTGAATTATCTGTGAATTAATAGGATGAAGAACAAATCTTGAAATAATTATAAATTGATTTACCGGTGTAGACAGAGGGTCGGATGTTTCTTGTGGCTCCAGGACAACAGGGGGTACTCTGTCCACAGGTGGGGTGGTGTCCTGGACTGGAGCTTTTTCTGGAGTGTGTTGGAGTAGAGTGGATCCATCCGTCATGTCTAAAACTGTCAGAGGTGGAGAAGGACTCCTGCTGTCCATGGTGGATGTGGTGCAGGATGGAGATGCTGGTTCGTGCTGTCCAACGGGCAGAGACTGAGGAGCTGCTGAGACGTGGTTCTCTACAGTGTTAACTGGGCTTTCGTCATCCTGAAGGTCTGACTCCGAGTTTTCCTCTGGCTCCTGGTGAGCATTAACCTCCCTCTGTGGTGGAGTCGCGTTGGCTGAAGGGTTAGGAGTCGCCAGAGAAGGAGGTGGGGGGGCTGCCTGTGGAGGCTCAGGGGCCGGCTCAGGTGGGAGGGGTGGAGCCTGGACCGCTGGAGCTACTGGAACCTGAGCTACTGGAGCCTGATCTACTGGAGCCACTGGAGCCTGAGCTACTGGAGCTACTGGAGCTACTGGAGCCACTGGAGCCTGATCTACTGGAGCTACTGGAGCCTGAGCTACTGGAGCTACTGGAGCTACTGGAGCTACTGGAGCCACTGGAGCTACTGGAGCCAGGACCACTGAGCTCTGAGGGGCTTGTGGCTGCACCTCCAGGGAAGGGAGGGGCTGTGCAGGAGGTGAAGGACCAGCTGCCTGACCACTGGCAGCGTTTTCTGGAAGGGACACATGACCAGTGGGCGGAGCAGGATGGACATGGGCCGTGACCACAGTGGTTGGAGGAGAGCTGGGTTTGGGATCTATAACAGAGCAAATAATATTGTTAAATCTGTTCTGAATGAATGAAGATCTTAACCATCCATCCATGTTACCAGAGCCACCATAAGCTTAGTGTTTTTGTGAAGTACTGTCTTACCTTTTTAAGATCTTTATTAAAGTGTTTCAGTGGCTCTTTAGAAAATGTTCAGTCATAAAATGTCTTCAATGCGATTACATGTCTGGATGAAGTTAAGGGTTCTTTTGTCAGTTCAGTCTTGTATGGGTTATGTTGTGACAAAACTATAATCAAACAGGTTTTACACTGTAATCGTAAAACCTGCCCCTGAGACCCAATACATTTCTAGGTTCATTTCTGTGTTATGGTGCAAAAGAGTGAAACTACTGTCATTAAACCTGCATTTATAAATAAAGTTTTAACAAATTATTTTTATGGAATTCTTGATTTTTTTATACAGCTTCAGCAAAACTCTGATGGCAGTTTTCAATTTAATTCAATCCAATCCAATACTTTATTGTCTTTGCATAAAAAAACATAATGAGATAGAAGTTCAAGCATATTATTATTATTACTTTATGTTTTTGAAATAAATCCCTTTAATGTCATAAACAGCAGTAATCTGGGACATTCTCCAGTCTCCTCTCCTCACACTAGAATAAAAAGTACTGGTTAATGGACTTACTGTTGACGCCTCTCAGAGCATCGTATTCTTTTCTGATTTCTGCTGCGATCGTCCGATGCTCACAGGCCTCCAGAGCTTCGATGAACTGCTCCGGCCAGTTCTCCCTCCTCTTCAGACATTCCAGAAGAAGACCCATCGCATTGAAGTTCCCACTGTTTTCTCTTTTTGCCTCAATTGTTTCCTAAAGACAAGTGAGTAAAGTTTATCTTTTAAAATGTGTTAACTTTACATACAGTGTTGATTTCAGCTGAGACTTTTGAGGTTTGATAAACAGTAGAAGAAAAGAAACATATAGATACAGCAAATAGAAAGAAATGACAATTTATTAATTAATAAAACACAAAATATTAACTGACACTCAATTATTTGTATTCAATAGACATTATTCAAACTAAAATGCCCAACTTTTGCAGACAGAAACTTCTCCAAAGTACAATTCAACACTTAATTCAGCTACATCTTTCATGACTGATTGTATAAAAATGTAATTTAAGTACATGTACATTTAACAATAATGATTTTCATCATCATTATAATTATACTTATTGTAATATAACTCATTTTCTTTACATTCTCAGTTCAAACACTTCCAAATACTTCAGTGTTGTGTTTCTTTACTGAATTTTACTCATGTATATTCTGATATTGAACAAACATTTATCCTTATAATTAGGGATGCATCAATTTATCATCTGAAATTTACTGATTACGTAGAAATCTGCATATCTGCATCAATGAAAGAGGTGGAATTTAATGTCACTTTATAAGCTTTTTCATTAATTTCTTTGTTTTAATCTGTGTTCATTTAAAGATAATGTGATGAAGGAGTCATAGACAATAAAATAGCAACTATTTCCATATTTAAAATGAAGATTTCACCCGTTACAGAGGACAAATAACAACAAAAACAAAATAAAGACATAGAAAGTAACATGGGTGTCAATATCGGCTCAGACTTTTGTAATCGGTCCATCCCTAATTATAATAGTTCTGGACTTTCTGTCTGAAATATTCTGCCGTTTGCTTTATGGTAATAACTGTCTTTTGAGGTGATTGTGTGAATTTATTATGTACGCCGCAACATTAAATCAAAACAAAGAAAATTAGAAAAACACTCTGACCCACACAGTCAGATCCTACAGGTGTGTTTTTGTCTTCACATGTACTGGCATTTTACTGTGCATTACAGGCAGACACAATGAACAGTGAACAATGCCCAGTGAAAATACAGGCCATCTGTTGTGAAAATGGATAAAGTCTTAAAGTCCTATTAGGGCCAGATCAAGTGAAAGGGAACACCAGTGTCAAAAACTAAAGTTTCACCTATCATTTCTCAAATGGGCTCATTTTGTCGCTTAAGAACTCTATTTTATAGAACTGTTTACAAAATGTCAGTATCAGAAGTTCTACTGATCAAATTAAACCAAAAAGGGACTAAAATATGTAAATGCACTATTAACTTTAATAATATTTATTCTTGCTTGTATAAGTGATACTTTAAGTCTGTGAATCTGTAGAACTAATTATTCAACAGAAGAATATACAAAGGTTCTGTCCAATCTGCTCGGATATTATCTGTATATATGACTTCAGTTGAATATGGATGTTCAATCAAAGTTTAGGAGGACATTTGGAATGTTTGAGTTCCAAAGGCTTTTATTGTGACTACTGAACAAAGGGACAAACTGCCGTCCCCATGTCCCAGTTCCACCTGTCCATAAAGTGAAAAAAAATTGTTCATTTTGAGTCCCCGTGTCACGCAACAGTAATTTAAGTATTTTTACCCAAAATGTTATTTCTGTAAATTGTACCATGTGTCCTGTGAAAGTACTGACTGAGACCTATTCATACATGTGTTAAACAAGGACATAAGTGATTTAGTTTAAACACACAGACTATTTAGAACAGGACATATGTCCCCATGTCACCTCTTGACCTGGCCCATTAACTATCAAACCTACCCGGTCATGAGCAGTCAGACATGGCAGATGGACCACTATTTCCCTCGCTTTCACCTTCGACACGATAGTGGGCATTTTCCGCCGCAAGTATCCGTCGTACAGCTGATCACTGGCGAACGACATCTGTGAAATGAGACAAAGGACAGAATCAGACAGAGTCCTCATGTTCATGCTGACAGTCTGATAAAAGTCTGATAAAGTGGTGGAGTTTGATAGCTTTTTGCTGTCACTGAGCACAAATAAAATAACTACCTTACAGCATACTGTAACTCAAAAGGTCTGAGAGGAAACAGGAGTTCAACCCACTTCTGTGATGCGGAGTCGGCAGGTAGAGGGTTAAAAATGACTGACAGCTGTAACTACCAATCACCTATCAGATTCAGTCAGATGTGACTTTACTGCTCTACTCTAGTGTCTTCTCTTTTCCACAGCAAAGTGAAATTACATCAGATTCACCTATATCTATATTTAGTCTTTAGATTTGGACTGAGAGGAAACAGCTGCAGAAGGAAGGTATGTATTTTTACTTCCAACTGTTTGTTTTTTTTTTACTCATTTCACACTGAATCTTAGACTGAAATTATTAAATCTTCAATCCATTGCATAAAGATAATGAGCAACTTTTTTACATTTAATGTTCATTTTGGAGACATTGTGATTCATTGTTACTATTCTTAACCACTTAATACATTAGTTAATAATAAAATCTGCTGTCGCAAAGACTCAATTTGTGTCATTGCCCCAAATCAATTCATACATAATATAGAGCTATAATGATTAATTGACTTGTCCATCAGAAAATAATGAGTGACTTACTGTTAATTTGTTTAGTTGCATGGTCACAATAAACCCATTGATGCATTGGGAAATTTTATGTTTGTCAAAAAAATTTGTCATTTACTTGACTTTTGAAGTACAACTTTCTGATTTCTGTTCTTCAAATAAAAAATCTGATCTGCTTTTTGATCTTGTACATAGAGCTGATAGCTATAGTGATATAACTTTAAGTCAGCGAGCAATGTATTTTGTATATACAGCGATAATTATAATTATGTTGAATAAATACAGTATAATGGCACAATAATGATAATCACAGTGTAAATTTTTATGTTTTATAGTTTACTGTCACACTGTCAAAGAAAACACAAAACCTCTCAGAGTTTGGTTGTTTTAGTTAATTTTACACCTGTATATTCACATAATTAATTAAAGATACCTCATTAAAATTATTATGAAAGATCCAGACTTGACTGACTGTGAACATTCATAAGATAATTATCAATACTGACACTTATGAATGACATTTTCAATTCAGTGTCTTGAAAGTGTGAACATGTAGGTTGTCAAAGCACAATAAACATTTTAACCAAGTCTTCTTGCACTAATTTTTACATTTTATGAACTTGAATAACAGATAATTAACCTCCTGAGACCCAGGAGAACACAAATTTTTGAATTTTTTATGAAAAAATTGTCTAGACTGAAAACAGCATCACACTGACGCATATTATCAGATACATTTTAATTTTTTTTTCTCTGCAATGCCTTTTTTGTTGTTGTTGGGTTTTTTTTAAGATAAAGCTGTGGAACTCTTGTCCACAAATGTGGACAATAAAAATACCTGGGTCTTAGAAGGTTAAGATAATAATTTATTGCAGCTGTAATATAGTTAATAGTCATTCTAGGAGAGAGATGTGAAAGTACCCAGAAAACAATAAGATGACTTTACTGAAATCACACTGAGGGACTTTCTTAATTTCCTTTTATATGAAAGTGAAAGTGAAAGTGAAGACTGCATGAAAAGGAAAAATGACAACACTTTGCCTTGGTTTCAGTTATAAGAAGCATTTGTCTGCATAAAAAAAACACAAAGCTCTTCCACATTTCAAGGTTGTGTCTGCAGGACGAGGTAATGAGAGCCTGACTAGTCACTGATTAATCCCCTCCAAACCCCAGTTTAATATCTGTACCTAAACTGTCATACTCTAAACACACCTACACATGCCATTGGACTTTCAGGGTCAAATAGAAAACTAAAGCATACTTTTTGTGTTGGATACACCTTAAATCCTCCAGTTTGTTTGCACATAAACAGTGTTGGAGTTATCTGTCGTCAGGTCCAGTCAGGGGGAACGTTTGCACCTGATAACCTGTCATCATTCACAGCAGCGTAAATGCAGGACAGTAGCACAAGTCTGGCGACGTCTCAGAAAATAAATGTCAGAGGCAGCAGCCAAAGAGCAAAGTCTTCCTTGTTGGATAATTAGTCCACGGAGGCCATGTTTTATCTGTCACACTGTCGGATAAATTCCTGTGGACTTTCATGCAAGCACTGCACTAGTACTATTACTGCATTTACTTAAATATTTATATGATATGTTACTTAATACTTCTGTGGTCTTTTTTGTTTCACTACATTTGTCAGTTGTAGTAACTTTTCAGATGACGATTAGTGCTGGTGCAATTAATCGACGTAGTCGAAGTAATCGACCATGAAAATTAGTCAACGCGTCGTTTTACTATTGACCTATTTATTTTTGGTCTCCTGCCTGCTTTCAGCACAATTCAGGCAGAGCTAAGCTCTTTGATTTACAGTAGGAATGGGATCTCCCTGTGACCGCTGCCAGAGACAAGCCCCAGGTGCCGTGGCTTCGTGTCACGGGTGTCGCGGTGCTGCGGCTTCGGGTCACAGTGCCGCAGCTTCGTGCCATGGGTGCCGTGGCACCTGGGGAATCCATGCCAGTGCCTCGACATACGCCCACTGTCTCTCTTGATTTAGGTAGTTGGCTAGTCCAGACTGACTAATATGGCATAACTTAATGGAAATGCAGATGCTTATGCTTAGATTGTTAATACATTACTAGCGCGTTGAACCATGGGTTCTAGATGTAATAGTTTTTATGCTGAGGAGAGCTGACTTTTTTTGTCGGTGTAATAAACTTACCTCTGATACGGTTCATTCCTTTACTTTCTTTACTTTCTCAGTAAATTCCACTGGCATTTTCAGTTGAATAAAATCAGCTGGCATGTCTGTTTCTGCACATTTCTGTTTATCTGTTGCTACGTAACCTACTTCAATTCTATGATTCTGGGCATAGCAACGTGAGGGGCCATCGGGAGGCCAATGAATTCCAAAATTACTAATATCTCCCAAAATATTGGTCCTATACATTTGCAGTTTTCACTAGTCTCTTCCTCAACCAAAAATAGGCTACATAAGTATGCCAAACAGCAGCAGCCAGCTCTTTCTGGATTTTTTGTGATGCCCGAGACACACAGAGTCCACTTCCCTTTGATAATATAGGATGTTTTTGAACAGTTTACTTAAAGAGCTTCCAACAAAAGTCGGCTGATATCGATGTGAAGGTTAAGGTGAAATCCAGACTGGATATTAGGAATGGGCTCTCCTTTGTCTCCTCTCTTTGTCAGTTGCAGTAGTCTGACTGAATTCTTCCTATCACGGAAGAATTGCATGCCACAACTTACAGCAGTACTCACTGACAGTGTCCTGAAAATGATTGTGAGAGATATGAGACCATATTTACACCATATATATTCATACTGTTAAGTAAATTGTTAAGTCACTTTGCACTGGAAATTGTAAGGGCCTATTATAATATTTTGTTTTATATTGATATAGCTAGCCATTTACTTGAATAACTTTGTACAATTTTTTTTTGGAATGTGGAAAACATCCCACCTTGTAATTTTTTATTTGTTAATATTTAAGCTATTTATATTGTTTACACTTGTCATTTTTTGTTTGGTAATATTGAAGTTATTTATATTGTTTACATTTGTCATGGTACAGGTGACATTTTACGTTTTGGCCTGTGACTTGTATTCAAAATTAAATTTTATATAATGGCTGTCCCACTCCTTGGCTGGTCAGTGTTTTTATTACTATTATTTTGGTTTGGGATGAAGCTACTTGTTAACAACTGATCAGGTTAAACTGAGGGTCTCTTGTAATAATTTATAGAATCACAATATCACCCTATAATTATTTAATTGCAAAAGGTTGCAAAATAAATGTAAATGTCCAGAATCACTGTTTTAAGTTATGCTGGTTTATGACTTGAAAAACAACACTTCTAAAAATGATTAACCTGGGTAGTTTCTTAGTTGAAAAGGTATTAAGTAGGTAGAGTGGACCACATAATTACTATATTATTGTTTCACCAAGTCATGCAGCCCTGCAATACACTGTCCAGTCCTCCTTTGAACTATTGTTATGATATCTAGTCTTAAAATACTCTACTGGTTGACCTCTAATACACAGCGTTAAAGATTAAGCCAGTGATTTGCAACCTTTTTATCTTCAGCCGCCTTAGGCCTCTGTTTCAGATGTCGAGTTGTTAACCGCTCCATTAATAGTGTTTCTTCCTTCTAAACTTCATCTCAATATATGTTCACATCATCCAACATGTCAGTGAGAAAAAGTCCAAACACTGAAGACAGATGAGTTTATCAGAACTTCTCACTAGTCTCTGTTCATTTTTAAAGTCGGTGTTATTCCTGCCACTCCACTCAATATTTCCCACTGAAAACTTTATAAGGAACGAAGTCAAAGTAGTAATCATTGAAATGAATAAATCTGAATCCCTGAACATTAAACTTGATGCCATTCATGTAAATCAGCAGATATCAATGCCAGTTCATCAGTTTTTGAGGCGGTATCATTTTCTATTATTTCTAATGATTGCACATATGATGGTATATCAGTCAGATGGACCAAACCTGTTCTTCTAATACCTCAGTACTACAACTTCTGTACTTTAGCTTGTCCTGAAGTTGGATTACTGTGGGTCTGATTACTTCTCAGATGTTTAGAGCAAAGTTAAAAGGCTGTAAGGTGATTTCCAAGCATGCATGTAACTGTAAAGTGATGACAGACTACATATGAAGAGACAAAAAGCACCTTGACAGAACCCAGCCAAATGAATGACCTCTAAACAGCCTTCTCCTGGCCGTCTCCTTGGCCGTCCAAGACTCCGGGTTAAGTTTCATGCATAGCAGATCACGACTGGATAAAATCTCACTGCTATTAACCAAGTTTTCCTGCTATTTTATTCCCATAAGAGTCGACCGGAAGTGAAAGTAAAAACCTTTAGAGGTGTTGGCACAAATTGGCATAAATATAAATATAAATAATAAAATACAAATATATAACGAGCTTTTTTGGAGTTTAAGAAGCCTGAGAAGAATTTAAAACCGTTTTTATTGATGAAAATAGCAAATGAGTGGAAGATATGACGAATTAACAGTTGCGTAAAAACTATAAATAAACCTTTAATGAGCACAACCTAGCTAGTTAGCTCATGTAGCTCTTATTATACCCAGATATATCAATAAATTATATATCCTTTGAGTTAATTAAACGCCTAATTTGTGAGTTCGTGTCCGAATGTGATATTTAAAACTCACCTTTCGTGTTTTCCGTGACTTTTCTCCGGAGCGAGTCCTGCTCTCACTAAAGCCTCCGCGTCTTCTTCTCACACATCTGCGCAGCGGTTCACCCTCGAGCGCCCGTTCTGAGTTTCCATTGGATATAAAAGCCGCCAATCATAAACAAGACCAATAGGAGTGCGTCTATGCTCTGGAGGAGGCGGGGGCTGCTAATCTGAACCCTAACCGTGACCTTTGCTGTGCAGTGCGATGGGACACAGCAGAACGAGATCCAATCCCGATTTCTGGTTTACAGCTGTCTCTAATCCCTGGTTCTAATCCGAGCACATGGACTGGAGAGACAGAGGAGGGGGTAATCTGTGTTAACATAGCAGGAATTGAAATATATATATGTGACATTTTAATCAATATATTTAAAGGTAATGTGAAAATGAACCAATGTAGCAGAGTTTATGCATTTTAAAATGGTCCCGGTCAGTGTTTTACAAATATATGTGAAGTGTCGAACTGTCATTATTGCAACTGCAGTGCATCATATTCTTTTCGATCATCATATAGGTTAGAGTCTTATACACATTTTACATTCCATAATCCTTAGATATTTACAGCCAGTCACAAAACACGTGGTGTGTTGTTGCTATAAACATCCTTTACATTAAGCAGTTATTTCATTTTGATTTGATGGAGATAGAAAGGGCAAAACAAAGTATAAGAATATCACTTGTTCTGATCTGAAATCAGCTTTCTTTCACCTAAAGTGAAACACATATTTATCTAAATAAATAAATTTCAATCACTGAACATTAAACTATCTTTAAAAAAATCTTGGTGACAGTGATTTTCATTAATATATTCAAAGGTAATAACAGAACAATTTAAAAATGATCCCCTGTTGTAGAATTTATGCATGTAAACCACACAAAATGTGCAGTAAAATGGTCTATGTCAGTGTTTTACAACTAGATGAGACACTTTTAATCTAATATAAACACTATGACTGTTGTAATGCACCATGCCCTATCAGATCATCATATGAATTAAAGTTTTTTACTGGTTTTACGTCATATAATTTGTAGATATTTGCACATACATACAACACACACTGAAGTTGAGCCTCTGCATTTAAGCATTCACCAGCTGAGCATATATGAACACACTTCACACTGCAGACTGGGAGCTGTGGGCTGCCATGTCAGGCACCTGGGGAACAAATGGGGGGGTTAAGTGCCTTGCTCAAGGTCAAAGGCACATCAGCCAACAATTTTCCTGCTGGTTCAGGGAATGGAATCAGTGACCCTCAAGACTTTTCTCCAACCTTCTAGGCCACAGCTACTGTGTTGTTGCTATAAACTTCCTTCACATTAAGCACCCATTGCATTTGGATTACGTGGAGACAGAAAGGGCAAAGCAAAGGTTAAATAAATCACTGTTGCTTGTTAGAAATTAACTTTTTTCCACCTCAAGTCAAAGTAATATTTATCTAACTAAATAAATCTCAATCACTGAACATCAAACTCAATGTAAATAATAACGAAACATGGAACTGAACATCAAACAAGCTGTAAAAAATCAAGATGAGCATGATTTTGATACATATTTTTTTTGTCTTGCAAACATATCATGGGGGTTAACCACTTTATCATGTGCATGGCACCAACAAAAAAGTCTTAAGAAGTCAGTTACACTACTGACAGTGATCATTTTAGACCACAAGATGGCGCCATTCACACATATAGTCAGTTTATGTGGCTGCAGAATGAAATTATTCCAAAAAGACTGAAAAAAGACAAGTTACGTAGTAACAATCTTGTTTAATGCTTGTCTTTGTCGATCAGCTGTAAGCCAACAACATGAATGGGATCACATGGTCTGATGCACTGGAGGATTATGGGACAGATAATGACGTCATCCGAGATGTTGGTTTGTTGTAGTGCAGTTCTGTTACCTTCTGGTACCTGAAATACTTTATATTATTATGTACCTGAAATGCTCTGAAACAAGTAATGTCACATTCAGAACTCATAGAGCAGTTGTGGTATAACGCACACATTTTTAATGTCCGATATTCAGCTGCCTGTATGAACATTTACTGTTTCCTTGGTGAATTTCATCATTTATTATCATATAATCCTCTGCATTTTGCACTTTTCTGTGAAAATCAGGTATTTTCCTATATTTTTATTCACTAATTATGCACATTATCATAAAAGCTCAGAGTAAATACAAACATTAATATATCAAAACAGAGAAAACTGAAGAAGAAATGACATTCTATGAAGAGAGCTACTGTCCACACATATAATTTGTCTCTGTATTTAGATCCAGTCTGATATATGTGACGCATGAACAACAGGAAATCTAAAGTTTCAGGGTAAAAACAGCTTCTATAAACCAAAGTGAGCGTATTTAGTGTGACCTCCCTTTGACTTAACATTTCTTTAACCCCTTTTGTTCAGACAATATGAGATTTATGGAATTAATTTACTGATGTTTTAAACCAGTAATAATCAACATGAAGCAAAAATGAACTGAAAAATCAACAAAATTAACAAAAATTTTAAAAAATCAATAAAATGAACAACCAATTAATCAAACATAATAAATAAAATTCTCAACAAAATTAGTAAAGATGACCAAAATAATCAACAAATTGAACAAAAATGAACAGAACAATAAAAAAATGAATAAAGTAACCAAAATGACAAACAACAGTGAACAAAGTAATCATAAAATTAACAAAATAACTAACAAAGTATGTAAAAATGACCAAAATCATCAACAAAAAGAACAAAAACAATCAACAAATTGAACAAAATGAATAAAATAATCAACAAAACGAACAAAAACAAATAAAAAAACCTGGTATGATTCAAAACATGTCAGACGTTTCTTGTTTGTGCTGATTTCTTGTCACAGGGTCAAAGGTCACACTAAATACTGACTTTAACCTTTACCGCACATTTAGTTTAGTTTTTTGTGTCTTTTAAGGCTGGGCACATATTTCCTGTATTTTTTTCTGGTATTTGAAGGAAATGGAATAAGAAATAAATATGAATGAACATTTAACCGTGAAAAACAACAAAAATACATATAGAAAAAGAAAGAAATTGAGAGGAATATTAAATATGCATATTTGTGTTAAAATGTATGGAGTAGGTGGAAACTCTACTGAAGTACATATTTGTATTGTGGAAGTATACCTCTGAGGTACAGCGTGTAAAAATGTGTTTTTTATTCTATGTGTTGGTGTTTGTGAGTAGAATTGTGTCAGTGTGTAAAACAGACAGGGTCGTATTCATTTAGGTGGTGACGACGAAGTTTCAGTCGTAAAATAAATCTTGTTTTCAGACAAAGACAACACTTGTGTATTTATTTTTACTGAAGGCTGGAAGCTCCTTCCATGTGTCCTGTGTCCGAGTTGTGAAACAGTGTGTAAACTTTATGAGCTGCAGCGCCCCCTGCTGTCCACTCTGTCAGGTCCGCATGCTGCCTTCAGGACTGTCGTAAAAGCCTCGAGTGACTCCAAACGGATGTAAAACAGAAAATACTGCACAGGAGCCACTTTACTCTTTGTCCTTTTACAGTACATGTAGAGCACTTGTAGTTTTAATTATGGTCATGTCATTGGATTTTACTGAATCTTTCAGTCTGGTTGTTAATTTCAGTTTAATTTGAGTTATAACATTTTTGTTTTGTAGGAATTGTAAGGAAAGCCTGTATTTAAAGAAGCTGAAGAATCATTTATTTCAGAATTTTAGTATCTTTAGGGCCTGAGCAGTGGACATGCCCGAGCATTCCCGCGAAGGCCCTATTGTAATTGTAATGTTTATTATTATCATTATCATTGTTATCATTACCTATTATTCTTTCTACCTACTTTTATAATTGATAGTATTGGGCCAGATCAAGCGAAAGTGAACGTCAGTGTCAAAAATGTAAGTTTCACATATCATTTCTCAAATAGGCTCATTTTTTAGCTTAAGAACTCTATTTTATGGAACTGTTTACAAAATTTCATCAGATGTTACAAGCCTACTGAGCAATATAAAATGAAACCTATGTCTCATACAGTTCATATGTCTCTGTTTTTTTGTTTTGTTTTGTTTTTTGTGTCCTGTCTCTGTCAGTGTATCTGTCTGGTTTTTGTTTTTTTTTGGTTTTTTTGTGTGTCTGTCTGTGTGTCTGTCTGCTGTCTGTTGTCTCTGGCCCTGTTGTTGTGGGTCGGTGAGGTCGTCTTGTTTTGTAAGTATGTAGCTGTATTGTTGTC
>JAPQRQ010000016.1:23236829-23253162 GCA_037367365.1 Apogon talboti | reverse complement strand
ATCTAATCTAATCTAATCTAATCTAATCTAATCTAATCTAATCTAATCATATCATATCATAACAATAATTTTGATTACATGATATGCTGTACAATATTAACTATAGTCAGAGGTGATCTTATACCAAACCGGAATCAAACTGCTTTGTCTTTGTATTTATTTCAGTGTGGTGTTTGGGGTATTTTTTTTTATCTGAACCAAGACGTGTGTTGCGTTTCCGAGCTTTGGGGCGGCCCTGAACGGCCCATGCGCAGTCGGCTCCGCTCTCCATTTCAGTGTGTTGTGTTCAGCGCCTCGCCGTCCACTCTGACCTTTTTAGCCCCGAACAGACGAGATGGGAACGCCTTGATTTAAACCCCGTCATTGGCGATAAGTAACACCATTCACCCTTAAGTTGGACCTACAACATCGCCATCCATACATCTGTTTAGTGTCTGTGCCGAAAAGAAGAAACGGCGAGCGCTTCTTCATCCTCGCAGGTAAGCCGCAGCCCCAGCTGGAGCCGGTGCCGCTGGTGGTGTGTGTACCGCGGATGCGTCGCGGCCTCTCGGCTCTCCCGGAACTCGAGCCCCGCGGCTTGTGTTTGGGGTTGGAGGCCGCGACTTCAGCTAGCTTAGTCGCCGTACTATTTCAAAAGTTTTAACAACAGAAGATAAAATAAGTAGGCGAGGTTTGTGTCTTAAGTCCAGTTAAACATACAAACCGACGGTTAAAAGGCGATTTTGTCTTCTGAGCGTTACTTCGGTAGGTGTACATGGGCTAGCGTGGTGTTAATGATGGCTAACCGGGTAACATTAGCCAGATGCCGCTGGAGTTCGTTGCTTCTGAATAACTCGGTTTCGATAACAAACAAAATACAACTTTGTTTCACTATGTATGGATCCTCGTTAGGGGTTTGTGGAAATTTCTGGTTGATGTTATGTGTTGCAGCGGACTGACACCGCAATCCTCTGTTAGCAAGTGAAGCTAACGGGCAGTAGCTGTGTGTAACTCGGCCTTGAACTGTTCGTACCCAGCTGGACAGCGAGCTGGACGGCTTAACTTTGCCAGCATCACGTCCCAGTTATATCCTCTTATACGGGTGTGTGTCTGATGAAATAATCGGGCTCCTTACGCCGAGGAAGGTGATAAAACTCGGGGACACACGGCTAGCTTTGTCATGACTGAACATGTAATTATCCCCTAACAAGGAGTCTCTAACAACAATGTTGAAATCTGAAGTCACTCACACACAAAGGCATTTTGTTCTTCTGGAGTTGGACCGTATGGAAATAAAACCACAGAGTCTGGTGGAGTGTTTATATGCCGAGTACTGATTGATTTAATGTGGGACTTTATCAGGCCTAAAGGTCCCTTCAGTATCTTCATCACACTGTTCTCAGTAGTTAAAGACTTGTTATCTTTGTCGATTTTAGGCACTTTAGGGCTGGATGATAAGCCCAAAAATCTTGACATGACACAAATGGTCATATAAGTCTGTCCTTATGGCTATTGTGTCATATAATTTTTTATAGAGTAAAGTCTGATGATGATGATGTGTTGAGAGTGAAAGTTGAAGCAACCTGAGTTATTTGTGGTTTGCAAAAGATATAAAGACACTAAACTGACACAAAAGAAGAGGAAACAACATGACAGACATGGTAACATCAAGAAGGCATTAAAGAAGCAGTGGAACAAAAACACTAAAAATGAAGTGAAACATACTACAGAATGAAAATGGTGGAAAAGATGCAAGCAGACAAGAGAGAAGACTTTCATAGGCTTTAGTTTTTGCACTCCCTGTGCTTGAAAGTTTTTTTTTTTTTTTTTTAGATGCCTGAAATATAATTATATTTGGTGACCCAAACAAAGTGGCCTGCGACCCACCTGTGGGTTACGACCCAGCCTTTGGAGAAAGGATCCAAAGGATCTCAACTCTCAGAGACGTTCAACAGTGTTTGGTTTCTCTGTGTCTTCAGTATTTACTGTGTTTTTCCAAGTTGGCATCAGGAGACAAAACATCCTGTGATTCAGGAAAATGAATTTTATCTGAAAATAGATTAATTTACCCAAATTATATTAAAAAAAAAAGAAAAAAAAAAGGCAGGAACGGTGTTCTGGTTGATATTGTGTGTTGGAACATGTACAACTGACAGATTTTTATTGCATGAGACACAGTCCACATTTGGACAAAACACAGTGGTAAGATGGTACATTTTGAAAATGAAAGATTCTTTTTTTGGCTGATGAATTACTCATGTTTATTTGTTGGAGCTCTGTAAAACAAAGGGGTTAGTGTTTAGTTTTTATTGGATGTTCAGGACAAATTTCTATTCATTCCAGTGAAAAATATTGAAGTATTGAGTCTTCCAGACACAGACTAACAATGGCATTTAGCTCCTTGAGAGGCAAAATGCACACATTCACATTAGGATTAATCCCATAAGATTTTCATTGTGTTACAATGTCTCAGAAAATATCATTGACATTTCACAGCTATTATCAGTTACAATAATATGAAAACATTATGGATTTTTACATCATAAAACTTTTAACACTTGCTTGAGTCTAAAGAATTAACAGAACGTTTAACATAAGAAAAAGCTATGTACCTATTACATATAACTTAAGAATATTACATGTAGACAGATGTAAATGTCTGCTGTCAATAAAAACATACCTACTCATTTGTCACTAATGTGGCTGTAAACACAAATCCAACTGTGTTTAAAGACAGCAGGAGTCCAGTAAAATGGAAATGAGGAACATGACGTTGAAACAGTCTAGAAATAGTTAAAGAACAGAAAATCAAAAGGTCACATTGAAGGACTGTTAGGTTGAATTTTGACCAAAATCACAAGTTTTCAGTTTCAGAGCTCATTTCATACTACTTTTCTGATCTTAATGGATTCCTCTGCTGCTCAGTAATTCCATCACAAGAGATGTAAACAGACTAGTTGTGAGTTTACTCTGGATCTGATGCAGCCATTGCTAATTCACTTATGTGGTCGATAAGTACTTTATGGGTCAGATGGAGCTTAGTGTCACTGATCAGACATGTCGCAGCCCAGTCCGTTTTATGACGTGGAAATGTTCACATGGTTTTTGTTGTGGATTTAACTTGTAGACCTGATTCTGAATGGAGGGATAATGTTCTCAAAGATGGCTCTTGGCTCCACCAGAACTGTACCCGGTCCGTCCAGGCTCTGAGTGATGTTGATGTTCAGTGAACTCACCTGTGTGTCTGGTTGGGTCATGTCATTTCCTCGTCTCTCCTGGATGTTGACCTCAATCTGGACGTAGAAAGTGGACACAGGACACCACGAAGGGTTAAAGGGGGGTGAAAGCCAAAACCTGTGACCGACTGAGCGACGACCGGGCTGACGGGTGGGGGTGGGGGTGAGGGGTGAGTGAATCGGACGCTCTCTGGCAAGTTGTGATGATTAATGTGTTGATAAGAGGATCTGTCTGAGCAGCACAGACAGACAGACAGTACAGACAGTGTTCAAATTAGGTCCTAATCAACTTAGCCCATTCCTGACAAACTCCCAGGATGTAGTGCTGCACACTGCTGGACAGTGGGAAATTCAAACCGTTTGCTGTTATGTGCGAAGCCTGGTTTACCCCGACTCGCTCATGTCAGTTAAACCGGGTTAATCAAACTTTAGAGGAACAGGCTGCTGATTTCCTGTCGTTCCAGGTATGTTCACCTGTTTTAATCGTTTTAAAACTGGTTTCTGCCAGAGAGACACATGCTTTAGGGAACATTGGTGATTCCATCATATTATTCATTTAAGGCCAGACTTTTAGGAGACAAACAATGCCATGGTTTTAGAATATTACATAGAGTTTGCGTAGGTCTTAATGGGTTAAAACTACATCTTCCTCTGGTGCCTCTGTGTGTATGATTGATTGAGTCTTAGATAAATCAATATCAGAAAATAAAGCAGCTGTTGTCCACAGTCAGGGTCCTCTGACGTCTGATTTAGATTTAGTTGAAGTGTTTGTGTTGACATTTTTCTGTGTCACAGGCAGAGTGTTCAGGACACATGGATGCTGGCAGCTGTAGTCGACCTGTCACACCAGATTTCTGACATTTCTGTGTTGTATTGAATAAAAGCATCTTCTTAAAGGCCTCGAGACCATATTCATCCCCCTTCAGATGTTTTGGTTCCTACTCTTCATCTTATTGCTATTTGCTCTGTGATTCTTCTCTCTTAGACTTCTGAAATAACAGCGAGTAGCTGTAGCTGACGAGTCCAGTTGTCCTCTCTGATGTTGGTCGGTTAACTCTGCTCTCTTCTGTTTTGTCATAGCTGCAGCTGAAGACAATTACATGTCCCAGAATCCCCTGTGAGAGTTAGCAAGTGCTTCCTCGTCCACGTTCCGTCTCTCCCTCTGTCCGGTTGGTTGGATGAGTCCCAAAAAGCGACAGGACTGTGAGCAGTGATTGGGCGCTGAGCCAGACCAGGCAGCCAACGGGGATCCAGGTGAGTGGTCACATGACCAGAGTCTGTGAGATGAGCCTCTGTAACTCATCATGGCCTCAGCAGATCTGCTTCCAAACCTGGGTTTCCTTAGGAATCTCTCTGGTCCAGTATGTGATGCAAATAAAAGAAGAGCAAAAAATCAGTTTGACTGTGTAATGAAAAGTTAGAGGTTTTAATCCGTGTCATATTTACTTTTTTAGCCTGTGTGTGATGTGAAACTGGTCTTTAGTTACTTCCCATTTTGCCTACTGAAACCTGCAGAACCCTGCCTTTATCAGATGAATGACCAGCTACAGACTTTTCTTTACTTAGCTGCTTGTGTTGTTGCTGGTTGTGTGAATGTCATGGTTGTGACCTTTGACCCTTTAGGCTAGCCATCATGGCGGATGTGGACCCAGACACCCTGCTGGAGTGGCTGCAGATGGGTCAGGGCGATGAGCGGGACATGCAGCTCATCGCTCTGGAGCAGCTCTGTATGCTGCTGCTCATGTCCGACAACGTCGACCGCTGCTTCGAGACGTGAGCGTCATTCATTTTTATTTCTTATTAAGGAACTGTCCAGCTGTGCTTGAGTTTGAATGTAGTTTTAGTGCTGGGTTTTCAAAGTGTCGACTGTCCTCTCGGTCCAGGTGTCCTCCTCGGACTTTCCTCCCGGCCCTCTGTAAGATCTTTCTGGACGAAAGCGCTCCGGACAATGTGCTGGAGGTCACGGCCCGAGCCATCACCTACTACCTGGACGTGTCAGCCGAGTGCACCCGGAGGATTGTGGGAGTGGATGGGGCCATCAAAGCACTGTGTAACCGGCTGGTGGTGGTGGAGCTCAACAACAGGACGAGCCGAGACCTGGCTGAGCAGTGTGTCAAGGTCAGTTCATCATTCACATCCACAGAAACGCAGTCAGTGGAGCATCTGGGTCAGAACTGGATCAGAACAGCAGTGAGATGTTTGTTAGCATGTGACTTTTGTCTTCTGTGAGGTTTATCGGGGCTCGTCCTCCTGTTGGTCTGTTTTTAACCAGACTTCAGGCACCACATCCACAACCATGTGCTGCTAAATGTTCTCAATATTTTCTTTGTTATTGTGCCTCATGTCTGAGCTCTGATCTGCTGATACAACATGAACCAACTCTCTGTATCTTTTTTTTTTTTTTTTTTTACATCATCAGGTGCTGTTTGGTTTTTGGTTTCAGACATTTTTGAAATAATACTTTTATTTATTCTGGTATTACTCTTGCAACAAACTCATAGATTGTCATTAATGGTAGTTAAAATATGCTATTGAATTATGATATTTTTATTCCAGTTTATTGTGATTTAGCAGCACCATCTTTTCTTTGGTTTCTTTCCCTTTTGTCCTCTTGTCTTTGTGTTTTGACAGTTTTTTTAGCCCTATGGTTCAGTTTTATCCCACGTGTGTTTATTTTCCAGGTGCTGGAGCTGATCTGTACCAGGGAGTCCGGTGCTGTGTTCGAGGCCGGCGGTCTGAACTGTGTGCTGAGTTTCATCAGAGACAGCGGTCACCTGGTCCACAAAGACACTCTGCACTCGGCCATGGCTGTTGTCTCCCGCCTCTGCAGTAAGATGGAGCCTCAGGACTCGTCTCTGGAGACCTGCGTCGAGTCCCTGTCCAGCCTACTCAAACACGAAGACCACCAGGTGACCGTGAACGCACCATAACCACAGCTGCTCAGTAATGTGGACGTTTGAGGGAACTTTGAAAACTTGTGACATGTTTGGCAGCATTTTGTGTTTGATGCTCTTTGTGTCTTAATTAATCCTGTTTCTAGAAGTGAAGCTGACAGATGCTTCTTGTTGAATCATCCATGTTTTCTGCTGTTTCATCAGGATGAGAATGTTTCTAGGACGGTCTGTGGGGAAAAATAGAAACATTGCAAAATGTAGATTAAAGACACTGCATGAATCAGCAGAAACACAGTCAGCTGACCAATACAAACTGGTCTAACAGAGGCCTCATCCATGCTAATAAGTTTCACTTTCCTATATTTATGTTTTTTTACCTTCATTTAAGAAAGAAAAACCATCCATTTGACCTGTACTTTATAAAACATCTCTCTGTCTGGGTCAGATGGTGGTTAGGGATAGACATATGGGAATGGACTTTAAAAAATCTGAACTTCAGAGGGTGTTACAGCACACGTCAAATGTTGCTGTGAAGTGATGTCCGGTCTACACAACCTGACTGGTTGATGCTTTTAGTCATTGTGTGAAAGGTCAGAAAAATAAACCTCACCTCCACACACTTCACCAAATAGTATCGTACAAGTTTAACACTACACATCGTCCCCTCAAATAAAATGTTTCTGGAGGCTAAACTCTGTCAGTGTGGACCAGGCTGAGAAATAAAGACAGTATCTACAGAGATCAGAGCCTTTAGGTTGTTTTGCTGTGTCCTCTGTGTGACTGACCAATCTCCATCCTCCAGGTTTCAGATGGTGCTTTGCGCTGCTTCGCTTCATTGGCCGACCGGTTCACCCGTCGTGGTGTTGACCCTGCCCCTTTAGCCAAACACGGCCTGACAGAGGAGCTGCTGTCCCGCATGGCGGCCGCCGGCGGTACGGCAACTGGTCCCGCCTCCTCTTGTAAACCAGGTCGGACCTCAACAGGCGCCGCCCCCTCAGCCCCCGACTCCAAACTGAGCAACCAGGTGTCGACCATCGTTAGCCTGCTGTCCACGCTGTGCAGAGGGTCGCCGCTGGTCACGCATGTAGGTCAACGCACACAAAGCCCGCTCTGACAGTGAAATGTAAGTGAAGGGTCGTGGTTAACCTCTCCTCCTCTGGTCTAGGACCTGCTGCGATCAGCGCTCCCTGACTCCATGGAGTCGGCCCTGGGTGGGGACGAGCGCTGCGTGTTGGACACCATGCGGCTGGTGGACCTCTTGCTCGTGCTCCTGTTCGAGGGCCGGAAGGCGCTGCCCAAATCTACAGCGGGGTCGACGAGCCGGATCCCTGGCCTGCGACGCCTGGACAGTTCAGGAGAAAGATCGCACCGACAGCTCATCGACTGTATCCGCAGCAAAGACACCGACGCTCTGATCGACGCCATCGACACCGGAGGTACAGCGTTAACACTTTTAGACGATTGTGTGTACGGCGATATGATGTTGCATACACCATCATTCATATTACTGCAACTGCTATTGAGAAAATTGAAACGGCATCCAAAAGCTGAGATCGGGAGCTTTCTATTGGTACATAACCTATTATGGTAGAATTTGCAGTGAATTCTTGTAAATAATTGTATATAATAGTGATAGTGCTGTTTTGGAGTCGTCTACTAGTGTATTTTACTGTATTTTTGTCAAGTTTTACTGGTTTTTTTGCCCCTTTTTTGCTGCTGTTATCTGTATTTTTCTGGTTTGTATAGTTCATTGATAATTGTATTTTATCTGTAAATATTATCTAAATGTTCTGTATATTTATATATATCTAAATGTATAGAGCTTGCCAGGGCAGAAACGGATGCACTGGCTGTAAAAGAATCAGATGTTTTTGTCAGTGAAATGAAGGGCTCTGTCTACAACTAGGCAGAAAAATAAGAGACTATGACACAGGCTAAGAATGATTAGAAAGAACTAAAAATAAGAAGCTGGAACACTGACACAGAATGATCTAGACAAACAAACATGTTTGAGCACATGGAAAATAGTTAAAAGTTTATTTCTGTAATCTCATTTAATTTCGTTATGCACATTTACAGTAGTTTTTCATCATAAATAGAATTCAAGTCAGTTGTTTTTAGTTTTTATTATAGCACACTGTTTTAAAAATTTATTAGATATAGCAATAAGAATTAATGGCCAGATATTGAAAGTTAAGTTCTTCTTGAATAAAGGTGCAGAAGAATTTTCAAAAAAGACATTTTCTGACACTTTTATTGCAAAAAGAACATAAAAAAAAAATCTAGGCCTGTTACGATGTTAGTCCTTAAAAGGTTAAATACTACCAGTACAAGTGCTTTGGTGTTCAGGTGTCTGTCTCTGTCCTTGAATATTGATTAGATCCTTCTTCTCCCTACACAGCCTTTGAGGTGAATTTCATGGACGATGTAGGACAAACGCTGCTCAACTGGGCTTCAGCTTTCGGCACACAGGAAATGGTAACGAAGAGCCACTTGTTCCATTCTTCATTCTACTTTTTAAGAACGACAGCTGTTTGGTTCACATTTCAGGCACAGATTGTCAATCAGTGGCTTGTTGTTTCAGGTGGAGTTTCTGTGTGAGAGGGGGGCGGATGTAAACAGAGGTCAGAGGTCATCCTCACTGCACTATGCTGCTTGTTTCGGACGCCCACAAGTAGCAAAGGTACAACATAGTTTGTATTCCAGACTCGGTCACATGTTGAGTTCTGAATCAGTGTTGAACCATTGTGTTAGGACTCAATGAAAAAGATGGAACAAAACAAAATTAATGTAAACAATTGAATGGTCTGATTGGCTGCTGACCCTCCTGTTCCCATGGTAACTGTGTTCAGACTCTTTTGCGTCACGGAGCCAACCCCGACCTGAGGGACGAGGACGGGAAAACCCCTCTGGACAAAGCCAGAGAGAGAGGACACAGCGAGGTGGTGGCCATCCTGCAGTCACCTGGTCAGTGAACACACCACGGTGTCACTGTGTGTGAGTGGGCGGGGCCAGTCTATGTCACCTGTGGAGGAATTCATACCTGTCTCTGCATTTCAGGAGACTGGATGTGTCCCGTGAACAAAGGAGACGATAAGAAAAAGAAAGATGTGAATAAAGAGGAGGAGGAGGGAACCGAGCCCAAAGGAGACCCAGAGATGGCTCCCATCTACCTGAAGAGACTTCTGCCTGTTTTTGCACAAACTTTTCAGCAAACCATGCTGCCTTCAATTAGGTAAGAAGAAGCTCATCATGTCCCATGCTTGTTCTCTTATGTATATATTTGTTCATTTAAAGTGTTAGGTCATATTTTCCTGATTCTGTCTCTTTGTGGTTTTCTCTGCTGTTGATGTTGCTGATTTATATTTGTCAGAGGTAAAACGACATACATGAGTAATGTTACAGCTACCAGAATATATAAACCTTTATTTAACCAGGAAAAAAAAAAACTTGCTGAGATTAAAAATCTCTTTTGCAGTGTGTCGTGGCCAGGACAGCAGCACAAGTTACAGAAAATAGAGATTTCATCCATACTTCCACACTAAAAATGTACATAAAATACATAGTAAAACTCAGTTCTCAAACCAACCTAAAACATGCATATAAAACACCATCAATAATTGAAAAGGTACTAAAAGTTTATAACAATGTTCCTTAAAAGCATCTCTAAGCAGAACCTGATTCAATCAATGAGAAAAACATCTACAGCCAGATTTATCCTTTTCCCATTCATTTAGAATGACTTTTAATGTATTTACAGAGACCAGTTCCTTCAGTTTTATCTCCTTCTGTAGGTTGTTCCATTCAGTGGAACCAGGCCATTTAAAAGCTTTCTTCCCAATTCTGTTCTAACTTTTGGAACACATGGAGATAACAGATCCTTGGACCGGAGATTGTAAATGTTAATGTCAGAATATGTCTTTATTGGCCTTTATTTACCAACTGCTTAAGGTAAATGAACCCAGTCATTGCCTGTGTAAGTTCTCATTTGCCCAGGTCATTGTTCATCCTTAGTAGGTTGAAGTCTCGTGGATCAGAGATGGAAAAACGAAACAGCAAAACCAGTCCAGTTGAAAAACTACTACGAATGAAGCCAGTTATTGCTCATAAAACTGAGTATCCGACAGCCGATACATGTATACATTTGTTGAAGCAGTGACTCTGTAAACTCTGTGCAAACAGATGAATGTTTCAGTCACTTCCTGTCTAAATGTGTGTGGATGTTTTTTTTGTGTTTTTGTTTGTGTTCAGGAAAGCCAGTTTGGCTCTGATTAGAAAGATGGTTCACTACAGTAGTGAAGTGCTGCTGAAGGAGGTGTGTGACAGTGAAACGGGACACAACCTGCCCACTGTTCTGGTGGAGATCACTGCTACTGTCCTGGACCAGGAGGTAAGGCTGCAATTTGAACCCACAGGTTTCACGCTTAAGGGCAAAGAAGAGCATCAGCTGTGTCACATGTTGAATGTCATGATGAGGCAACAGATCATCCCTGTAATTAAGCAGGTCCATAAATGATTGACAAGTCTATGCAGAAATCCAACGCATCCGTCTGTTTTCCCCTCAGGACGATGATGACGGCCACCTGCTGGCGCTGCAGATCATCAGAGACCTGGTGGATAAAGGTGGAGATGTTTTCCTTGACCAGTTGGCCAGACTGGGAGTCATCAACAAGGTGTCGACTCTGGCCGGTCCGGCGTCCGATGACGAGAACGAGGACGAAGCGAAGCCTGAGAAGGTAAGACATGATGAGGCACGAAAAATAAAGACCCTGTACCTTTGTAAAATGATACTGGCACCTGAAGAACATTTTTAACACCATGTTCTCCTGCAGGAGGAGGAGGTTCAGGAGGATGCCCGTGAGATCCAGCAGGGGAAGCCCTACCACTGGAGGGACTGGTCCATCATCAGGGGGCGGGACTGTCTCTACATCTGGTCGGACGCCGCCGCCCTCGAGCTCTCCAATGGATCCAACGGCTGGTTCAGGTTCATCCTGGATGGAAAACTGGCCACCATGTACTCCAGTGGGAGTCCAGAGGGGGGGTCGGACAGCTCCGGTACGGCCAGCACAAACCCCATCACACTTTCACACACACGCTCTGTTAGTTAACACACACGCACGTTCTCTTAGTTAGCGCACACACATGCTCTGTTAGTTAATGGCCAGATATTGAAAGTTAAGTTATTCCTGAAAAAAGGTGCAAAAGATTTGGCATAAAAGACATCTTCTGACACTTTTATGGCAAAAACATAAATAAATATAGGCCTGTTATAATGTTAGTCCTTATAGGGTTAACTGGCTGTGTCTGGACCTACAGAATCTCGCAGTGAGTTCCTGGAGAAGCTGCAGCGAGCCCGGAGTCAGGTGAAACCAGTGACGGCCAGTCAGCCCATCCTGTCCAGTGTGGGACCTACGAAGCTAACGGTGGGGAACTGGTCTCTGACCTGCCTGAAGGAGGGGGAGATTGCCATCCACAACTCAGACGGACAGCAGGCCACCATCCTGAAGGAGGACCTGCCTGGCTTCGTCTTCGAGTCCAACAGAGGAACCAAACACTCGTTCACTGCAGAGACGTCACTGGGTGAGTCAGAACTGAACTCCTGCAGACCCGGACCCACCTCCTGGGTTCTACATCAGGGTGTGTTAATTAAACGGTATGATGTCTGTACAGGTTCAGAGTTTGTGACAGGCTGGACTGGGAAGAGAGGCAGGAAGCTGAAGTCAAAGCTGGAGAAGACGAAGCAGAAGGTGAAGAGCATGGCCCGGGAGCTGTACGACGACCACTTCAAAGCTGTAGAGAGCATGCCCAGAGGTGTGGTGGTCACTCTGAGGAACATCTCAACACAGCTGGAGTCAGCCTGGGAGCTGCACACCAACAGACAGGTACAAATACGCAGGCGAACAGGTACAGATACGCAGACAGATACACCAACAGACCGGTACAAATACAGACGGGCAGGTGCGAATACACAACATACACACAGGTGGGAATACACAACAGATGTACCAGTCTACCTGCAGACAGGTACAGTCGTATACACCAGTATATATTATCCGTCAGTGTTTTAACATGTCCGTGTGCGTGTCCTCAGTGCATTGAGGGGGAGAACACATGGAGGGACCTGATGAAAACAGCTCTGGAGAACCTGATCGTGGTTTTAAAGGATGAAAACACCATCTCTCCATATGAGATGTGTAGCAGTGGCCTGGTCCAGGCGCTCTTCACTGTCCTCAATAATGTGAGTGAACTTTAAACCCACACTGCATTGACCTTTGACCTTCTGCAGAGTCTCTGAGATGATCCGACATCTGTTTGTGTGTCTGTGTGCAGAGTGTGGAACTGGACCTGAAACATGATTGTAAGCCTTTAATGGAGAGGATCAATGTCTTTAAGGCGGCTTTCAGTGAGAATGAAGACGACGAAAGGTAACAGCCTGCATTTTATTTCACATTCCAGTCTGAAGCCCGTTCAGATAATATGTGAAGTGATGCTAATTAGTGACCACAAGTAGATGATGTGTCAGACTTGATATGACTGTTTCCTGTGTGTTTGTGTGCAGCCGACCAGCTGTTGCCTTAATCCGTAAACTGATAGCTGTCCTGGAGTCAATAGAACGTCTACCTCTGCACCTGTACGACACACCTGGTTCCTCATACAACCTGCAGGTGGGTCCCTCTGAGCCCTGGTCCATGTTCCAGTTGACAGTCCCATCCCTCTGGTCCATGTTCCACTTTAGTCCCATCCCTCTGGTCCATGGTCCACTTTAGTCCCATCCCTCTGGTCCATGTTCCAGTTGACAGTCCAATCCCTCTGGTCCGTGCTCTGACTATAGCTTGTGTTCATGTGTTGTCCAGATTTTAACTAGGAGGTTGCGGTTCCGGCTGGAGCGAGCGCCGGGTGAGACGGCTCTGATAGATCGGACTGGTCGCATGTTGAAGATGGAACCACTGGCCACTGTGGAGTCTCTGGAACAGTATCTGCTGAAGATGGTGAGGAGGAAACGCTGAGGACAGACAGAGCACAGTAGAGTCTATTGAACTGCAGTCTCTTTGACCTTTGACCTCCTCATTCTCCAGGTGGCCAAGCAGTGGTATGACTTTGAGCGCTCGTCCTTTGTCTTCGTGAGGAAGCTGAGGGAAGGACAGACGTTCACATTCAGACACCAACATGATTTCGATGAGAACGGGATCATCTACTGGGTCGGAACTAACGCCAAGTAAGAAAATGCACAGTTTAACGGAGGAGCAGCTGTTTGGAAGGAAAAGCGAAATGCTAGTAACTTAAAACAAAAAAAAAACCAAAGTCACTTTTTTTTCAACCTCGTGTCATATTTTTCTAAAATCCCTGTGAATTCCAAATCCCTCCAAATGCATTTGTTACATTTGAAAAGCATACCTCAGTTTAATTCTGATGTCATTTCTCTGACGGTGTGTGTCTGTGAATGGTTTCAGGACAGCGTATGAGTGGGTAAACCCCGCTGCCTACGGTCTGGTGGTGGTGACATCATCAGAGGGGCGGAACCTCCCCTATGGTCGTCTGGAGGACATCCTGAGTCGGGACAGCTCCGCCCTCAACTGCCATACTAACGACGACAAAAATGCGTGGTTCGCTGTCGATCTGGGCCTGTGGGTCATCCCCTCCGCGTACACCCTGAGACACGCCAGGTCAGAAAACAAACGCATCCTGATGGCGAGCTGTGGAATGATCCGACTAAACCACATCTCTGTGCTCCCATCCTCATTTGACTCTTCGTCTTCTTCTTCAGGGGTTACGGCCGCTCAGCGCTGAGAAACTGGGTGTTTCAGGTGTCAAAGGATGGTCAGAACTGGACGACTCTGTACACACATGTAGACGACTGCAGCCTCAACGAACCAGGGTACAACTGCACTCTAAACACAACATGTTATGTCATCACACAGATTAAACTGCTTATTTGTAGTAGTTTGTTCCCACTGGTTTTCTAAAGTCAGTCTCCCCATATGGACTCAAAACTTTCCATTTGAGTGCTGAAGTGAATACCTGACTTTCGAGCGAGGTAGGACATGATATGTCAGCCATTCTGTAGATACAATAACCTTTGAATTTACTCTGAATGTTAATGAATATCTACATGGTCAGTAAATTAAATATAGGAAAATACATGATTTACACTGAAAAAAAAGCAAAATACACAGGATAATATTATAATAATAACAAAACAAATGTCAACAGTAAGTATGTCAGTCTTTCCGTGATGGTAAGGTCTGTGATGACTTTATTTTAAAGTTTAGCCTTTAATACTTTGGAGTTCAAATTGATCATAGGATCTTGGTGAACGTCTCAGATTCAGTTGTCCATGTTTTTGACATTTGCTTTGGGGCTGCAGTTCAGTAGCAGTGCATGTTTCCAGACCTGTGGATGGGCCCTGAATGCAGCAGTGGTGTTCATGTCCCCATGTGGCGGTGTGTGTTTCAGGTCGACCGCCACGTGGCCTCTGGATCCGTCCAAAGAGGAGAAACAAGGGTGGAGACACATCCGGATCAAACAGATGGGGAAGAACGCCAGCGGGCAGACTCACTACCTGTCGCTGTCGGGGCTGGAGCTGTACGGCACCGTGACTGCCGTCTGTGAGGACCAGCTGGGTGAGCATGCCGTTCACACCCACCACATGAGTGTCTGAGGGTCTCAGCTGGAATCCAATAATAAAAGTTTTACATTTTTTTAAGTCTTTGATGTTCCAAAACTATGTAAATGTTCAGTCTGTTTTAAGATAAATTTCACAGAAAAACCACAAACCAACAGTGAACCAGTTTGGTTTTTAACCCTTAGATGTACAAGTGTGTGGACCCTCCACTCTTCCATAAATGAGTCAAAAATGACCCGTGTTAAAATTAATGTGGTTTTATGCCATGTTTGTCATGTTAAAAATAATTATTTGTATTAATTTTTGGTCCACAAAAGAATGATTTTGTGTTTGAAAATTTAAAAAAAAACATTTTTAACAATTTTAAAATGTTTTTTAAACTTTTGTGTTTGACACTAACAGGTGTAGATGCAAACCATCTGTTCCGTGGTGTATACTCCTCCTTTGGTTTTGCAGTAGAATGAATGAATGTAGAATGAATCAAAGGTTGAGGTGAAATTTTGTTGTAACTGAACATGGGTCATCTTGACCCACCTATGGAAGCTTGGAGTAGTAATACAAAAATTTCATAAAATCTATGAAACACAAGGTAAAAAATGTAAATTGTAAATAATAACATGTTTTTTGAGGAATACCTGGAATAGTTTTTGAGGAATACCTGGAATCTGAAATACCAGTAACTTTTCATTACAAAGATATTGCAAGAAATTACCTCAAGGGATCATTTTTGACCCACTTACGCATCAAAGGGTTAATTCAGTGTAAATGTATTTACAAGAGTAGTTTTATTTTAATTATGGGCCTTTTATAATAAACACTGATCTTACAAATCATATTCAATGTCATACAACAGCCCCTTTTCTACCAACATTTCCAGGAACTCATTTACCTGGTAAATGAATTCCAGTGTGGTTTGCGTTTCCATGTCAAAGTTCCTGAAAATGTATTCAGATCAGGCTGACAACCGATGTGGGCAGACGCCACTGGATTATACATGATGGGTGAATGGAAGTGTGGAACACTGACAGTATGTTCCACCAATTAGAGTTCTTAACACAGCCCTGCCCCCCTTTGTCCAGAGACTTTTCAATCCAGACTAAATGATAAAAGTTCTTGCGGTGGAAAGGGGGTTAATGTTTTATCCAACGTCTTTCCTCTTCTGGCTTTTCTAATAAAACCTGAAAACCTCAAACTAAGACCAAAACTAAAGAAAAACTCTACTAAAACTTGTCATTTTGTCTATATTAAAGTCAAAGTGTACCTGTCTGTTCTTTTCCCTCAGGTAAAGCTGTGAAAGAGGCAGAGGCCAACCTCCGTCGGCAGCGGCGTCTGTTTCGTTCTCAGGTAATGAAGTACATTGTCCCCGGAGCCAGAGTGGTCCGTGGAATCGACTGGAAGTGGCGCGACCAGGACGGAAATCCAGCCGGAGAGGGAACAGTGACTGGAGAGGCCCACAACGGTAAGACACAAGATAGACTGAAACCTGCAGGAGGAAAAAAATGAGTGAGCAGGATAACCAACAGCCCAAAACAATGACTGAATGGGACAACAAACAGCCTAAAAAAAAAACAACCAATGGGATGACAAACCATCCCAAAAAA
>JAPQRQ010000016.1:23201602-23222431 GCA_037367365.1 Apogon talboti | reverse complement strand
CCAACTCCATGGGTTTTACTGGTGAATCAATGTTGTAGAAGATGATGGTGTTTCCACGGTAACTATGGAGCCTCTGATCGTCCAAATGGGTCATATCTGATGACCATGGAAAGATGAATAACTGTATTTTACACCAATTATTGACATGTATTCATTAGGGGTGCGCATCACTAGGTTTCCTTTGATTCTGATTCAGAGGGTTATGATCTGATTATAAAAGGTTATGGATGCACCCCGCAATTAATTAATATTTTTTTCACTGTATGATAAGCACTTGCTATTTTTAGAACTTAGTGCATTTCTACTGATCCATAATGACTACAAGCTGATGAATCTGCATCCATTATCTTTTATTGAGACAACAAAAATGTGTCAACTGGAAGGTTCTACATGTACCTACAACATATTGGATTGCAAGGAACCAATGGGAAGATGGACATGCTTAATCATGTTCGTCGTGTTCCCAGAATACTCGACACACCCTGTAAATACTGTGGCTTTGGTCCTGTTCCCCTTTCCCCTCCACTTCATACAAACCTAAATGTTTCAGTACCCTTGCTTTTAACCCAGTTGTGGGCGCCGCATGGATTGGTTTTTCCTGCCATCTTTTTGTTTTGAGTGTGCATCACCATAAACTGTTCATGGCGGCGCGGTGTTCGCAATTAAGTTCCACCGTTTAGTTCCACCCTCAACATTATTAAAATAACATTACATTCAGAACATCAATTTTTGACATTTCTGCATTGATCCATAATCGGGCTCGTCTGCATTGCGATGCATCTAAGAATCGATTTTTCTGCATTAGTATTATTAATACTAGTATTGATAGGATTAGTGGATCAGCAGGTATCAAACAGTAACATCTGTAGATGATTTAGGTCTTTGAAGGTTAATGTTTTAGGAAGTGTTTTGATTTCAGTTGTTTGACCAATCAGACAGAACATGAAAGAAAAAAAAAAAAAAAAGAAGTCCACGTAGGCAGGTTTTCTTTTTGACCAGATTTCTCGTCCTTCATCAGATGGAGCCTCAGGACATTTTGTTTAAAACCTTGTTGACCTGTTGTAGTTTTCATCAGCTCTAGTCCGGTCCTGCTGTAGTTCTGAGGTGGGCGTTGGTCTGAAGTGTCCTGGGTTCTGTTGTTGTTCAGTTTTGGTTAATATCATGTCATTTGGTTAATGTAATTCCTCTGGTGTGTGTCTCAGGTGGACCTGGGCGGCGGTCTGAAGCCTCCCGGGTTCTACGTGCAGCGTTCCTGCGGTCTGTTCCCGGCGCCATTCCCTCAGGACAGCGAGGAGTTGGAGCGAATCACCAAACTGTTCCACTTCCTGGGTGTGTTCCTGGCCAAGTGCATCCAGGACAACCGGCTGGTAGACCTGCCCGTGTCCCAGCCCTTCTTCAAGCTGCTCTGCATGGGTGACATCAAGTCCAATATGAGCAAACTGTTGTACCAGAGCCGCAGCTCGCCACAGGGTCACGACCCCGAGCGCACGCACCTCATGCCCTTCCTGCTGCTGTCCGAGGTCCAGTCAGAAGCGTCCACCGAGGAGAGTCAGGAGACGTACTCAGTCGGCAGCTTTGACGAGGACTCCAAGTCCGAGTTCATCATGGACCCCCCCAAACCCAAACCACCAGCCTGGTACCACGGCATCCTGACCTGGGACGACTTCCAGCTCGTCAACCCGCACAGGTCAGACCCGGATCAGAACTCGGACCAGAACTTTATGATCCCAGTTCAAAATGGTCAGGTTCAACACCCATGAACTCATGTCAGTTCATTAACCATTGGTTTAGGCCTGGTTTAACAACCCAGTCTAAACTCAGCATCAGGTTTATGTTTAATGTTTAAATCCACTTTATAAAACTGATGAAAACTTAATAATGAGCACAAGGACTTAAAACGTAAGGAAACACAGACCAATCACATGACATGAGGACGACGGTAAAACTAATGTCTGGGTTTGATGACCTGTTGCAGATTGAACCGGGTTTAGGTTTGAACATAAAACACAAGCCGAGTATCGTATGTTTATTTCAAGGATGTTTTCCTCAAGCTCTCATCATCGTGTTGATGTGTCTTCAGTCACCGTTAGTGGTTTTTGAAGACTACTACATTTAGTAACATTAGCTAGTGTGTTTAAATTAAGCTAATGTCAGCTAGTTAATCAAATTTAGCAATGTTTATGAGTGAACAAAATTTATCTCAGTTGAAAACATTTCAGGGAAAAAAGCAAAATTTAGCTAACAATAGGAAAAAGAACATTTAGCTAATGTTAGCTAGTATGTTTAAATTAATCCAACATTAGCTAGTTAACTAAATTTTGCAATATTTGAGTGACTTGCAGTTGAAAACAAATATTTAGGAAAAAACAAAATTTAGTTACAGTGGGGAAAAAGAACATTTTACTAATGTTAGCTAGTGTTTAAATTAAGCTAACATCAGCTAGTGAGCTAAGTTTAGCAACATTTGTGTGACTCGGGTAAAAAACATTTTTTAGACGAAAAAGCTAAATTTACCTGACAGTGGGGAAAAAGAGCAACATTTAACTAATGTTAACTAGTGTACCAAATTTAGTTATAATTGTTAGCTGTTGTGTTATATTTAGCTAACATTAGCCATTGGGCAAAATTTTGGAAACGTAACTTATTTAAGGTAAAAAGATTTAAAATTTGCTAACGTTAGAAAAAACTGCTGTATTCAGCTAACGTTAGCTTATTTAATTTAATGTTATGGTACAATAACAACAGCTTCCACTGAAGGATGAACGAGGAAGTGGACAAATGAGAACTTACTGATGTGTCTTCAGTGTTTTTCTGAAATATTAATGTGTAAAATGGGAGACATTCAGACAATGAGAACTTTATTAGACAAACATGTAATTGAGTAGTTCTTAAGCTGATCCAGGGTCAGGTTCTATTGTGTCTCAGGTTTAATGTGGTTTAATTTGACGACGGCTCCTGTTGGTGGTGGTGGTTTAGGGCGAGCTTCCTGAAGGAGGTAAAGGAGCTGGCGGTGAAGAGGAGGCAGATTCTGGCGTCTAAGAGTCTGTCTGAAGACGAGAAGAACACCCGACTGCAGGACCTGATGCTGAGGAACCCCCTGGGCTCCGGACCCCCCCTCAGCATCGAGGACCTTGGGTAAAACGCTCACAAACACAAACACCCCCGCTGAACAAAACCAGTCAAAACTGATGATTAAAACCATAGGAAACATCTGAATGGATCCACTTTGATTTGAAACACCACAGTTATAGAGTATGGAACATTCTGGAGCAGATAGAGATCCCCATTCACTTCAGGCTGATGTTTAATAGCTTTAACATGTTCAGATTAGCGTGTTTTTCCCCTAAGCTTCTTGGTACCACCTACTGGACTAGAGGTGTAGTGCAGGTTCTTTTACTGATCTGAATACTTGGAACAGAACTTTAAGGTAGAAACACAAACCACACAGATTAATAGGAATTCATTTACAAGGGAAATAAACTCCTGGTAACAACAGTTCCTGGAAGTGTTGGTGTAAAAATGGTTAAAGTCAATGGGAGTCATTAATATTTAGCATGTGCTCATAGTTGTGCAGTATTTCCTGTATGATGCATTTGTACAGAACACATTTACAGTCAATGACATCAATATAATCAATCTGGTCAATGTGTTTGGGAGTAAATTTAGTTTTTAAGAGGAAAAAAAGCCTTGTCAGATTATCAGAAATGTTTAAAAAAAAGGGTCTGTCAGGTTTAATGGGGTTCAGGGTGTGAACATTCAGTTTGAACTGATTCTGTCTTAACTCATCTCTGCAGGTTAAACTTCCAGTTCTGTCCGTCCTCCAAGGTTCACGGTTTCTCTGCTGTGGATCTGAAACCGAATGGAGACGATGAGGTGAGATGTGACAGGTGCATGATGGGATGTGGCGGCGGTTGGGTGGGTTTGATGACTGACGATGTGTCTCTGTTCAGATGGTTACCATGGAGAATGCAGAGGAGTACGTGGAGCTGATGTTTGACTTCTGTATGCACACGGGGATCCAGAAGCAGATGGAGGCATTCAGAGGTAGAACCAGAACCAGTCTTTCAGTTAAAGCAGAACCAGTCTGTCAGTTAAAGCAGAACCAGTCTGTCAGTTAAAGCGGGTCGTACCCGTCTCATCGTCTGTTTCCTGTCCATCTCAGAGGGCTTTAACCGAGTGTTTCCAATGGAGAAGCTGAGCTCCTTCAGCCATAAAGAGGTCCAGATGATCCTCTGCGGTAACCAATCACCTTCCTGGACTGCTGATGACATCATCAACTACACTGAACCAAAGCTGGGTTACACCAGAGACAGGTGAGCATCAGACAGGTGGATCATCTGGTCTGGGCCTGCTTTGGGCCTGGTTCAGACGTGGTCTTGACCTGTCTGGACTGGGCCCGGTCTGCATTCTCATCTGGTCTAACTGTTGTTGTGTCCTTAGTCCCGGGTTCCTGCGGTTCGTGCGGGTTCTGTGTGGGATGTCTTCTGATGAGAGGAAGGCCTTCCTCCAGTTCACCACTGGCTGCTCCACACTGCCCCCTGGTGGCCTCGCCAATCTGCACCCCCGCCTCACCATCGTCCGAAAGGTAACCTGCGCTCTGATTGACCGCTGAGGGCAGTCTGACTCTGTGAGATGTTTCCAACCATGAGCTGTAACCTCATTCTGATTGGCTGCTCTGTTCCGGCCCGTCCCCCTCAGGTGGACGCCACAGACTCCAGTTACCCATCAGTCAACACATGTGTCCACTACCTGAAGCTGCCCGAGTATTCGTCCGAGGACATCATGAGGGAGCGTCTGCTCGCCGCCACCATGGAGAAAGGCTTCCACCTCAACTGACCTCTGACCCCGATGCCGCCACCTGCCCGACCTACCGCCGCCACACTGAGCATGCTCCGTCGTCTGTCCACCCGCCGCGTGATTGACAGAGCAGCCAGCCAATCAAACCAGCCGAAAGAGAGAGAGAGCGATAATGGACTGAAGGGGAGGAGTCAGAGCAGCGGCTCCTCCTCCTCGAAGGCTGAGAGTTCAAGAAAAAAAACTGATTCAGCTCTGTGTGTGTGACTCTGCCTCCTCCTGATCCGGACCCGGAACCCGACCCGGATCCACAACCGTCTGATCTACACATGAGAAAATACTAGTCCTGTCGCCGGGGTTTCCAATAATTTACCGACGCTTCAAGGATGATGAATATGAATGTTACCTTTGGTTTCAGTAGTTACAAACACATTTTACAATAAATTTATCAAAAACGTCAATATTTGTTTTCAAACAGTCAAATGTTGCTTAGTGAGCTGAATATAAAACTAGGCTACGTGTAGATGAAGCTACATTTAGCATTAACATTACCTCGCAGGCTAAACATGGGTAATGTTAGCCAACATGCAAAAAATGTAGCTAATATTAGATAAAAAGCTACATGTATTAATGTTAGCTAGTGTGTTTAAAGCTAACGTCGGCTAGTTAGCGAAATTTAGCAATGTTTACGAGCGAACTAAATTTAGCTCACAGTTGGGAAAAAATTGTCTAAAAAAAAAAACTAAATTCAGCTAATGTTGGAACAAAGAACTACAGTTAACTAATGTTAGCTAGTGAGCAAAATTTTGGGAAAATAACTTGAGTTAACATTAGTTAACATTTGGAAAAAAAAAACTGCAGCATTCAGCTAACATTTGCTAGCTTATTTAATTCAGCATTATCGCACAGTAACAGCTGCTTTTCACCTTTTTCCTCATTTGTTCAAAATAAGGAGAATTTACAACAAAGTGTGAAGTTACTTTAAAAACCTCAAAGATTTAGGATTAAAGGTTTGTTTCTGAATCCTCAGTTTATTTATGAAGAAAGTGAAACTAATGCTCTGATCGGTATCATGAAAACTTTAACGATCACGAGTAAAACCAAAGATGATGCGACTTAAACCCAGGACGTCGTAGTAACGCTGAGACGGACGGCAGCGACCGTCGGCGTCCCGGTTCGGATCAGGAGACTCTTCCTCTTCTTCCTCTTCCTCAGTTTTAGTGCCTGGTTTGACTCGTAGCTTCTGGGTTTTTTTTCAGCAAACAATCATGCTTCTTCTTTCTTCTCCTTTTCTTTAGTTTCATGATTTTATTTTCTGTGTGAGACTGTTTTGGGTTGTTTCTCTCTGTCCGACCTCCGGCTGTGAAAGGTCAAAGGTCAGAGTGCATTTTGTTTTTTCTGATGAAGCTATAGAGACAAAAAGAAACACTGGTTGCGTGCGAGGCTCTGCTCTCCTTGTATTTTCTTTGTATATTATTATAAACATTTATTTAACTCGAGTTGCAGTTTGAGGTAAACAGATATTTTCAAATGTGTATGCTCCAAAAAAATAATCATTAAAATGTTTGCAAAGTATGAACTGAACCGAGTGTGTGTTTGTCGTGTTTACTGTCGATAAAGGTTTACAACGGTCCAATGTTTCTGCTTGGATCTGTGAGTTATTCTTTTACTATAATGAACCCAATGTTTCATGACAACATCAGACTCTGAATCACACGCCTTCAAACTCAACATGTACTTGCAGATCAATTTAAGTCACTTTGAATGATGATGAGTCCAGTTTGTTTCAGGTGCAAAAGTTTATGAAGACAAATGAGCAGTAACGAATGTCAAAGTCAAGTATTTCAGAGTCGATGTCGTTCAGACTTGGCTATTGCCTTTGACCAATGAAACGTCATCACAGTCTGACAGATCACTTCCCGTCTGTCCTCAGCCGTCGGCCATCTTGTCAATGGCGCTGAGCGGCGCCAGGATCCGGCTCTTATTGGTCTCCACGATGTGTCCGTTCTGGATCATCTCGTCCAGGATGATGTGGACTCGATCCAGATTAAACATGATCTGGATCAACGGTTAAAGAAGCAAAACCACGACCTGGAAATCAGTGTTTTAACGAAGCGGGTAAAGGATACGTCCAGTTCACTCTGGAAACAGAAACCAGATTAAAAACATTCAAACCACATTGAAACCAGGTTAAATAACTTTCATCATAATAAACAGAAGGATCAGATTTATGACTTACCAACTTAAATTTTTTATCTTATAAAATTAATGAAATGTTTCTGAAAAACTTCACTACATTAAGAAAATACATTATTTTAGCAATTTCACTTTTAACTATTGACAATTTCTTTTATGAAAAGCTATTTTTCTGACATTAAATTATTGTCTGGGGTTAAGAATAAATAAAAGAATGACATTAAAATAAGTTCACTCAGAAGGCGCTGACCTCGTCTGTTTATTAGATAGAAAAACTAATTGGACCCTGTGACCTTGAACTTTGACCTTTTGACCCCAGGTTTTTCAGGTTCAACATCACTGCTGAGTTTCATCATCTCAGTTCTACTGTGACGGAACACAACCACAGACAAACAGAGTCAGAGCCGTGTCCCTGAACTCACCACGCGGCTGAAGTATTTGTCCAAAACCTCCACGAAGTTATGAACCAACTCGTAGATGGAGAGTTCGTTCTACATCAGACGAAAAACAAACAACAAAACAAACACCGCAGAGTCAGAAATAGGACAACATTTAGATTAAAGTGAGGATCAGGAACGTCAGAGTCAGACCTCTGTCCTCACTTCCATATAAATCTGGATCCACTGAATAAAAACAGATGAATGAGTGAGTGAATGTGAGTCTCACCTCACCATCTGAGATGCCGACCACAATGTACAGAGCAGCGTATTGACGATAAACCAGTTTAAAGTCCTGATACTCAACGAACGAACACTGGAGGAAAACAGAACAAAGGTCACAACACCTGGATCTGGTCTGACCTGGTCCTGGTCTTTGTGTCTCACCTGGTCCTGGTCTTTGTGTCTTTCCTGGTCTTGGTCTTTGTGTCTCACCTGGTCCTGGTCTTTGTGTCTCTCCTGGTCCTGGTCTTTGTATCTCTCCTGGTCCTAGTCTTTGTGTCTCTCCTGGTCCTGGTCTTTGTGTCTCTCTTGGTCCTGGTCTTTGCATCTCACCTGGTCCTGGTCTTTGCGTCTCTCCTGGTCCTGGTCTTTGTATCTCTCCTGGTCCTAGTCTTTGTGTCTCTCCTGGTCCTGGTCTTTGTGTCTCTCTTGTTCCTGGTGTTTGCATCTCACCTGGTCCTGGTCTTTGTGTCTCACCTGGTCCTGGTGTTTGTGTCTCTCCTGGTACTGGTCTTTGTATTTCACCTGGTCCTGGTCTTTCTCACCTGGTCTTTCTTTCTGTTCAGGCAGCAGCGGACCACGTCGGCCTCCAGCGCCGCCCTGCGGTTCAGGTCCACAGGTGTGTAGTACCTGGACAACCTGGTCTGACCCTGGCGGTTCACCATCAACACGAACTTAATCATTTCTGATACCTACAACAACAACAACTGAAACAACAACAAAAAAACACATGAGCTGACTTTTAACATGTGGTGATGCTACATTTACTATTATATCAATAATTTAATTCATATAGAATTTTACATCTGGAATGTCCGTGGAACACCTGAAAGCATCACCCCACCGTTTTGTTTTTTTCCCCAGCAAACCTTCTAAAATGCGGTGAAAAATGTGCTGTTTTGCATTTAAGATGTGTCTTATTAATCGTGAATATGTGGTTAAAATTTGGACCAACCTGTAACCGCTGTGTTTAATAACCCGTTAAATGCTAAATGAGCTAAAAACAAAAACAAGCTACAGGTCCGTTTTAATCATCCTCAGTCTGAAGGAGAAGATTCCATTAAAGCTTCTTGTTAAGTAATAAAATCCGTTTAACTGTGATTCAAGTATATTCAATCAGCGTTAAAATAAAAGGGGAAATAGAACATATTTTCAGCTGCTAACACCGTCATGCTAAGATGTTAACATTTCATTGCGCATGCTCAGTGAGACCGTCTTCTGCTGCGTTCACATACAGAATTGACGAGGGTAAAAAACAGCTTTACAGAGTCGCCGCTTTATTATGGAAGTGCATTGCACTCACGGAGGGAAAGGAAAAAAATAACATCTAGTCTTTTACCTGTGAGAAAAGTTCCATCTATTATTATCATAAGTGTTATTATTAGTGTTAATTATTGAGGAAATAAAGGTTTTTTTTTAAATCTAACAATATTAATATAAAATAGAAATAACAGTAAAATACAGAAAACAGATGTGCCTGATTTGATTTCTACTGTGTAATTAATTGTTTCCAAAAGTATTTGAATAAAAAGACACTCTCAGTAATTATTTTTGAAAGTTTCACAATATTCTAAGTTCAAGATTTTAAGAATCGTTCTCGTTATTTAGACGAAAAAAGAAATCCATTATTTCAAGGAAATTTATGTTATTTGTGAAGTCTAATTAATTTGAAAGTTTTTCATTTAGTACTTTTTTTCGGACTAATTTACTTACCAAATCTTTTCAGTTCAATTGAGCCTCTAATAGCAGGGGTGTCTTTCTCAGGTTCCACTTTCACTCCACTATGATCTCAAGTGGGCCAGACCAGTAAAATAATAACAGTGAAAAAGTTTAATTATATTATGATAATGTTTACATCTACAAAGTTTCCTTAAGAATCTAAATAAGATGGACAACTTGAAATATCTTAATAATAAGTGCAATTTTAACAATATTCTGCCTCAGTTTATCATTCGCACGTGTGAATTACAACTTACATTACAATTACAAATACACAACATTTAGTAACAGGTATAATATTGGTATAATTGCATTTACTTCTCTTGAGACATTTCAGGTTATTTACATTTTTTGTAAAATGCTAGTTTGTTAATGTAAACATTTTTATGTAATTTTTCTTTTTTGCACTAAAACAAAGAAAATTTGCAGTTGTCATTATTTTCAGGTTATTATGATAATATTTTACTGGTCTGACAGACTTGAGATCTGATTGATCTGTATGCGTCCGTATGTGGAACCTGAATTAAAATGATTTTGACATCACTGATTGTTAACATCTTCAGTATAATTTTTGCATTCCACAAATTCCGAATCGGTCCCTTTGGCGGGCCGGTGTCCTGTGCGCTATAGTAAATGGTGAAAGTCTTAAATTCTGTGTCGAGTTTCAGAGTAACTGTACTATAATTTGGTGATTTTCTTATTTCCTACGTTGCCTTTATGCAGTGAACGCCGCACCGTACTTTTGGATGACAGGATATTCGTCCCGTCGTGCACCGCGGCTGGATTCTCCATCTGTGATCCAGGGGGGAGAGAGAGCAGTAATGGCGGCCGGTGAGATCCACACACAAACACCGCGTCTCTGTCCGTAATCAGCCGCACTCACCGCAGCCCTCCGCGGGCAGCCAGAGACACGGAACGGCCGGAGACACGGGCCTCTGGGGGGACGGGAATCCTTCAGCAGACCTTTTACTGCCTGGGACTCGGCTTCTTACTCTCTTAAAACATACAAATAAAAAACATGGATGAGCACCCCGGCGGAGGAGGAGGAGGGGGAGGAGGAGGGATCGCTACGGGCGCTCCAAGGCAGCCTCCGCCGCAGCAGCAGCAGCAGCAGCAGTCGGGGAACAACGGCAACGCTAATCCGCCTCTCGGTGGCGGTGGAGGAGGGGTGATGGTTCCCCACCAGCCGGACGAGCTGCCCCGGCCGCAGCAGCAGTACACCATCCCCGGTATCTTGCACTACATCCAGCACGAATGGGCCCGGTTCGAGATGGAGAGGGCGCACTGGGAAGTGGAGAGGGCCGAGCTCCAGGTTAGCCCGCTAGCTCTGACAGTCACACATCCAACTTTGAGGATGACCGCAAAAATAAACAGCTGACGGGATTTACAACACCCTGCAGTTCAATTAGCTACACTTACCTCAACGCCGAAAACATTTTGGATGTAGCCAAGACTCTTCTAACCATCCGGACCAAAAGTAGCCCAGTCTGGAGCCCTAAAACCAGATTTTTAGCACTATTTGTCCGGATTATGTGTCTCTTAAAACTAACGAGGTGACGTAATTTCCCTCAACGAAGCGCTAGAAAAGAGTGACGTTAGCCGAGAATTGGAGTAAAAATCTTTGTTGTGTTTCCCCAGATGTGAATAATATTCCACCCGGATGGTTAGAAAACTCTTTGAGCATTCAGGAAATGTTTTCAGACTAGCCGTAGACATAATAGTTTACCCCGGAGGATGGTTTATATGTTACCTAGTGTTTATTTTTTTATTGGATTTAAGCTAGCGGTTACAGAGAACAACAAAACCAGCAAAAGCGTCAAGTCATCTTGAAATGTTTGTATTTTTTAGTACAACCGACTTCAGTTACTACTCAGGTTTTAGATAAAATATTATAACTAGACTTTATTCACGTAATGTTTGGAAGCTGACTGCTAAAGAGGCTAAGCTAACGGCTCAAATAGCGGAATGCCCTGGTTTACCGTTAGCGCAGCTAGCCGTTAGCTTCACAGTCCTGTCAAACAGCAACTTAGCCGATAGCCGTTAGCCGCTTTCTTCTCTTTTCGTCAAGTTTTAGTGCTCACGGGAGGGGTTTTATTGTGTGCTTGGGGTCGGTGTGTAGTAAAGGTGAAGTGAATCCAGCTGACTGTCAGCTAATCTTGGTCTGAGGCCATTTTGGTTTGTCACGCTAGCGTCATCGTTAGCATAGCTGCTAATTAGCTGACGGTACGAGACTGAGTTTATCGAGTAAATAAATGTGGTTTGCATCACATACACTGCCTGTGTGCGTTAGGAGCCAAACACACTGTATGTGGGTTTATTGTCTGTGATTGAATCCGTACACTGTGATTACACTGGTTGAAGAGGACAAGAGCCGTGGAACCAGTAACTGTGTACACGTTTTATTTACCTCAGTTCAGTTTGTCAAACGGTACCTTTGAAACCAGAAAAAACACAAGATATGTACAGAGTGAACAAAAACAACAGCAGAAGAAAATGCATATTTATTGAATACAGGAACCAGGTGGTTTCATTTAGAAGAGGAAGAACTAAGAATGAATCACTGTTTTTCAGTAGTTTTAGGTAAACTGGGTTAAAGTATTGAACTTTGTCAACTTTTTCATTTTACTCCCTACGTTTTGCCACAAATATCTGTACTTTCTACGTCCTATATTGCCAAAATAAGCTTTAGTTTTTATGCAGTTGGGGAGAATAATCTTAGTTTTATTTTGCATCATTGTGCGTCTGATTTCAACCAGAATGGATGAAACTGATCCGTGATTCCATCAGTGAATGTCACACACAACAAACAGAACAAGATGTAAACCATGTAAAAGATCCAACAAGACCAAACACACCTGTTGTCAGCTACACCTGACTACATCCACAGGAGGACAGCTGTTATTCCAGCAGTTTGGAAGGATTCCTGTGCCCAGCTGTTATTGGGTCATGTGATCTGTTTCAGGTGTGTTTGAACAGACAGAGGTTACACCTCAGCTGACTTTGGTGTCATTTTTAGTGGAGTTTTGAAGTAAAAATGTGCTGCCAGTTGATTGTTCGTGGAAGTGTTATGATGGATGCTTCAATCCAGTCTGTGTTCTCACCTTCACACAGCGGCCAATCACAGACAGAGGTGTAAGATTTACACCTCCACCTGTGTGTTATCAGACTGCGGTGTGAGCTGTAGATGCATTGTAGTGTTTTATCACAACACACCCTACAGCCGCAGACTGAAGTGTGTTTGCTCTGACTTGTTGTAGTGTCACTGAATGCCTTCAGCATGACTCCGTCAGAGTTCAGATAAGAGACGTTAAAGGACCAGTCTGTGATTTTCATGAAACCCTCTGTACAGACGAGCGGCAGCAGTGAGTTCATCCTCTGAACGAACTCTGTCAGTGACCCCTGTGGCTGCAGAGGTCAGAAGGTAACGGCTCCCATGGAAATGATTCACAGAAGCATCATAACGAACACATAAATCACAGCTGAGGGTTTAATGCTGACGCTGTACAGAACGCTCATAATATCACAACAGCACAGACTGAACACTTTGTTTCACAGCAGTACAACTCTCAGTTAACCCTCTGGTGTCCTGGTGAGCATATTCTGCACACTTTGCACTTCATGTAATTAAAGGTCATATTATTTTTCACAATTTGTTTTAGGTTTGAATTAAAAAGTTGTTAATTTTTGTCTGAATTTTCAAAATCTGACCCAGCCACTAAAATCAGCACATTGTAAACAATGTTAAATTACTACCTTAACATCCTTCTACCATGTGAGTACAAAATGCTCATCAACACATTTTAGAACATTTGACCTAGCACAAAAAAAAGCCATATTAACCAATGTTTCTGGTAATCATTGACATAGGTCAGGTTGCAGAAATACAAAAATAAGTAATTTTCATGTAGTATATTGAAAAAAAAATGTTTTCTGCATCAAAAGATATGGTTTGTTTAGATTACAAACATGGCATTTAAGGGTTAAAAATACGACCGTCAATAAGTATTTGGTATAAAACTAATTATAAAAAAAATTGACATTACTACAGAACGGTGCAGATTATTTGCTTTTTGCTTATCTCTTCTGGGCGAGATAACAGGGGGTTAATAAATGGTAGGTAGTTACTTGGACATAGATGTTCATTTTATCCAGTTTCTAGTAAATACAGTTAGTTTCAGACAAATAGGTCTGTGTTTAATAGGACAGGGATAATGGTAATCAGCTTTGTCCTCCAAACCATTATTATTTTATCAGCCTTTAAAAACAAACTATAGCGGACCTCTAATGTGTGAAATACAGTCTTCACATAGATAGCATTGCACCATGGATAGTTTATATCATTAGGGTTTATCTAGTTTAAGTCAGGGTTCACATCATTTCAGTGTCAGATTTGTTGTATTATTATTATTATTATTATTATTATTATTATTATTATTATTATTATTGTAGTGTGAAATATTCTCTTTTATTGTGATGTATTAATCAATGACAGACGAGGGTTGAAATAAAAGACGGAATCAGACTGACGTCGTGGAGTCTGACCCTACATACGACTCCTGTGGATTCATCCACAGCTGAAAATAGTCCCTGACGACATATCTCTTCCTGTTTGATTAAAACTAACCAGATCTTTTAGGAAATTACTGAGACTTTCACCTCATTTCCTTCCTTTCTTTTCTTAATTCTTTGCTTCCTTCCCAACACAGTCACTATGTTCTAAAAACTAATAGTTCCACTGATGAACAGTTTTTTTCTTTCTTCTTTTTAATCTTATTCCTGTTTCCTTCTTTCCTCTATATGTTTCATCCTGTTTGATTAAAGCTGATTTAGGATGTCTATTCTTTTCCTCCATGTTAACATAATCCACTCCTTTCTGTTCTTGTTTTATTTCCTCTTTCCGTCTTCTTTTCCTCTATTTTGCCTGATTTAAAGACTACATCATCCAGCTCTTTTACGACATAAATGACTCTTTAACATTTGAGTTAAAAAACCCCCCACCAGACTGGTCTTTTACAGCAGCAGAAAACAGCTGAACATGGAGCCATTTCCGTTGAAAGTGGTTCCTGCTCCATTTTAATCCTAAAGAAAAGCCCAGATGAGTCTGACTGAGATGTGTCCGATGTGTTGGTTCTGATTTGCCTAATCGTCATGCTGCTTCACATTAAACACACACAAATACACACCACAAAACCATGAGTAGGCGCTTCAGATCATCTTCTGTACAGTACTGGACCCCTTTCAGATTCTAAATGTCTGTTTCTACTGTTATTGAACCGAAACCTTTAATCACAATAGAACTTAATGACCCTATAAAGTTGATTACATGGATTTTAGTCCCTCTGTTGGAATATACATTTGACCAGTCAAAACCCTTGATAAAACTACTATGATGTAAATATTAGGGATGGAAAGATTATCCGATACGTACCGATACACCAACATGCATGTGCATGATCCGAGTGCACCGGTAGAGAAGCTGTGAGTGAATGAAAATTTTGGAATGATGTCGAGATGCATCGGTTATTGAATGTTTGTAAAATTCGATCCATTCAATACTGTAGAATATATTTTTACTTGCATTTAAAAGTGTTACTATTTATTTGGGTAAAGTTTGTCTTTTCTGAAGACCCATGTTAACGTGCGCCGTGGATTGGCAGATGTGTCCACTGCACACTACAGTATGAGCTCCACAGATGCACTGTGGCACATGCACCGTGGATGAATACTGATTGATTTGGCGAGGGAGCAAGAAGTTGAGCGTGGGAAACATGCAGAGAAATGACTGGAAACATGTCAGAAGAACAAATTTATCCTCCTCCTGTTTTGCCCCTTTTACATCTTAGTTTTCTTCACCATATCTAAATGTCTGTGGTGGTATTTTTATCTTTATTTTAACTATGTGGAGAAAGTATACCTAAAAAGATGAAACTAAAGAAATGCTTTCTAAAATGTGTTGGTAAATTCTAATTAATAATTTATGAGGAAACAGTTGGGACACCCTTGTCTACATTATTTAAAAGATAGAATCCTGAAGAAGCCTCTGTACCAATCTACACCTGACCAGGTCCATTCCACTGGTTTACACCTGACCAGGTCCATTCCACTGGTTTACACCTGACCAGGTCCATTCAATCTACAACTGGTTTACACCTGACCAAGTCCATTCAATCTACAACTGGTTTACACCTGACCAGGTCCATTCAATCTACAACTGGTTTACACCTGACCAGGTCCATTCAACTGGTTTACACCTGACCAGGTCCATTCAATCTTCATTTGAGGCATTAGAAGTAATAATGAGCATAAGAGTGTCCCAACTTTTCCTCCAAATATATTGAATTTTCCAATATACTGTATTTTAACATCATTTCTTTAGTTTAATCTCTTTGGTATATGTGCTCCATATCTTAGTATTGTTATAAAAAAATTTGAATCCCAGATATTTTTACGGTCTGTAAAACACAGATTTAAAGGGGTCGTCCTAACTTTGTCACCTGAGTGTATGTGAGACACGTGTTCTGAAATTGGACAAAAGCCAGTTTGTGAAAAGTCACGGTTTTATTTAAATAAATAATCCAGGTCATTGAATTGCGCTGCATATTCCTTTACAGAATGAATGTGTTGAATCAGAATGGGCTTCATCACTTTGTATCGTGACTGGGGTGTGAATCGTATCACATCGCGAGATGCCACACATGTATATTTAATATATTGGATTGGAGATACTGTATCGAGATGCGTATCGTATCAGCCTTACAACTAAGATTTCCAACCCTAGTAAATATACAAAGCTGGAATATACCAGTACTCCTTTGTTGTTGGATTTTATTCCGTCTCTACACGTGTCTGAAGAAAACATATGTTTTCTCGTGTGTTTTTGTCCTTTCATCCACATTAAAACTCCAGTGTAAGTCACTGAAAACCATTATTTCTAAAGCTCAGTTCAAAGTGTAGATTTAGTAAAAGTCAGAGTTTTAGGACTTGAACTTCACAGTATGAGACAAAATGCATTGTCATGTGACCATTGTTTATTCTAACCTGACCACATGATGGCGCTCTGCGGCGTATTTATATGGGTTCATGTACAATGGTATTGAAAAGAGAGGTGGGAAATACCTGGTTGTACAAGTATGTGAATATATGTGGCGTTAGATGTGTTGGTCATGAAACAGGGACTATGAACAGGAACTGGTGAAAGGCTCTGTGTTGACTAACGGAGAACATTCCCCAGAAAACCCGAGGTTTGGACAGACGTTTGAACTGTGTTTTTACGGAGGCAGAGGAGGCAGTGTCCTGATGATGTGTACAAAGCCTTCCACTGGCCCCGGCTCTGTGAAAGCAAACTATACTTTATGATAGACAACAATGACAGATTAAAACACTGCAGAACTTGGATTTAATGGACTTGTGTGGAAGTTTGTGGGTGTAGCTTCTCTGATCTGGTTCCTGTGTCTTCATTCTAACAGAGTACAAACCCAAACGCATGTTGATGTAGATGTTAAGAAAAAAATGAATCAGTGTGGTAAACGGTTTGTCAAACACACTAATGAATGTATTTGACTAAAAACATGCATTGATGTGATGATGCAGCTTCAGTTTAAAGTGGCAGAAAGATGTGTTTTCCCTCAGAGTTGGGTGGAGGTGGAGGTGGACACCGCCTCATGATTCTTTACACATTCCCTGAATTGTTAACATATTTTTTCTGCTTTATTAGAAGAGACGGAGCTTAAGGACGTCTGTCCACTTATGAGCCAATCTTCAACCTGTGTCGTCCTCTTCTTCGTCGTCTTCTCAACTTTTAAGTCAGATTGTTTCTTTTTTACATGAGCTTCAGTACGTCTCGTTTCATTTTCTTCTGCCTTTGTTTGCTTTAGGGGCTGTTCTTTTCTTGTGTCCTCATATGGAGAACTGAAGGTGTGGTGGTTTACAGTCTGTCACTGTAGAAGGTTTCAGACTCACTAACATGGGCTTTTCCTCAGGTTTTCAGAGAGTTTAGATTACAGCATTTTCCCTAAGCTTGGGGCAGATAAAAGAGTGAGTGAGGAAGAAAACTTGTACTTTAACTACAATTTCACCAATATTGTTGCCATATGCATCTACAGAAAACGAAGTTAAAGCAAATAAAGATCGTCCAGAAAACTTAACGTCTAGTAGAGTGAACCAGCAACATATAGACAATAAGAGCAAAATATCCATGTGCATGGATCTGACAGTAATTGAGCAGATGTATTTTGTGCATTAACCAACAACATTTCCAGACACATATTAGTGAATGTGGCCCAGTATCGTTAATGTTAGTAAAAGACCTCTGTGTTTTCCGGAACAAAGGAGCAGATGATTTGTCCAGTATTTTGCGTCAAAGCGATGAGAAACACTGTAAAGCTGCAGCTCGTGTGTGTTCTGATTGAGTCTCATTAAAATGACTCGACAGGTGGAACCCGTTGGCATCGGGACGGCGGAATTCTGATTCTCATCTGCATCAGATCATCTTTACAATGCACAGCAGAAAGCAGCGGTGTGTTCAGTGTCTGTAGGCGGATTCAGAGGCCGACGTGTACCTGCTCAGAGGTGTTTGTGTGTCTGTTGTGTGTCTGCGGTGTTGCCCTGGGACCGGCTGTGTTTCGGTAACGAGGGCAGAGCTGTAATTAGGAGGCCTGGCCTACTGGGCTCTGCTCTGACAGGACCCATCCAGCTGGACGCTAAAATAAGACGGGACAGAAATAACACACACACGAACACACGCCGAGGAGGTTCAGCTGCTCACTGCTCGCTAAGTCAAGACACGATTAAAGAAGTGCGAGTGCTTAATACTGGTGTGTATGAGCTGCTTCTGCAGAGTGGACAGAGGTCAGCTGGTTAACCCTTAAAGATCCAAACATCCCCCATCGACCGAAACCATCCACTGATCTAAACTGCTTAATACCTGTTCATCTACTAATCCTTTCAATCCATGTAAACAATTGGTGTAAAATGCAAATTTATCTCAATTATTCTTGAGATAAAATGTACAAAAACTTGTAAAATGAGAATAAAATGAGCAAAATACTTGAAAAATGAGAATTCATAGTTTCATAACATCCAGAACCCTGTATTTAGTCTGTTAACACTCAAAAACCAAAACCACCTACTGATCTTAAACTGTTTAATACCTGTTGATCCACTAATCCTATCAATACATGTCAATAATTGGTTTAAGATACAGTTATTCATCTTTTCATGGTCATCAGATATGACCCATTTGGACGTTCAGAGGCCCCGTAGTTACCGTGGAAACATCAAACAACAATCATCTTCTACAACATTGATTCACGAGTAAAACCCATGGAGTTGGATCAATGACAGTGGATGGACACACAAAATTAATTTAAATAAACAGTTAGAAAAATAAATAACATGACAAAAGAAGCAAATGATAGACTAAAATCAAGTAAAAAAGAATAAAATAAGTAACAAAATTAACAAAACTGAATAAACACTTTACAAAATCCTAAAGAACATGAAAAAATAAGCAAAAAGTCAACCAAAATTAAGTAAAGAAAGAATAAAATAAGCAACAAGATGAACAAAAACAGCCAAAGTGATAAATAAAATGAATAAAAATAAGCAACAAACCAACAAAATAAGTATCATGAACAAAAGAAGCCATCAACTGAAACAAAATTGAAGAAAAATAATAAAAATGGGCAATAAAATGGGAAAACAAGCAGCCAAACTAATCAATAAAATGAACAAAATGAATAAAAAATGAACAACATACAGTACGTAAGCATCAAGAACAAAATAATCCACAAACTGAACAAAATTGTAGAAAAAAATAATAAACCCACGTAGTTTGATAAATAATGATGGATGGAGACACTTGGCTTATGTTCAGTTAATGATATATTTACTGAAAGGTCACTCTTCAGTTTTCTCTGTTTCTGATATAATAACCCTCAACTTTACTGTGAACTTTAATGAACATCTACATGAGCAGTGAATTTAATGTAAGAAAATACCTGATTTTCAAAATACAGAGGATAATATTATAATAAATGATGATAAGTCATTTAAGAAAGGTTAAATAAAGAGAAAAATTCGTCTTTGTAATTTCCACAACAGTAGCTCTGGGTCTTCATGGGTTGAAGCCGACGCTGCGACACACATTTCAGACCTCATCACATCCACCCTGTAACAGACATGAACAGCAGCCCAGTCATCACCGTGGCTTTGACTTAGATCTGATCAGATAAATCCAACATTCACTCAACAAACTCAGTCCAACACACAGGTCAGACTCAGAACAGCACACTTGGTGTTTTTATGCTCAACTCAATGTTTAGCACAAGTTTTAGATTGAAACTAAGGAATTACACAGAACACTTAATATTTTTGTCATGTGGTCTGCAGTGTCTGGTACGTGTATGCCCAATAAGTGACTGATGGAATGGGAATAAGGTCACGCGTCATGTTAGACGTAGTATACTGAAGTGGGAGGTTAATTATAGATCACAGCCACAGATATGAGGTCCACTCATGGGGGAGTATAAAAGGATAGAGTGATGAGCGTTTCTAACAGGAAAACACCGATATGTTACTATTTTAGACTTTATTAGAAAGGATGGAACTGTTCAACTGAAACTCAATGTCAGACTCGTCTCTCCACAGGAAACAGACTTCAACTCATACAGACAAAATAGACACATGACCATGATCGTCTCCATTTTACTAGGGGTGTAAGAAAATATCGGTCCCACGATATTTCATTTCACGACACTAACGATATTAAAAAGTACTGTATCGATATTTTTAGGTATTTATTCAAATGCAGACATGGTGGGGGTTCATTTTTGTTTTTCTTTGTTCTTAAAATTTTTTGGGAATCCTGCAAGCTCTTTTATTTCTATATTCACATGGGTATTTTGCCCTTTTATTTGTATACTACAAAAGTAGTACTGTGATATTGCAGGTAATGCGTAGTTTTTTGAAACTGATAACAGTGTTTTGTTAAATAATGGTTATTTCAATCATCCTAGAAGCACTTTTTACTGTCTGAAAGAGGCAGATGTTAGATCCTTTGTTGGAATTGCACACAAATAATATAATGTTGGATGATACAGGGACTGTCCAATATGCATTCTTTTCACAACTAATACAATATGAACATTTGAGCAGCATCTTAACCTGAAATGTGTGTAAAACATACATTTTTAAAATTTATTTATTTATTTATTTTTTGTGGGTTTTTTTGTACTGGTAAAGCTGAATGTTAAAACTTTATTTATCCAATCCTTGCACTTTACATTTTTCTAGAGGAAACTTTTGTGATATAGCATTAGATCGTGTTCTGATCATATAAAAATTTGTTTAGTATTGGTGCATATTTCTGGTGTAAAATAATCTTTGAAAAAAACAAAAATTGCCTTAACAGTATCATGATATATTGTATTGTGATCACAGTATTGTGACTTGTATTATCAGA
>JAPQRQ010000016.1:23170016-23195680 GCA_037367365.1 Apogon talboti | reverse complement strand
TCATCACCAAGCTCTGCAGAAGCCTGATAACGATGTAATGACGCCCAGGTGTGCTGGAAGAGGGAAATATCTAAAACATGCAGGACACCGGCCCTCGAGGACCGGAATTGCCCACCCCTGCCTTATAGGGTTAACAGAGACAATGATGAGGAGGAGTAGGTAGGTTGTCTGTTCACTGACGGACTGGGCGATGTGTTCATGGTTTTTCCTGTTCTCTGATTTCCAGAAGTGCCTCTTTTGATGTAGAACCCATCTACACATTCAGAGCCCATGTGTAAGTAGAACTCTACTGTCTGTTTTAATCTGTGTCTGGGTTTGTCTTAAACCTTAATCCTAATCTTAAACTGTCAAAATACAGCCAGGCCTGGATGTTGCCTTCACTGGGACTATGTAAAAGTCAGATTCCGCCTCACACAGACTGACAGATGCGGCGTTCACATATTGGCGCTCAACTAGAAGCACAACAGAAAAAATAACGCAGAAGGTCACGTACAAGAAAACCAACGAATTCCTAAATTATACAAGTTTATGTTTGTATTAAGACCTGATGAGGCAGGTTTCCATCTAAACCCACACATAGAAACACTGAGCCCATACACATGACCGTAAAAATCCATTCAGATAATTGTCATCAGATCTGATGTGTTGACATGCACTTCAGAAATACAATAATCCGTAAACCCTGGTTTAGATGTTTCAGTCCATTATCCTACAGTGACGGTTAGGAATGGGAATTGATAAGAATTTAATGATTCCGATTCCATAATCGATTTTGCTTATCAATCCGATTCCTGATTGATTCTCTTATCGATTCTCATTGGGTGAGGGAATAAAAGAGAACAAACGGGTTTGTTTACATTAACTGTCTTTTACATTTTCATCTCTGCACAGAAAATATAACATATACACAAATAATAACAACAGATGGCAATCAGGAATGTTAAGGGGGCACATGCCGGTGACGGAAGCGGCGGCGAGTGGGGGCGGGGGGACCGTACAAAGTGAAAGTGGAACTTAAAACGCTTTTCTAATTCCTCTATGATGGTGCCCTGGTGTTTGCTCTGCCGCTAGATTCACAAGCATTGCTAAGTAGCATATCAAACGTGTGACATTCCTGCAAATAAATTGCATGCTGTGGACAACCGTTTTATCATGTTGGAGGTTATTTCCCCCATTTGAAGAAATGGAAGCTTTGCAAGTGTTCCAAGTGGCCCTGGTGTCATCTTTACCCATGAAATATAGACAGACTTTGGAGAGGTTCTGCCTCCACGCCATGTTGGCTACTTTCTAATCCAAAACAATGCAGCGTGAGTGTGATGTCATCACGCACGTGCAACGAAGGCTGAACCGATAAGCAGAATCGTTAAGCAGGCAGGCAAACGATTCCAAGGAATCGAGCTTCCAGGAACCAGTTCTTAATTCCCATCCCTAGTTACAGTGGAATCAAACGTCCTGTTATTTAGTTCTCTACGTTACTTCTGTTTTCTATGATGTAATAGGTTTTCCACACGTTCAGATGTAACAACTAAATAAATCAGATTAACAGGTATGCATACATAAACACATCGGAGTATTGGGGACAAATCCAGGTGTGTTAATCTGATTTTTCGTAATCAGAATACTGTTGTTGTCTGATAAAACAGACCAGATTATACTGTTTACATGATCAATAATAATCAGATACTGATAAAATGTTTTAGTGTGGATTGGAGACATAATAGTTCTGTTGTGAGTGTGATGTAACGTCCTGAGTGTGTGTCCGTCCTGCAGCGGTCCCGTCCTGTCCTTGGCCATGACCTCCAGTGGTGAACAGTGTTTCAGCGGAGGTATCGACTCCACCATCCAGTGGTGGAACATCCCCAGCTCCAATGTGGACCCGTACGACACCTACGGTACAGACGCAACACAACACAATGTAGTACGACATGACACAATACAGTACGACATGACACAATACAGTACGACACGACACAATGTAGTACAACACAACACAGTACCAATAACCAACATTGAGTAGAAGCGCAACAGCTTTAGAACACAACAGCACAAACACACAACTGATGTTCAGCCAAATAAACACTCCTTTTTTCTTGCTGTCATCCAATTAGACCCCAGCGTATTGGCTGGATCGTGGGTGGGGCATACAGACGCTGTGTGGGGATTGGCTTACAGTGGCATCAAGAACCGCCTCCTGTCGTGTTCGGCCGATGGAACAGTTAAACTGTGGAACCCACAGGAGAAGAACCCCTGCATCAGCACTTTCAACACAAACAGAGGTGAGACCAGAACACACACAGCGCCCCCGGTGGACACAGCGAGTACGACACATAGGTCAGAGCATTACCATGACAACAGAGACAGATCAGCTGCTATTATTATTCATGTCAGGCATTTTTAGAGGTGGGTATTTGGAGAAACATTAATGAAACCGGATGATTATTAGTGGTTTTAAATGGTTTGTAAAATCACAACAGCAGTGAAACATCCAACGTTAATGAGTGTTTCTGCAGAGCATGGCGTCCCCACGTCTGTGGACTTCAACGGCTGTGACCCCGCCCACATGGTAGCGTCCTTCAACAGCGGAGACGTGGTGGTGTATGACCTAGAGACTTCCCAGAATGCACTGGTGCTGAAGGGCCAGGGAGACGGCAGTAAGTCAACACACAGACAACAGAACCTTTTCCTCCTTCTTCTTCTCTTCTTCTTCTCGTCCTTTTCCTCCTTCTTTTGCTCCTCCTCCTTCTCTGTCTGGTCCTTCTTCTCCTTTCCTCCTCCTCCTCTTTCTTCATCTTTTGCTCCTCCTCCTTTTTCTGGTCCTTCTCCTTCTCTTCCTACTTCTCCTTCTTCTTTTTCTCCTCCTCCTTTTTGTTCTCCTCCTCCTCCTTTTTCTGGTCCTTCTTCTCCTCTTCAACCTCTGCTCCTCTTTGTCCCAGCTCTTCCAGGGTCCAATCATATCAATAAGGTTGTGAGTCACCCGACGCTGCCCGTCACCATCACAGCCCATGAAGACAGACAAATCAAGTTCTACGACAATAAGTCAGGTATGTTCATTGGAAAGTTCATCATTATCCTTCTGACGCCAGAAGGAAACGTCTGCGTTGTCTTCGTCCTCCCTGAACCCTGTCCTGTGTCTTTGTCCTCAGGTAAAGTGATCCATGCCATGGTGGCTCACCTGGACGCAGTGACCAGTCTGGCTGTGGATCCCAACGGGATCTACCTGATGTCAGGAAGTAAGTCTGGAAACACACATGTATCCACAGTAACCATAACACAGGACTACACAATAACCATCCTCATATCATTGACTTCACCTGGACTTTACCTATGAGTTGAAAATACAACCAATGATGTCTTCTGTCACTTCATTTTCTTTATTCAGTTATCTGATGAACTTCAGGACTGGAGAATATCTATCCACAATATAAATGACTTTTATTACATTTACAGCCTAAGCTACGGCTAACAGCTGCAGACATGATGTGTCCCAATATTTATGTCCATATAGTTTAGAAACATCAATATTTCCTTGAAGTTTAATGGTAGATGTTTCTTCCTCAGTGAGATGTGATGAAAGTAGATGGTTAGTTGTGGTAGAAAATTCTTATTTACAGTCAGAGCACAAACAAGAGAAATTTAAAATCATAGTTATGGATGAAAAAAAATCATTATTGAGACAAATGAAGTCCAAACCATCTGTGAGGCATTTTTGAAGCAAATATAACAATGTAAACCAAACTAACCAATGCAACGATATTGATCCCAACATAAAACTATATTATGACATTAGTCATTATTGTTTTGTATCCCAGACCCCTATTAGAAAAGAAACACCTGGATTCATTGTGTCCACATACTTATGTCCATTTGTGTATGAGTTAGGTAATTATCCTGTGAGGCTAACGATATGGAAGAGGGGAAAAGAAAAATACCATTTATTATTAAATCAGTGTTTTTCACTGTTTAACCTGGATTTATCTAAAACAGAATAAATTAATTTATATCAGACACCCAAGAATATGATTTTCTTTCTGTAGCACATTTGATAGACATTATCCGTCCCTCTTTGTTAAACTGCTGATTGGATCAATAAGTGATCAATATCTGATACTGATGGTGTCCGTCCTCAGGTCACGACTGCTCTCTGCGGCTGTGGAACCTGGACAGTAAAACGTGTGTCCAGGAGATCACGGCTCACCGCAAGAAGAGTGAGGAGGCCATCTACGACGTGGCCTTCCACCCCTCCAAGGCCTACATCGCCTCGGCTGGAGCCGACGCCCTCGCCAGGGTTTACGTCTAAAACCACAGCAGAAGAAGAAGAAGAGACTACCGCGGGGCGAGAGACACAGACAGACGCAGAGAGAGAGAGAGGCGGGTCTGTATAGACCGGACTCAGGTGTGTTCAGGGTCTGAGACGACAAGGACACGCATCAACCCCACGTTAACACCACGCCACACCAGGAGGCGGAGCTAAGCGCCTCCCTCCAACCGACCGCAGACAGACGCACGGACGTTCACCAACCGGACCACGTCGTGCGAAGGTTGTAAACGCCGCTCAGCTGATCTGTGACGGACGACACTACATGACCCTTGACCCCAAGTCAACACTACGTGACCTCTGACAGCAGAACGCGGAACGGAAAAACCCCCAGAATTCACAGCGGCGTCGGTGAGGACGCAGGTTCTACTCCCGTTCTCCGACTCAGACCTGGAGTCACAGCAGCGTCGCATACAGTTCAGTCTGAAACAGACCTAACTCTAAAGGGGTCACGGGGAGCTGATTTCAGGAAACGTATGTTCTTCCCTCTTGACCGTCATTATTGATCATCAGATGATCAGAACCGACGTTATCATTAAAACAGGACAGACCTCCCCTCATCGATGTCATGACCGTTGACCTTTAACCCACTGAAGGAGGTTGCACAGACGATGTTTCATCACAGAGTTTATGTCCGCCAGCCTGGTCCTGATCCTGAACCTGGTCCTGGATCTGGATCTGGTCCCAGTTGGTTCTGATCCTGGTCCTGATCCTGAACCCAGTGCTGGATCTGGTCTTGGTCCTGGTACCAGTTTGTTTTGATCCTGGTCCTGATCTTGGTCCTGGATCTGGTTCCATTGCTGGTCCTGATCAAGGTCCTGGTCCCAATTGGTCCTGGTCTGGGTCCTGGTCCCAGTCCTGGTCTGGGTCCTGGTCCGAGTCCTTTAAATCTATATCACATCACTGCGTTTATATTGAACCTAATTCAGCCTAAATGATGGTCACATGACCCGCTCCATGTGTGGCCTCAGGCCTGTTTGTAGAAAAGGATTCTGGGGTTTTTCCTTTAATGTTTCAGAAACAGGAGACGTTCGGCTCAAACTCTGTTGTGTTCTTTATTTAATCGTTAAATCTGATATGAAGCTTCAGAAACAGATGCAGTTATTTCACGTCCAGATCGAGTTCATCGCCACGTCTTCTGTTTCTGCCGCCGTTTGTCTCTGACATGATTGGTTCGTTCTGACCCCACCTCAGCCCCTGGTGGGCCAATCAGGGCCCTGCGTTTCAGCCACAGACGATTCAGATTCAGACCGTTTGTTTGTTTGTTCGTTTGTGTAAAATAAATCTAGTTTTTATATCCTTTTTATAAATGGACGACTCTGCGTCCTCAGTCCCGTCCTGCCATCACATCACTCACTGCCCCGCCCATCTACTTCCTGTCACATGACCGTTCACATAGTAACAGATGGAGCTCAGACTACAAGAGGAGGAGGAGATGGTGCGTTCAGGTGCCTCTGATGTCAGGGCTCAGGTTTAAATGACTGCAGTGACCAGCAGGGGGCGACATTTTATCACTGTCAATCTGTTGAAAACGGTGATAGTCATAAATCAGCACCATTTGGATTTGATTTCAGTGCAGTTTATCGTTAGTTACTGCATTAATAATGAGTTCTGATATACAGTAAAAACTCAGACATCATCACATACATATGTTAAATTTCTACCTCATAGTTACAGCTAAAGTCAAATATTTGAGAAAATACGAGTCGTTTTCTCAAACATTGTGAAAATCGATTATATAATTTGTAATTATGATAAAATGATTAGCATTAAGTCGTAAATACAACCATTGTCAGCCTCCGCACATCTCCATGGCAACCAAACTACACCCACTCAGCAGCATCTGGGACGGCAATGAGCTGTGGCGATCGGAAAACACCTGAACGCACCATGGACAGGCTAGTTATTTTAATGTCTGTGGTGCGTTTAACGGCCACATGCTGTCATTCAACTGTGTAAAAAAAAAAAACTGAAAAAAAAATCAGGATTTAGAGTAAAAGCAAGTTTCTGTGTCAATACCGCATTTTCTTAAGAGCACCTGAATGCACCACCGCTTCCAGCTCCTCCTCTTCCTCCTGGTCCAGGTTTTTACATCTGATGGTTTTTAGCCGATTGGAGTTTTATTCCACGTTTGTTTTTAACGTTTTAACTGAAGGGATTTCGACACCTCCAGACTCGTTTTCCTTTCACTCAGTTTTCTTTTCCACCGCGCTACGACTTACTGTGTAACTAAAGACTTTTTTGTTTGTGTAATGCATGATTAATACAATAAAGTATTTTTTCTAGTCTTCCAAAAAATGGAAAAAAGAGTTCGATCAGTTTGCGAGTTTTGATGAGTTTTGTAAGGTTTTTTTTTTTTGATTTACAAACTATGAAACAGCAGATTTTAAAGATTGTACCACAAATAGCAAAATACAACTGTTGAAATGTATATAAAATGTCTATAATAACTATTAAATGGTGTAAATGTACAGAGGCTCGTGGGTGTTTCTCGTAAATTGGGTTTTTATTTCAGTTGAATTTGTTGAACATGTGCAGATGTTCAGTTTTATTTGAAGGAATGTGGTTTTAGTCTTACAAAAACAACAAAACAAAAACTTTCAAAGAAAAAAACAAATGGGATAATTTAACCTGATTGTGTTTAGTTCAGGTTCACTTGTTCAGTTGAGTTTTATCGAGTTTTCTGGGTTTTTAAACATGTTTTTTTTTTTTTTTTTTTTTTTGGGGTGCCAGTTTTAGTTTGGATGATCATTAATCTGATCTGATCATTTACCAAACATGGACAAGTTGATGGAATCCGACTCCGACTTTCAACTGAACAGACTCCACCCATAGAGTTCAGAGGAGCTCTGACATTTTAACAGGAATCTGTAGAATTTGTGACGAAAAAAGAGAAAATGTCTGAGAAAAAACAAACATGGCTTTACTCTGAATTCTTTATTCTGTTTAACTGAACACATCTGATCAGTTACAGTAGGGCTGTCAAACATGCGGCCCGTGGACCAAAACCAGCTGCCAAAGGATCCAATCTGGGCCACTGAGATATTAACAATAAAGGATGTTAGGATGTGAGTTCAGGTTCCACATTCAGACCAATATGATCTAAAGAGGGTCAGACCAGTCAAATACCATCATAATAACCTGGAAATAATGACAACTACATATGTTTCTCTTTTAGTGTAAAACAGTGAAATTATATGAAAATATTTATAAACTATTCTTGCACAAAAAATGTGAATAACATGAACAAATATGAACCTGAAATGTCAAAAAAAAAGAAGTGTAGTTGTACCAATATTCTTCTGCCTGTTATTAAATATTTTGTGTTTGGCGCTGTGCCACGGCAAAGCCTTACCAGCGGAAACACTGAAACATTTTCATCATGTAATGTGACTTTTCACTGTAAAACAGAGAAAAGTTTGTATTTATCATTATTTCGAGGTTATTGTGTTATTTTACTGGTCTGACCCCCTTTAGATCATACTGGTCTGACTGTGGAACCAGGTTGGGTTCGCCGTTCGGTGTGTTTCATGTCATCAGGTCGTGTATCTGGATGCGTGAACGGCCTCCACCACCGTGTGACGCAGCTTCGGCTCTGGCGGCCTGGTCGTCACGGTAACCGGGGCAGGGTTTACTGTGAGCAGAGCGTAGCGCCCTGCGATGGTGCGTTCGCTGACTGTCAGGGAGTCGAGGTGCTGCTGCAGCAGGACCTTCAGCTGCTGGTTGTCTCTCAGCAGCTCCTCGCGCCGTTTCCTCATGGCTTCTCTGAGCTGCAGCGATGAGTTGTACCGACCAATCAGATGTCGCAGCTCCGGGAGCCCCTCCTGCTTCTCCTGGAAGAATGAGAACTTTATTTATGTGGAGCCTTTAAAAATCAAAAAGACTACGTTAAAAACGGGAATGGAAAGGCACAAAACACAAACAAGAATGAAAAGATAAACCAGGAATAATGCCTTCAGGTGCTATGGGGAAGATGATCCTTTCCACTTGTGAATTACAAGTGCGTTGTGTTCAAGTGCTTTTGTTGGCTGACACAATTTACGGTGACCTGCAACTTGGTTAAATCAGTTTTGGTCGTGTTAATTCATCCGATACAGCATTTTTTTTTTTGTTAATTTGTTTTGTTTTGAAACTTGTGTATATTGTGCAAAATCATCAGTTAACAGCAGCAAAATGTTAATAAAAGTTGGGATTTTATTTTATTTTTTTATCATTGGCAATGAATTCCTTGTTGCTCTCCACCATGTTGAAAAGGTCAAAGGTCAACATTTCTTCCAGTTCTCCAGTGGAAAATACGAAGTGAGGGGGTGCCATTTTGGAGTTCGTAACTAGTATTGACCATAATTCCCATAGTGCATGAAGGCAGCACCAGTCTTGGAAAACCTGGAAAAGTCATTAAATTAAGTAAAAATCATCAAAAAAGGAGGAAACCTCAGATTTAGACGCTGAAGAAAACTCAAGTTTTCCGTTCGTGAAGGTTCAGGTACTGTTATGCATCATTTTCTATTTATATTATTTAACTTCAGTAGAAAACACCTCATTAGTTCCCTGTATTAGTTTTATTTGAAGTGAAACTGAAAATGAGCAACAATTAGTTTTCATCCAATAATTAATGGAGTCAAATTCATGTGAACAGACATTTAGTCAAACTGTGAACTCATTAAAACAACTTCACCACAAATAAATGAAGTTCAGTTCAGACCTGGACCATTGGCCGTGTGAGATCTGTGTCGATCCAGTCCAGGACCCGAACTCACCAGTCCCTGTCGGTCTGTCTCAGCCTTGTCTTCTTCTCCTGTGAACTCCTGATGTTTGTCCTCCAGATTCTTACAAATGTCTGAAAGACGAAGCAGCTTCTCGCCCTGAAAGAGCAAACGGCACAGGGTCAGAGGTCAGAGGTCAGGGGGTGGAGTCTGAGGGTGCCTCTGAGGCCTCCACCTGTAAGATGACGTCCTGGAGCGTCCTGGCAGCCCGGTCGCTCTGGACACTGAGGACTGTCAGCTGCTTCTGGGCCCGGTTCCGAGCCTCCGTCAGCTGGTCCTGGAGCCGGTAGGTTTTACGGGTCACGGCTGCTTTGGACGAGATCAGGTCGTGGACTACCGGTTCCTGTTCGGCCTGACTGGAGTTCAGCAACGTCCACAACGCAGAGACAGACTTCTGAAGAGGATGGACACAGAGACGATGAAGATGAACCCGGATCAGAGGCAGAACCGTCGTCAGGATTCAGGACAGAGTGATAGTTTGTGGACATGTTCACGCTGTGATGGTCTCAAGTGTTTCTGGTTCTGGGTTCTGACCTGCATGTCCTGGGCCTTCTTCACGTCCTGGTCCATCTCTCGGATCTGCCTCTGTGTTTTCGCCTCCAGAAGCTCCAGCTGTTTCTTGTTGTTGGTGTAATTCTGTCGAGCGTCCTGGACCAGAACCGCCTTCGGGCCCTTCAGCTCCTTCGACTGTTCGAGCACAATTGCCTTCTGTAAAAACAGGAGACAGAGAAAGACCTGGATCAGGACCTGGACCTAGGTCAAGACCGTGGATTAGGACTGTGGATCAGGACCTGAATCAGGACCTAAGTCAGTTCTGTTCCTGGACCTGGGTCAGTCCTGTACCTGGACCTGGACTTGGGCCAGTCCTGTTCCTGGACCCAGGTCAGTCCTGTTCCTGGACCCAGGTCAGTCCTTGGGCCTGGGTCAGTCCTGTACCTTGTCCATCAGTAAGTTGTGGAAGAAGGCGATGCTCTGATTGTAGACGTTGTGAATCTCATCCATCACAGACTCGTATTTCTGGTCAAGTTTGAGGGATTCTTGGTTCAGGTCTGAGTATCTGTGCCGAGTCTGATCTGCCATGACCCTCCTGAGGCACAAAGACAACAAAAAACAGCAAAAACCTTGTCAAAGAACCAGGACACAGGAGCTGAGAGAATCACCTGCATCCATATATGTAGGCTTACTGTTAAATGTGATGTCATCTGATGTCAGACTCTTGTGAACAGTCTATGTCCTGAAGTGACGTCACATACATCACACTGAGTTTATGAGTAAATATGGATCTAGTTCCGCCTCCATTGTGACGTGTGTCACAATTCAATGATGTAAAAGTCTGATGAAGTTTAAGACCAAATATGAAACACTCTGTTCACAGTGCAACTAAAACTGACCCAAATCTGACCTTTTAGTCCATATGTAATTCATATCTGATTATTTATGACAGTCTGAACAGAACAGATCAGAACCAGGACACTTTCATATCTGGTCCTGAATCGGATTCATATCTGAAGTTTTTAATGTGACTTCAGGACAAACAGAATTTAAGCAAAACATCAGAACTGATCCTCAGGACCTGCAGCGTGAACAGGACCGTTGGAGAGGCTCAGTGTCTGATGACATCACCTTCTACCAGTGTTTGTGTTCACCTGTCGGAGCTGAAGGTGTTGCCCAGGTTTTTGACTCCGCCCTCCCACTGCTGCTGCACCAGTGCCAGCCTCTGCTGCTGCAGGCTCCAAAGGGCCTCCAGGTGCTGCAGGTGACAGCGTTGCACCTGAGCCTGCTGACGCTCCGCCTCCAGCAGTTGACCCTCCAGGTTCTGCAGGAAGTGACAAAGCACACACGTCAGCACTCGATCTGCATCCACCTAAGTCCAGATCCTTCAGACTCTGGATCTGCTAGACTCCAGATCCTTAAGGGTGTGAATCCTCCAGAGTGTGGATTCTGAAGGGTTCAGATCCTTCAGAGTCCAGATCCACCAGAGCGGATTCCTCCAGAATCTCACCTTGATGACGCCGTCCAGCCCGTCCAACTCCCCCTCAAAGGTCTGACTCATGATGGACACCTGGTTCTGGAGCTCAGCGGTTCGGGTCTGACGCAGGATGGAACGCCAGCTCTCGTTGATCTTCAGCAGGTTGACAGACGTGTTCTTCTCCTCCCTCTGCAGCTTGTCCTGATGAAAAAAGCCAGAACATCTTCATCTTCTCCAAAATCAAGTTTGTCTGCTTTTACTCACATCATATTCATATTAAAACAGAATCAACTCCAGAACTCAGAAAATCTGACACTTTTATGAGTGAAATAACAGTTTTACAAAACCCCAAATATCAAAAAAGAGAAAAAGAAAAAAACAAAAGCAGGTAAATAATATAAATGATCATGTTGTAACTATTCATTATACTGGTCTACCAGTAAAAAAAACCTCCTTTACAACAATGTTTTACAAAAACAACTTTACAACAACTGAGATAAATTTTATTTGTAACCCACTTTACGTCTGTGACAGAAACCATTAAATAAATATAAAATTAACACCATAAGACACACTTCAAACAAAAAACCACAACTAAAAGCCAAAAATTTCAGATTATTCAGTCCAAATGCTGTTTGTGTGTATTTTCACAGACACCGTCTTTGGTCTAAATGTGAAATATGTGAATTAATGATAGAATGGGTTTGAGTCCAAAGGAAAACACTGTCTGTACTTTACAATACATTGACTTTACAGGTTCTATTTACTGTAACATTTACAAATGGACTGGATACATGGACACAAACCAATTTATATGTGGAGTAACACCTTATCATATAATTGATTTGTTTTCAGTTCATCTGATTAAAGTATGTAAGATTTAACACATTTAATCTATGAGGAAGACAATGTATGAAAAAAAGTAGATCAGTGAATGTAAGTATTTTAATAGTTTTATAGACTTTCATTAGTAAATAAACCACAAAAACAAAACAAAATGAATAAAATAATTAACAGAATGAAAGGAATAATTAAGATAATTAATAAAATAATTAAAAAATGGGGAAAATAAGTTAAAAGTGCAAAAATTAAGTAAATAAACAACAAAATGAACAAAATAATGAGGAAAAAAAGAAAATCAACAAAATCGATTTAATTACATTACATATATTATATATATTAGAATTATTATAGTATTCAAATAATATTTTTTTAAAAACCTATAGATCAGTGATATTTATCTTATTTGTTCCTCCTCATGTTTTAATGAACACACAGTCACTGAAGTGGATCTGATTCATGATGCGTTTAAGGACCGGTACCTTCAGGAACAGGAAGAGCATCTCCTCCTTCTTCTTGGCCATTTCCTGCTCAGCCTGAGCCTTTTGCTGCAGATACAACAGCCTCTCCTCCTCCGTCTTCCCTCCACCTCCTCCCTTTGACTTCTTCGGCATCGTCCCTCGTCGTCCTCCTCTTCCTCACTGAACTTCTGAAACATTAGAATATCACATGGTTCACATTCAGACTCAAACTAAAGTGAAGCTTAAAGACAAACCAGAAAAAACACCAGAAACAAAGAGTGGGTTAACAAACTGAACACAGTGACTCTTGTGCCGAATTCTATTTGATGAAAATTGCTCAAACTGCCGCGGGAGCGCGGCGCGCGCAGCAGCTGCCGAAAACAGCTCCCCCCTTCCTAAGTCTGCCATGAAGATCGCAATGTGCACCAAATTCACCCTGTCATACCACAACAGCTCCAAATGTGAGCTGCTAAAGTCATGTCACTCCTTTGGCTTCGAAAGGTGATTCAGCTGGGAATGTAACTGCATCCTCCGCAGCTGTGGATGCAGGATTCGGCACCAACTATTGGAGAAAACTTCAGTTCATCAGTTCATTTTACAGGCTGATTTATGCCCTCTCTTCGCATTAAAACACTCAAATTTCATTAATTCAACAGGTATTCATGTTCACCAGGCTATCAGATAACGTCCCCTTCATGCTCCTGCGCAGTTTTAACTCGATCATTTTATCCAAATTAAGTGAATTATCGTCGTAGATGAACTAAAACTAACACGGTACATCAACAGTCTAACGCTGCCGTCTTCAAAACAGGTTTCGTCGAGTTTTTTTAACCCTTACCTGTGAGAAACACCGTACTGTAACAGGCTAAGGGCTAACAGGCTAACACTGGCGGAGTTTGTTGGTATGTCTCCATAGCAACGACGTCACGACGAGACGCCGTCTTGGATCGTGACAAGTTCTTTTTTAATCTTCTGATTTTATTTTGTTTATTTAAAATCTTGATTTTACTTTACTTTTATGCTTACATTTATTTCATCATCATCAAGCTATTATTATTCTTATTATCATATTTTTAAATGACATTTTGATAACATACAATATTTCATTGTCATAATAATGTGGAATTTAGAGTTTGCTCTTCAAACAGAAAGAAAGAAAGAAAGAAAGAGTTGATTTTATATTTTTTTAATAATAAAATAATTTTATTTTGATTCCACAGAGTATGGTTTGGAGTGTTTTCACTGTGTGTATTAATACTGCATTAGTGCATTTTGTGATTTTATGTATTGATTATTTGTCAAATCGTCTACTCTTGACAGTGACAGCAGTAGTAATAGAAATGTATTATTTATCTGTCTAATCCATAATGACCTGAATATAATGCAGATTTTTTTTATTTGGAGTAAAAGTGTATAAACGCACCACAATATTGTAATTTAGGCTGAAAATGACTGTACATTCATTCATTCATTCAAGCTTTATAAAGGACACAAAAATTATATCCATAAGATAAGATAAAAACAAAAGTAAAAATACAGTAGTATAAATGTATATTCACATGTTGCTTATCCATAAAGGCTCGATCGCCAGTGAGACCACATTTTAGATGGAAACCTAACTGAACTAATCTTTGGACAGACCAGGGCTTGTACAATTGAATTAGATAATTTTGTGAGTCGGCACATGAAAGAATAAATAAAATGTCGTATAGCAGCCGCACAGCATCGAACGCCACAATCCACAAACATCTGACTTTATATACTATAATGTCTTGGGACCCTCAACAGTATCCTCATTCAATCATGATAAACAACCACCAGTTTGTGCATGGATCTCCTCTTGTAGCCGCGCCACAATTGTGCAGAGGAGTGCAGTTTTTACATTAGCAGAGCACATATGGAACCTACGGGCCAGCATGTTTGCCTGTACATATAGGTTACATTGCTGCCGGTAAATGTCTCTGTCATTAGTGAGGTCACTCATAATATCATGTCCCAGATACTTGATTTCAAGTACATTTACATCTAGTTCTTTGGTTTATAATTGTAACCAGACTTTACATTCACACATATTTAAGGTATAAGTGTTTATTTATAGTGTATATTATATATTGCGATACATTTTTAAGTATATGAACGCATTTCTATTAACATAAATGAATAAATATAATAAATGAACTTTTGGGCTGTTCTGACCGGAACCGGAAGTGAAGTCTTTTGTTTTGAAAGAGGGAAATTTAAAAAGTGGTCGGCGTTAAACAGAGACATAAACACAAACACCTGGGTTAAAAACCGTAAAAAACACATGGAAATGAGCTCACACTGACAACCCGTCACCACCGAATGAAAAGTAAGTCAACACACGACTGTTCTTACGACTTTTAGCCGTGTTCGTCAGCGGAAAGTGAGCTTATAACTCATTTTATTCTTTGTTTGAATCGTCGGTAGCTGACGTTAAACGTCGAAGCTAAACGACATGTTCACGATATGTTTATCTACAAATATTTCTCAAAATACCGTCATCCAGGTACTTTTAATGGTATTTTGCGTATTTTACAGTACAAGGTTTTGTTTCCTTGCATCCATGTGTTTACGATACAGAGCTATTTCACATTATGAATGAATGATGATACGTTTTCTTACACAGGGACTGGAGATGGAAATGAGCCAGAATGTTGTAATCTAGAACAGAGCATATTTACTATCAATGTAATGTTTTCTGTACATCGTCCCTGACAAATCCTAAATTCTTCATATATGGACAATTGAGCTAAATTCATTTTAATATGTTTTCTTTTGTAAATACGCAAACAGAAAGCTGATCCTTATCATTGTTACCACAGTTGAACGTCAAACTGTCCTTCACTGGAGGAACTGTTTAGGACAGAAACTCAAGAAGGGTTGTAAAATGTAAACCACAAAGAAATGACTGGAAATGACTGGAAATGATCTGAGGCAGGAAAGCACTTTATATGAAATGAGACTCTTAAAGAGGAGACACTAAAGGTTCATTAAAATGAACCACGGAGCCTCAGATAACTGATGATGATCTCTCTGCTTTGAATGATGTGTTCGACAATACTTTAGGTTGTATAATCAATGGTTTTCCTACTGTTATGAGGCTCAGCAGCAGCAACAAAAACAGATCAATGCACAGACAGATAATCAGCTCATTAAAATGACTTTTCCCATTCATTTTATTTCATTTTTATTTGATTTTACTCATCACCAAATGTATGGTTTGGAGCACAAACATTATGTCATAACAGAAAAAAATAATATACATTCAATAATAACAAAATTCATTGAAAAAGAGGTAAAACCCTTTTCAAAATGCGTCTAATTTATTTATTTTGGTTGTTCAGACTGAAGAAGCATTACAAGTTTATACATTGATGGATGCTGTGAGTAGTATTTTGGCAAATACTTTTGCCTAAATTCTACAACCTATACATTAGTACATTCAAATGAAATATGGAATTCGTCTCCCACACAACCATTACAGCACAGATGACAGACTCTCAGACTTCTTTCCAAACCTTTAGCAATTCTTGTGTTGTTTGTTCTAAAGCTACAAAGTGCTTGTCTGTAACCAAGGTTTTCACATAACAGATATTTTTCAAATTTATGTTCCGATTTAACTTCAACATAAACGTCACACGACACGGTGGTGCAGTGGGTAGCACTCGTGCCTCACAGCAAGAAGGTCCTGGGTTCGATCCCAACACCAGTGGATGGGGCCTTTCTGTGTGGAGTTTGCATGTTCTCCACGTGTCTGTGTGGGTTCTCTCCAGGTACTCCAGCTTCCTCCCACCATCCAAAAAACATGCACTGATAGGTTAATTGGTTAATCTAAAATGGCCCATAGGTGTCTCTGTGTCAGCCCTGTCACACCCTGTCCAGGGTGTACCCCGCCTTTGCCCTAAAGTAGCTGGGATAGGCTCCAAGCGACCCCTGTGACCTTAGTGATTAAGCGGGTTCAGATGATGATGATGATGATAAACATCACATGAAGTCATGTTCCTGATTTCACTCTGCTGTTTGTGGACGTGCTGGTCTTTCAGGACCTGTTCCACAGTTTGTTTAAGCCAAATGACATTATTGAATAATTGTGTGTCCAGATGGAGGACAGGCCTTAGTTGTCCAGTATGTCCTTTACCTGTTTTAAGCCGTAGGGAAATGTATTCACCTGTGTTATACAAATGGAGTAGGTACTTGTACATTTGCTTAGTGAATTTGCAGTCTTTGCCCAGATCAAATGTTTGGTTCATCCACAGTGGATTTATTCAGAGTTTCACCTTTGGGTGTTTTTTCTTTACTCATTATCTGCCCTAGCTTTTACAAATGTATGTGTACAGATATGGATATGGTATTACACATTTTTTTTCTAATAAATTATCGTCTTTGTAGATAAAATGTGTTAAATCTTACATACCTCAATAATACATGAGTTTGAAAACATTTTGTACAAAAGAACTGAACGTCCTTTCAGGCTTGAGATGGAAAAGAAGTGTCTGAAAACCAAGACGAGACCCTGACATGCTGGGACGTTCCTGTAGTCATCAACCACGTCCACACATTTAACAAAGGCCTTAAACCGTTTCCTTTTCATCATATGTTATTTTTGGCACATACTTGTATTTGCTAATGCCCGGTCTGTTCATGGTCTCGTGTTTCAGCAGCGCTCCACATGAACATGAAGAAGAAGACGAGGACGTTACAGACCGACGTCCCAGAGTCCTGTGAGACGTTTACTGACCCCTACAAAACACAGATGCATTTCCTCTGTGACATGTTTCTACATAAAACCATAGATTCTAACGTTAGGAGTTAATGTCACCTGTGCTGACGTGTGTTTGTGTGTTTTCAGTTTGCGCTCTGTGTCGACTCAGCGTCGATGATCCCGCTCTTTTTGGAGAAAAAGTCAAATTCAGCGACCACAAACTGTCTGTTCATTATTTCTGTTTGGTAAGTCCATTAACAACAATCTGTCATCATTACACGACCACAAGTTCTGAACAAACCAACGCAGTGAATGAAACACGCTGAGGATTAGTTTTAATGCAGTATTTAGTTTAGTTCAAACTCATGGTCACTGTTGTTTGTTTGAGATAAAATATTAAATAACATATCTATGAAAAACACCAGCCTGACAGAATATTTAAGGCTTCATCTGCTGATTATTTTCACTTCAGTCTGAAAACAAACCTGTTGTTTTCTTGGAAATAATCACTTGTAATGTTTAACCAGTTACATTTTCAGACTACAATAGTTTGGAGGAAAACGGACAATTATTGGACCATTTCACAATGAAAACATTAACACAGATTATGCTGTTGTTCTGCTGACACTGATGGTTTTTATACATCGTTGGCACCAGTCAAATGCTCCCCCTGTGGTTTAAAAACGAACAAACAACATTCAGTTACTCACACATATGGACAACAGGTTTATTAATGTAGCACAGAGAACAAAACAGAAAACAACTGTACAAAAGTCACGGCTTTTTATGCTTATATATATGTATATGTATATGTGTGTGTGTGTGTGCGCGCGTCAGCTGACGTCGTGCGGCATCTACCAGCGTGGGCAGGAGGATGAAGGTGTGTTCGGTTTCCTGGAGGATGACATCAAACAGGAGATGCGTCGCTCAGGACGACTGGTACAAAATGCCTTTTACTCTTTACCTGTGTCGGTTTATTGAACGTTTCAGAAACGCCAACTCATGTCTGATCCTGCGTTGCAGTTGTTCCCCGAGCCTCAGTTGTGTGTAGTAACATCCCGGTGGCTGTCATCGTGTGTTTCAGAAGTGTATGGTGTGTAAGAAGAAGGGGGCGTGTGTTGGCTGTTACGTGTCCAGCTGTAAGAAGGTGGTCCACTTCCCCTGTGGACGCCAACACCAGTTCATCTCCCAGTTCACCGGAGACTTCCCGTGAGGACTCCTCCCTTTTAACCCTAACCTTTACCCCCATGCATCAGCCTCCACACAGCCGTGGCTCCGTCCTGATCAGCTCTAATATAACAATGAATATGTTAAAAGACAAAACACTTTGACCATACATGAATGAAACAAACACTTCATTAGGATCTAAGTCACTGTGATCACAGACAGCAGAGTTTAGACAGAAACAACAAACGGATGAACGCTCTGGTCGAGTTAAAGTTGACACCAGGAAGGATTACACTATATGACCAAAAGTATTGGGACGTCTGGCTTTACACGCACATGAACTTTAATGCTATCCCATTCTTAATCTGTGGGTTGCATAGAACACTTTTACAGAAGCAATGAACGTCAATTTAGGAGCAAACACTTAAATGGAAAGAGAGTGTGTAAAAATATCACACAGAATGATACTGAAAATATATACAGAAAAATATATGGTAAAACTACAAAGAATACTGAAATACACACAAGTCTAACTCTATATTACAGATAAAAGAAATAAGTACAACCTGTAATAGATATATACAGGCAGTATAAGATATGTACAAGGTCAAATCCTGTGTCTCTCTCAGGTCCTACTGTCCCAGGCATGGTCCGTCTCAGTCTCTGGGTCCTGGAGGACATTTGGACGTCAGCCTGCCTCGGTCCTGCTCCGTCTGTCTGGACTCCATCGACCCCGTCCTGTCCTACTCTGTCCTCAAGTGTCCGTCCTGTCACACCAGCTGGTTCCACAGAGACTGTGTCCAGGTACCGACCTGGTTCAGCACAGCGTCCACACATGAGCTTCAGTTCAGCCAGATCCACAAAGACCGTCACTGACTTCATCGCATTTCATGTCGCATTATTTCAGTTGATACTGAATGTCGTTACTGTTTTCACCGTCGTCCTAGAGTCACATAGGACGATAGGTTTATGAAGTAAAATCACCCATGCGCGATCGTCAGGTTTCAGATGCAGGGTTTTTAATTCTCGTTCAGTCACAGACAAAGGTTTTGGCAGGAACACAAACTTTAATCTTCTGTTTTTTTAAATAATTTTTTCCCCCATGTGTTTCTGTGGTTCATTAAAAACAGAAACACTTTATGAAATTCAACGACTTTTTTTTTTAGATTAGATTATATTAGACTATATTTGAACAAATTAGACAAGATTAGATTAGACTATATTCAATTACATTAGATTAGACTTTATTGATCCCACAACAGGGGAATTCACTGGTCAAGGCAACAACAGGATAATGTAAAAATGTGCAGCATTAAGACAAACAACATAAAAATAATAATAATAGCAGTAAATAACAAAACTCAACAGGCTATTATACGTATTTAAAAAAGAGTAGAACTGCAGTAACTCAGACGGTACAGATGAGACAGTTTTTTATTTTTTTCATATAATTTAGTCATTCTTTACTTTAATCAAACATGTCTTTTATGTGATTGGAAATGACATCGTATTAAATCCCATTTGTTCAGTTTTGCCCATGACTGTACTTCACCTCGGTGTGTTTTTGACTGAGCCCAGCCTTTAAAGCGTTCGTTGGTGTGTGTTTGTGTGTTCCGTCAGCGTCAGGCCCACAGTGCTGGGCTGTTCTTCTTCAGGTGTACACTCTGCAACAACAAGGACCAGTTCCAGGAGGAGATGCTGAGGATGGGCATCTACATCCCAGAGAGGTGCATGCCGCCGCCGCCTCAGTTTGTTAGCCACTGAATCTGTCGCCCTCTGTCGTCTTCATCCGCCTGCCCTGTTCTTCTGCAGAGATGCATCATGGGAGCTGGAGACGAATGCATACTCGGAGCTGCTGGAGGTTTACCGACGCTGCGACGCCGCCAGCTGCCTCTGCGATGGAGGACGGACGCACTCGGCGAGGAGCGGGTCAGATATTCAGCCTCCACAAACGTCCACACATTCAGAAGGTTTTTGTTCAGATACAAGTTGAACAGGTGGAGACAGACGGGATCAGAACACAACGTGAACCCAAACTATAAAGGCCAAGGAAACCTGGAGATCCAAGATGGTTCTGGTTCTTTATTTAAGTTCAAACTGTATCTCATCCACTGATAAACTATAATGACTGTCATCTCGTCGTGCATCTCAGATTGCCATCTTCCTCTTACTGCATCTTTTACGAATAATTTAAAACTATATATAAATGTAAATAACTGGTTTCTTCAACTTGAATTTTTATTTATTTACCTTTATTTAACCAGGAAAAACCCCATTGAAATTAAGAACCTGTTTTACAAGGGAGTCCTGGCCAAGATAGGCAGCAGCAAATACAACCCACAGATAAAACACAAATAACACACACACATTTAACAATATATAATTCATAGTAATAACATTTATGAGCAGATTAAGAAAAACAAGTGCAAGTTATGGAGTGGGCCTCAAGAACTCTCAGTTGAGATTTAACCCATAAAGACCCCGTGCTACTTTTGTGGCAGCTCCCAAATGAGTTTTTCTCTATATTCAACCTTTCGTAAGTGATTTATCAACATTTATTGTAATATTATCTTTATCGAGTTTTTTTTCCGTGGAACTCATGTATTTTCTGATATTTAATTCACTGATTGTGCAGATCACAGTTGACAAACATGCGGCCCGGGGGCCAAATCCGGTCCCTGAGATGAATTTGTCTAATGCAAAAATTACACTGAAGATATTAACAATCAAGGATCTTAAAATCATTGTAGTTCAGGGGCCACATTCAGACCAATTCAACCTCCAGTGGATCGGACAAGTAAAATAATAGCAAAATAACCTATAAATAATGACAATTCCAAATTTAAAAGTAAACTTACATGATGAAAATGTTTACAATTACAAACTATTTTTCAGAAAAATGTGAATAATCTAAACAACCATGAACAACCTAAAAATATTTTTTCTTTGGACTTGTTTGATATATATTGCTGCTGTTAACTGTGAAATTTCTCCTTGGTGGAATAAATAAGACAAACGTGTTATTTGTGTCCATGTTTTCCGCCTGAGCGTTGACTCCGATGCCTCGCCTCCTCCAGGTGGTTCGAGGTGATCCGCTGCAGCCTCTGTGGATCCAAAGGGACTCACAGGAAGTGTTCAGGTCTGACCCTGGAGACCAGAGACTGGGCCTGCAGTGACTGCACCCAGGACACGGATGGGCAAGGTCTGAACTGCCAGAGTCCATAATGTTAACCTTAACCTCCTCAGAACAGCTCCTCCATCTGAAACCTGAGTGGAGACAAACACAGGGTGATCATCACTGTCTTTGTCCTTCAGTGTCTCTGGTGGCGTCTCCTCAGGGGGTTCCAAGGAGTCGTCTCCTGTGCAAACGCCATCGCTCTTCCACCCACTGCTCCATCAGCTGCAAGAGGTACCGCAACCAGCACCGCAGATCAATACGTCTACTGAAAATACTGTCAAAACAGACTCATAAAACAGATGAAATGATTGAAACACTGAGCCCGTTTCCATCCACACAAATACTCTAATCAGTATCTGATTATTATTGATCATGTAAACAGTAAATCATCAATCTGTGTTTCATTAAATTGAGAATGGGGTCACTCAGGGGACCGTCTTAGGCCCATCATTTATATGTTTACATAGATATAGGTCTACTGATGACACTGAACCTGTTTACATCCACACTAATATTCTGATCAGTATCTCATTATTATTGATCATGTAAACAGCATAATCTGATCTGTTGTATCAGATAACAGCAGTAATCTGATTATAATAAATCAGATTAACACACCTGGATTTGTTCCCAGTACTCCCATGTGTTCATGCATGTATACAGGTTAATCTGATTGATTTAGTTCTGTTACATCTGAACATGTGGAAAAACTATTAAATCATAGAAAACTAAAGTGATGTAGAAGGTGATAACAGGAAGTTTAATTCTATTGTCACTAGACTTCAACAAAACAAAGATTAGAAAAATTAGTGAAGAAATTATCAAAACAGAAATTAAATAAAATAATGAAAAAATGAACAAAACCAAACAACATGAGCTGAAGACAATAACAGGAAGTTTGAATCTACCGACACTCTATAATAATGGACTGAAACATCTAAACCAGGGTTTATGGATTGTAGTATATCTGAAGTGCATGTAAATGCACCAGATGTGATTATTTACAATTATCAGGTTTTAATGGTCATGTAAAGAGGTTCATTGAAGGAGTGAGTTCATGTGTTTCTTTATCCATTTGTAAATATAAACCTTTATTTTCATAATTTTAGTTGGACAGAAAATCCAATCACTGACTTTTATTAAACCCATTTGTCTTGTCAGACCTTCATTACCCGTTGGATCCGGATCCCCTCAGGACCTCCTGAAGGCTCTGGTCCCACAGCTCTGTCCCCTCAGCGTGCAGGTGGAGGTGAGGGTGGACAAGGTTCTGACAGCCAGTCTGGACCTGGTCAGAAGGACAGACTTCGACCCCACCCACACTCTGTCAGTCAGGTCAGTGGTCATCAGCCCGAACCAGAACCACACGTCCTCTGAAGGGTCTGAGTAAGAGTTTAATACTACAACCTAAAAGGAACAGATTCTGAACCAGAGTAAAGTAAAAGGAGTCAATTTATGGAACAACTTCAACAAAGAAACGAAAGAATCTAGATCAGAGTCTTGTACAGGGGTGTCAAACGTACGGCCTGCGAGCAAAAACCAGTCCCCCACATAGCCCAACCCGGCTGGAAGATGACACTTACACCGTTAAACATCAAGGGTGTCCAACTCATTTTAGTTCAGGGGCCCGATGTGAGGAACATAATAGTGTAATAACCTCTAAGTAATGACATCTCCAAACTTTTTCCTTGATTTAATGTGGAAAAAAGTCAAACTAAGCTTACATTATGAAAATATTAACATTTTTTACAATAAAATGTGAATAACCTGAACAAATATGAACAACCTGAAATTTTGAAAGAAAAATCAGTGTAATTGTACCAATATTCTGCCTGTTACTAAATATTTTGTGTATTTGTAGATCCACTGTGATCTGTAAGTTATTAATAAACTGAGACATAATATTTTGGAATTACACTTAGTTTTCTGAAGAAATTTCAGACGTGTACATGATCAGTCAGATTATTCATATTTTCATAATGTAATTTAACTTATTTTTCCCTCTAAAATAGTTAATATTTATTTGGTTATTATGCTAATGTTGTTTTACTGGTCCCGCCCACCTGAGATCAAATTGTGTTGAATGTGGTGCCTTAGTTTGACAGCCCTGGTCTAGTATATTAATTCATACTAAAGTCTATTGTATTAAATTATGTGACGGGAACTTAATTCAGCGGTCTGGAGATGACGTTGAATGAAATGATGTCTTGAACTGCAGCCATAAGTCATGACACATATTATATTAAGCAGCTGATTTGACCTGTAAACACACAAGTATTTTATTAAAGAGGCAGAAAATATCAGATTGTTCTTTTCACTGCTACCGTTCATTCGTAATGTGGTCATTTTACTGACATGGAAAAGCACATTTTCTTTTTTCTGTGTCTTTTATCTCATGAATGAAATAAACTCAGCTCAAAATCTCTGCGCGCAGGTTCAAAGATGTGCAGCTGACTTCATTTCCCAGCAGCCTCAGCGACAGTGATATGGCCAGGCAGTACTTCTTCCAGCTTCTGCTGCAGCAAATCCAGGACTCGCCGGTGTTTGAGGGACCAGACGGGTCCAAAAACCTGGCTCTGGACTACCAAGGTACAGGATGTGTTCACTCACTGATGGATTTCTAATGTTTTGGCTCCATGTCACCACCTGGGGCTGATTATTGATTATTGCTTGTTGATTGTTTTGTGTCAGCTCTGAAGAACGACCTGTACTACGATGTGGGGTGCCTCCTGGCTCTGTGTTTGGTCCACGGAGGTTTGCCTGTCGGGTTTTTCTCTCGTGGCCTCTTTCAGTGTCTTTTTAACTTCCCCCTGAACCGAGCTCTTGCTGTTAAACACATGACCCCGGGCACGCACTTCACACACCAAGTCTGCAGGGTGAGTACGACCCCTGACTCCACAGCAGGAAACCAGCAACAGAAGTAACGTAAATGTCCGTTATGTTCAGTCGGTTCTTTCTGATTTGATTTAAAGTTACAATAATTAATCGCATCGTAACTGTGACATTCAGTTTTTCTGACTTTTCTACTTTGAGGACGTTTCAGATCATGGAGAAGAACCATTTCTTCTACTTGTACACCAGTATCTGATCTCTGACTCCTCTTCACTGACCCCGTTTACATCCACACTAATTCTCTGATCAGTATCTGATCATTATGGATCATGTAAACAGTATAAACTGATCTGTTTGATCAGATAACAGTAATAATCTGATTATAATAAATCAGATTAACACACCTGGATTTGTCCCAGTACTCCCATGTCTTCATGCATGTATACAGGTTCATCTGATTTATTTAGTTCTGTTACATCTGAATATGTGTAAACACTATTAAATCATAGAAAACAGAAGTGATGGAGAAGACAATAACAGGACGTTTAATTCTACTGTCACTAGGTTCAAACAAAACCAAACAAAAAATTTATAAAATAATGAAGAAATGAACAAAACTGAACAACATGAGCTGAAGACAATAACAGGAACTTTGATTCTACCATCACTGTACGATAATGGACTGAAATGTCTAACCCAGGGTTTATGGATTATCATATTTATGAAGTGCATGTCAACAAGTCACATCTGATTATTACACTTATCAGATTTTAATGGTAAAAGTAAATGGGTTCAGTGACTGATCCTCTGCTTTTAGATCTCAGAGGCGGAGTCTCTTGTCGACCTACAGGAGGCGCTGGACGACAGCTGGGAGTACCTGGCGCTGGCGGGCTGTAACCGGCCAATCAGCAGCCTGAAGGACAGGGACGTCCTGGTGGAGGATCTGGTGAGCTTCACCATGATCACCAGGATGCAGCTGCCTCTGCAGAGGTGAGTCCATGCTTATTCCACACAGATTCACTGATGGAAACTGGGAGGAGCTCAGTAACCATGGTGACGGCTGTGGTTAAATTATTGAGAGGAGGCGATGGCACACAAATGATGATATTAAAAGGGCAAAGTGAGGTGTGGATAAGAGAAAACACAGTTGTTTTTCATCCTCCAGGTTTGGTGAAGGTCTGCAGACACTGGGCGTGTTCGATCAGGTGAGTTCACATCAAATCCAAAGGTTAATGAAGGAGGAGAGGAACTGTGATGGAAAGACTGGGTCTAGGTGCATTTAACCAAAGCAGATGGAAGCTTCAGACAATCCAAATCTGAATACTTTATTAATCCCAGGGGAAATTATTGTGTGTTACAGTTGTTCCATTCAGGTATAATGAGAAGTAGCAGGAAAGAAATTATCAATACTACAAAAAA
>JAPQRQ010000016.1:23135520-23156502 GCA_037367365.1 Apogon talboti | reverse complement strand
ATATATATATGTGTATACGCACGCGCACACACACACACACACACACACACACACACACACACAAAGGGTAAAAATCTAAGAAGACATTTTCAATGGGTATTTAACCCCTACCTGCCTGAGTTCTGTAACAGATAGACCTTCTCCAGCCTGAAAACAGAAGTGGGTCAAGTCCTAATTTCCTCTCAGACACTTAAATCACTATCTGATGAAAGGAATTATGGGATTTATGAACGAACTGTCAAACGCTGCAGCTGTAAAGTGATCCAATCTTAACACAGTAAATCAGTACAGAACTCAAAGCATTTCAGAGGCGTCTGTGATTCTGTCCTGATGTCCCTGAATGCTTCACGTCATCACCTCCATCTAACTGGACTCGTTTCAGGATAGTCTGATGTGACGATTCATACGTCCTGTTGACACCTGGTGTCGGTAGGTGGGCTGGGGTTTCACCTCATTATGTAAGGAAAAATACACATGCAGTTTATCAGTTTGTTTAAACTGGTTTTAATGTTTTTGACATTTTTAAATGCATAGTTCTCTCTAAGGGTCCGTTGGTCCAATGTGTTTAGGTATGAGTTAACAGAAAATTTGACTCAAACATTCACTTCAACATGAGGAAAAACTGAGACGGCTTCAGTAGCCAAAGGTCAAGGATTAAGCAAGGCCACTGATGTCATGTCGGTCACTTGTACAAACATAAAATCTCAGGAACTAGAGGAAATGTCCTCTAATCTGGTACAAACGTTGTCAAACTGGACAGATGAACAGATTAAGATGCATTATGATGCTGAAATCAGTTTAACAACAAAAATTCTTTGTCACAACTTGAATCTGTTTATATTAAATCATTACATTTATGACACAACTGACTGCATAAATGTGAATTATTTGGCAATCAAAGAAACGACAAACAACAGAAACATCAAAAAAGAAACAAATGTGAAACTCTGATAGTAATAATAATAACTGTTGTTTTTCATTACCTCAAAAAAATGTAAAACTAAATTTGTGTCAAACCCTTTGTCTTTAATTTCCTTTATTTGTCCTGATCCTTAAATAAAACTTGTCCACACACAGTCGACATCGGTTCCAACTTGAAGCCTTGGGCCGTCGTGTGTTTTGGAAACAAGTGGCCCCGCCCCCCCCTCGTTGGTACCTCCTGACGGGACCCAGGTCCAGACCATGATCTGGATCCGCCTCAGTCTGGTCCAGTCCAGATGGCTCCGTCTCCACTGTCTCATTCCCATAAACACAGACTGAACACACTTAGCGGGAGACTCCGTCCGGACTCTAAATCTACCATCATGCTTCTGCCGTTCCCATGACGACAGTGATATTATGATACTCTGTTGGGTTCAGGGTCTGGGTGGAGGATCTGTTCCCCATCGGCCTCCGTCAGGACTCACTGAGCTCTAATGAGTCCTGATGTGCCAGGTAAAGGCTTCTGCTGGTCCTGGATCAGGTTTTATAGACTTCGAGGAAGGATTCAGAACCATAAACTAAAAATGAAAAGAGGACGTGTTGGGTTTTACTTGGTGGTTTTTGTTTTGGACCGAGTTCCTTCAGAGACTTAAAGTTGGATTCAGATCATCAAAAACAGGAGACTGTAAGTTTTCATGGAGACAAAGCGCTCTGTGTTTCTGTTTGTAAACCAGGACTTCCACCTGAACCGGGTCATGATGGAGGAGGGAGCGGGGGCGGAGCCTTCACCCTCTGGTGCCAGACCGAAGAAGAAGAACAGGAAGAGCTACGACCTGACGGCGGCCGACAAGTTCTGGCAGAAACACAAGGGCAGGTGAGTCCGAAAACGCTGCAAACACAGAGGGTCCAGACCAGGACCAGAACCAGAACCAGAACTGGAGGAAAAATGATAGAATAATCAAAGATGTTCATGTTAGTTTATATCGGTAGTGTCAAACATACGGCCTGTGGGGAGGACATTAACAGTCAATGGTGTCAATAATAGTCAAATGATAACATAATAACCTATAAATGATGACAAATCCTGGTTTAATGTGAAAAAGGTAAAACTACATTATGAACATATTTACATTTACAACTATCCTTTCACAATAAAATGTGAATAACCTGAACAAATATGAACAACCTGAAAGTTCTTTAGAAAAGTGTGAGTGTAAGGAGTGTAATTGTACCAATATTCTGCCTGTTTCTAAATGTTTTGTGTATTTATAGATCCTCTGTGATCTGTAAGTTGTGTTAATAATGAGCTGAGATATAATGTTGTGTTTTGTTGTATGTGAAGAAAAGGGAATGAGAAATAAATATGCATGTTCATTTCAACCCTGAAAAAAACAACACAGATAAAGGTGGAATAAGACTATTACCCAGAATTAAAATTCAACAACAGGCCATAAAACAGCCCAATCATTATAACATAAAAATATATTTAAAAAAATATGCAAAAAAAAAAATTAAAAAAGTTCAAAACAAACTATGAAAAACATTTTGAAGTTATTACGACACTGTGCAGATCACGCGCTGTTGGTGATTAGTGCGAACCGCCCTGATACCGGAGGGTTAAGGATCATCCTGTCACTCATACAACCGGAGTGTGAGGTGAACGATGGCTGATTCTAATTTTCTGCTGGTTGTGTTCCTTCAGTCCTTTTCCAGAAGTGGCCGAGTCAGTTCAGGAGGAGTTGGACACGTACAGAGCACAAGAAGACGAAGTCAAACGTCTGAAGAGCATCATGGTGAGGAGCCCGCATCTGTAGGAGTTCCCATGGTTCCACCTGCCCACGCCGGTGTTTTACAGCGGGTTTGTTGGTATTAAATGCAGTTTGATGTTGTTGTGTCGAGGGTTTGGAAGGAGAAGACGAAGGCGCCATCAGCATGTTATCAGACAACACCGCCAAACTCACCTCCGCTGTCAGGTAAAAGAAACAGAACCACCTACAGAACATCAGAACATATCAGAACCCCGTCCTCACCCAGCGGTCTTATTCAGACCGACTGTACAGGAGATGCAGAAAACTCTGGATAAACCTCATCAATAAGTGATTAAAACCAGAGCGGCCAGAGCACATGGCACCTTTGGGAAATGGAAAAAGAAAAATCAGTCCATTGAGTCAAATTGAACCGATTCCCTTTTGACCCTGATAAAAACTAAGACCTGGTGTTTCAGTTTTAATACATAAGTATCAAATAACCACTGGGTTTTATTTTGTAATAGCCGTTTCTAAAAGGGAAATCTAAAACATCTACAGACCCTCAGTTGTCTTTATTTTTCCTCTGGGGAAAAAATCAGCAAATTAAAAAAACAAAAAAAATGCAGCAGAAAAACAGAATATTTGAAAGGAGCTTCATGGAAGGTCGCCATCTGACAGAACCATCCTGAATCAATAAAAACAGATCTATCAATAAGTATCTGTTGGTCGGATTCTCAGAAACTTCTAAGGAAAGACCCTCTGAGGAGCCAGAGAACAGATGATTAGATTAATGGACAAAATCTGCATCGAAACCACAGATACGAGTGTGGTTGATGTGTGACCAGGACACAGTGTGTAATCATAGGGGATTCTGGGTAATGGAGGGTATGTAGGTGTTAGAACTGTGGAACTCTGAAGAACCAGACTGAGCTTTTATTGTGTGTGATTTAACCGTTTCCTGTTGGGGTTTGTCCAGTTCTCTGCCCGAGCTGTTGGAGAAGAAACGACTGATCGACCTGCACACCAACGTGGCCACGGCCGTCCTCGACCACATCAAGGTGACGTACAAAAACAACGAAAGTCACAAAAACCAAAAGTCTGAAAAAATAAAAGTCCAAAACACCAGTCCCCATCCTTTACCGTCCTGAAGCACATACATTATTATTATTACTAGTATTATTAATAATCTTCTTGTTCCTGTTCTTCTTGTTTATTTTAAATATTATGGTATTATTTTTGATTCGATCCACTTTTCCATTGCAGGAACTATCATTTACTGTGAATTCTGAAAAACGGTGGTGCATTTCCACTGAAATTACCTGTAAAAAAGCTGTCCCTCGACCCCAAACTTTCCCTGATTAAAGTAGTAGGGGGTGGGACTTTTCAGATTCCTGGAATTCTTGTGGGCAGGGCTGTGTGTTGAAGAACACTGATTGGTGGAACACACTGTTCTTCCGTTCACCCTCCATATTTAATCCAGTGGCGTCGGTGTCTTTTCTGTTCAGATCACATGGTTTTATTTGTTGTAAAATATGAGGAACGTCAGAACAACTGTAGCATCCTCTGTCCTTCTATTGTATCAGTTTTTGTGTATGGCGTCATCATATTTGTTAGCGCCACCTACTGGATTGCAGTGTAGTACTGTTTCTTTAACTGATCTGGATACATTTAACAGAACTTTGAGGTGGAAACAAACCACACAGGAATTCATTAACCAGGTAAATAAATACCTGGAAATAAAATGTCCAGTAAATGTTGGTGGAAGAGGAGATTATTTGACGCCTATTTAGATCATTAATGCAGGTCTAATTTGTCACTTTTCCATCTTCTAAGAGTCTTTGATTTAAGAGCAAACGGAGGAGTTATTTTTCAGAATCTGTTTTTAAATGAGTGTGACTGTGCATCCGCCGGCTCTGGTCCATGTGGTAGTGATTATCCTGGTGGGAGCCTGGTTTCCTCCTGCAGCTGGAAGAGGCTGAATGATGACACAGGGAACAGGTGTGATAAAGTATCTGCTCCGACTCCTGCAGCCAAACGCGCTCCATGAGGCAGCGTCACATCCTCCATTGAAATTCACTGGATTCTGTCCAGACTTCTGTGGAATGCAGAATTGAGTTCTCCTTTAATCCAGGCCTTAATATGCCTTCGATCCGACTCTCAGGGCTGAAAACTCACTAGATTTTACAGTTAAAGGAGCTTTTATGAAGAGGCTTCAACTCAAATCTGTTTTAAATGTGTTTTTGGTGTAAAGCAGGATCGTTGACACTGTAAGAAAATGTCAAACCAAACAGTCAGCATTAACAAATCGAGACTGTAATGAATTCATCTTGTTCCTGTTAACGTTCCTCTAATCTAATATGTGCACATGTGGATTCAACCACGTCTAAAGTAATGAAATAATAAATCTGAAGCCACAGTGCTGATGTGAAACTGGCCTTATTGAGTCTGTTAATATGACCATATAAATCCAATAACTGTTATAATCAGAGAATTGTAAATATAAGTTGTGAAGCGTTTACATGCTCTTCGGAAATACGATAATCTGTAAACCCTGGTTTAGACGTTTCAGTCCATTATTGGATTTCTGTCAGAAAAAATTAGACAAAAAGTAGTTGGAAAACCCAAACAAAAATGGGAAAAAACAAGAAAAACAAGGACATAACTAGACAAAAACACAGCGGTATCTCAGATTTATCTTCTGTGTTTTACAACAAAAAAAAAAAATAGACAAATGAAATGAAAATGAGAGCTAAAATGACAAAAATTTTACAAAAACGAGACAAAAACAAGATGAGAAAACAATGACAAGATCAGAGAAAAGATGGTGAAAAGTAGAAACAAAGCTAAAATAGGACAGAAATGAGAATCAGACTTCCTGTTATTGTCTCCCACGTCACTTCTGTTTTCTATAATTTAATAGTTTTTCCACATATTCAGATGTAACAGAACTAAATAAATCACATTAACAGGTATGCATGGGGTTCAGTGTCATCAGCATACATCTGTAGACCTACATCTGAAAATTCATTAATGTAAACATATAAATGATGGGGCCTAAGACGGTCCCCTGAGGGATCCCATTCTCATTGTGATGAAATACCAATTTCTGTTCACTAAAAATCTGATAACTCTACAAATGAGATTCTGATCAGAGTATTAGTGTTGATGGAAATGGGTTCAGTGTTAAAGGTCTTTCACTGACTGTGGCATTTATCTCTTCAGAGTCGTAAACTGGACGTGTACTTTGAGTATGAGGAGAAGCTGATGAGTAAATCAACTTTGGACAAGTCTCTGCTAGACATCATCAGCGACCCGGATGGTGAGCATCACGGTGAATATGTCCGTCGTTCATAATGACAAGGTCTATTCGCAGACTGACACTGGGTTTGTTTCACAGCTGGGACGCCCGAAGACAAGATGAGACTGTTCCTCATCTTCTACATCACTGGCCAGCAGCCGCCGTCAGAGGTGAGGACACCGCCGAATGCTCCGTAACAACAACTGCAGGGTTTATATTGGCAGGAGCAGTTTAGATGAAGTCAAACCATGAGAAATGAAGCCGATACAGAGATGAAGGTATCCAATAATTAGCCTGTTTAAACCCTGGACGTTTGTTTCCAGTCACAACCATTTCAATGTAACAATAAAGCCAAGTTCTGATTAAAAACAAAAAAAAAACACAGGACAAAAACAGCAAAGGTACAACAATATTTATTTTTGCTCTTTGTGTCGCTCAGTGAGTTTTTTTTGGTAGAAATAATCCTTGTACTGTCGAATCTGCTTAGTGTTAGCTTAGTGCTATTAGCTTAGCGCTGCAGAGTTTGGCTTATTGGTCTGTTGTTTTATTCAGTTATTCCTGACATACGCTGGTCTCAGATTGTTAAAAGGAAAATGACATAAAATTAACCAGAAATTGATAAAATAATCAAGCAAATTAATAAAAATGTGTAAAATTGCTGACCATACGAACAAAAAATGAGAAACGGTAAAGTAAGAAAATTAACCAAAAATTAATACAAGAACAGAGAAATGAAACAAGAAATGGAACAAAAATAATCATTATGTGGAAGAAAATGAATGGAATCACTGAGAAAATTAGTAAAATAATCACAAAAATTAAGAAAATCAAGAAAAAACTAAAGATGGACAAAGCAATCAATGAATGTTAAAGAAAAATAAGCAAAACGTTATCAACGTCGTCATTTTTGTATGTTGTGCATTTTTAACTTCTTTTGTCTGCAATTAGCTTTTTTCATCTTTTATTTTTCACAACAGCCTTTATGTAACAGCATGAACTATCTAATAAGAATATTTACTGTAAATAACCCAGACCCAGTCCACAGACCAGCCGTTGGGCCACACTGGTCCAATGGAGGTAGAGGTGAAGGGCAACAGGAAACAAACAGGAACCTGTGGTCGAAGCCGCCATTATTGAGGTGTTGGTCATACTAATGAGGTCATGCGACGTCATCCATGATGTGGGGACAGATCAGGAGGGTCTGAGTCCAGTCCAGACCATACCATACCATACCATACCAGAGTCCAGACAAGACCACATGTCACATCCTTAAGCTGAGAGTGAAAACCTGAACCACCACAGATCAGATCACATACATGAGACACCAACATCTGTATTTACAACCAGCTCAGACTGATTCAACCTCAGTATTTCTAATAAAACTTGACTCAGAGACCAATGAAAGGTTCAGTTCCCATCATCCTCATCCTCATCCTCATCTTCATCAGTTTGACCTGGACAGACGTGTTTACACTGGGACTATAATGAAAACCTTCAGGATCCGTTTTGGCTATATTCAGAAGGGAAATGGACCCTTTTCATTGTCGGTTTAAAGGAGCCGAGGCTCCACATCTGCATTTGAAGTGGCTTCATCTCTGATGCTTGAGGTTCTGTGAAAACACTCGTCTGTTCAGGGTAACGTCTCATTCCTGTGCTAATGGTTTCCCGTGTCCTCGGCTGGCGTCTCACCTCTGTCCTCTCCGTTTTTTTTACGTAAAGTGCTGTTGTTCTGTCGGGAAGTCGACTCGTCCTGATGTTTGTGAATTTCTGAGAACAATTGAGATGTCAGAGCCAAGCAGTGATGGTTCTGGTTCTGGTTAAGTCGGTGCAGAGGTGGTTTTACTGGACGACAGCAGCCGGCAGCGAGTTTCTGCCAATTACAGAGTTACACCAGAGTGAAAAGTGAGGTGAAAACAAGTTGTTTGATGTGGAAAATATTCAGATTCTGGCAACATGAAGCCGTTTTCTAGCAGAGCCAGGCTTTACTCATGGTTATAATTAGTTCCACTGAGTTTGTACTGAAGGGGTTGTTGTTAGGGCTGCACACACGAAACGATGAAAACACTACATATTCAGCACAACAGTAGCATAGTATTATAACTGATCTGAAAACCTGTACAGTAGTGACATGTACAAAGAGGATCTGAAGGTCTGAGTATTTTCTCAGGTGTTGGATTAATGTTGCATTCAGGTTCCACTGGAGCTGCATCATTACTCACATCACAGACTGAGCCACTTAAGGTCCAACATGTAACATTTAAGTGGATTTACAATGATTGAATTTCACTGAGGGCATATAATTTTCATAATTATGTTTTCATTAGTGTTCTTTACCTTAGAATAAGATGTGTTAATGATTTTACATGTGATGTTCTGTAGAGAACACTCAATATGAAAGAACTGCCTTTGAGAACTGACTTTAGTGGATTTTGGTGGACTTTGTTGGACTTTGCTGGACTTTGTTGGACTGTGGTGGACCTTGGTGGATTTTGATGGACTCTGTCAGACTTTGTTGGACTTTGCTGGACTTTTTTGGACTTTGTTGGACTGTGGTGGACTTTGATGGACTCTGTCAGACTTTGTTGGACTCAGCCGACCTGCTGCTGGCCGACTCACGGCCTCTGGTTCTGAATCTCAGTAGCCCGGTTGTTTTTCTTGAGTATTTTCAGCTGTGATGTGAAAGCAGAAACGGTTCATGGTGAGACGGTGACGTGAGGTTTGTGGTTTAGTTTGTTGTCCTGTTTGGGTCCAGTTCTGTCAAAATGAAAAGAAAACTGTGAGCGTGAGGGTTCTGGTCCTGTGGTTTTGGGTTTACTTCCAGAACACGACGAGGACACAGAGTAAAAACCCGTCAGATCAGAGGACGAGGAGATTAAAAACACAGCAGGCCAACGACCACAGGATCCGTCAGTGTTTTTATCTGGGTCAGAGGTCGAGGTGTTCACAGGAAATGGGTTCTGATCCGATCAGAAACATCTCTGCAGATTTAACCCATAAAGACCCAAACATCTACCATCGACCAGAACCATCTACTGATGCAAATGTTTAATACCTGTTGATCCACTAATCCTATCAAAGCATTTAAATCATAAATTTCCGTTGTCTTGGTCTTTGTCATCTTCATGAACAATTTCTTCAAACATCTTCTTCTCCGAAATTAGTGGTTGGTTTCATTTCAAAATTTATATGTATCTTCCTTGGGACAATGTTTACAAAATTTTTTCACAGTTTTGAGAAATATAGGTTTTTGAATTTTTGAGGAATTTTTGAAATATCAAAAATGTCCCTTTACCTATAATGGTCCATATTTTCATGGTTTATAACATGGAGATGGTTAGAGATATCAGGAAGGCGGTCTGTCCCCGGGCGACCCTGGCCTCAGGTGGACGCATATCAAAGGCTGTGGCAGAGGGCGGAGCCATCATGCTGTCCGTTATCGGAGGACAACACCAAAAATCACAGAGCAGTCAGTGAAGGCCTCATGTAGATGTGATGGTGGAGTCCGTCGACCTCTCGGACGCCGATTGGTCACATGGATGGTTCGGTTCCATCGAGTCTCCTGATGGTTTGACTGGATTCGTCCATTTCTTAAGGACGTGTTGCATTTATAAGGAAAATACATTCTAGCATCACAACATCAACTCATAATTTCACACTAATAGAACCATTTCAACTAAATAAAGGCCTGGCACCGTCTACAGCTTAGAGACATAAAGGACATACAGTCAATCAGTTTTAAACATCCATGACTGGTCAACGTCTCATTCAACGCTCATAGACTCCATCCAGACTGTATTCAGATCATATCAGACATTTCACCAACAATCAGTCAAACTTAGATTTTCCACTGGTGGAAATCTGAAGAAATCGACCCCTGTGGTTTTAGTTTTTTCCTTTTAAATCAATGTGAATACATTTCTTTGCAAATTTTTCAGACAAAAGTCCATAATCATCCTATTTTCAGTGTAAAAATAGCGGATTCTCCTTTGTCTCCCTGATGTCAGCAGTGGTCTGTAACTTCACTAGGAGCTTTTATTAGACACTTGAGCAGCGTTATTGATTTAATATCCATGACTCAGCTGTGGCGGCGGTTCGTGCTTTCAGGTATTGGCCTGCGCTGCCTCATGTTTAATGCTCAAGGACTGACTGAAGGACAGTGGAGATTGATTGTTAAGTGTTTCTTCAGGTGTTTGAAGCAGAATTCGGTCCCCAGAAAGACTTAGAATCCATCCATAAAGGTTCTGAAGATTTGGCAGTAAAACCCATGGGTGTTTCATCCGTGAAACCTGTGACCCTTTTTGTTGGTACGACAGATAATTCCAGGAATACCAAGACCGGCGCCCCTCTAAAACTCAAACCAGTCATAGTGGTTCCTTCTGCCAGATTAAACCCCATCCAGCTGCGCTCCGTTTACTGAGACTCCAACCAGAACTCTGTTCTCTGGCTCGGCCATCTTCAGTCTCCGATATGATGTGACAACAGTCGAAACCCAGAGGAGCCAAGAAGATGCTCCTCATGGACCCAGTCCAGGATGCTTCAGAGGACCACTGAGCTCCAACCATCTGTCCAAACCATTCCCACCATTGGCAAATCCACATCTGGTGAGGTCAGTGTCCCAGCACTGTTTCAGTCTGAGCCCATGAAGAAGTCTGGCCCAGACCAGACCGGACCGGACCACCTCTATCTGAGAGAACAAGTAAACGTTTGTGTGAGTTTGATGTTCACATGACTTTTTTTTTTCTTTGCCAAAACACAAATCTTAAGAGGCGCTTGTGTCGTCCAAGAGCTGAACACCATCTGTAACCCGCCGATGACAAACCCAGGCAGAAACTCCTCAGTTCTGTAACGGGACACACAGATCCAGCCCCATCTGACTGGACCACATGTTTCCTGCTGTTGTCATGACGATCTTTTGGTAAAACAGTTTGATGGACGTGGATGGAAACCAGCTCCGTGTCGGCAGCTGCGACGTCCTTCATTTTCTCACAGGGTTTATTATTAGAGATGGCAGAACACCATGGAGTATTTACTCTGATTCCAAACTCAAAGCCCCTGTGACGCTCCTGGGTTATTTTACGTCTTGTGTTGTAGAGTTTGTCATTTCCTGGAAAAGCATAACAGATGATTGTGACTGTGACGACCGATCCTGCACTTATGGATGTGTGATACTGTTACGTCCAATCAAATACTTCCTTGAATGTTCGCGTCCCCTGCAGATAACGAATCGATGTAGGTTTAGAATCTACCAAGTATCGAACCTCTGACCTCTGGGCATCCACAGATGATCACAGTTCCTTAGTGTTGGCGAAGTCATCAGGTTATACATCTGATCAAACAGTTGTTCTATATTTTGTCAGTTTTACTCATGTCAACTGTGAAAAGAACTGTTCAGAACAAAATATTCATTTTGTTATTTTTCTATAGAATCCAGGTGATTTTCTCGATGAATCAGTTATGTCTATAAAATGATGAATATATTGATCATTTTTTCCTCGTATGTGTCAATTGATGTTCAGTTTAACAAGATACAGTCAAAACATTTCAACTTCCTTGAAATAAATGACAAAGAAAAATCAATCACAGTAGTTGGCAGGTGATTAGATGCAGCTCTAATAGATTGTGTTCATTAAAGTGAAGGTAAAGTTTCACCAAATCAATGTCATGAACGAGGTTTCAGCTTAGTTTTGAATGCCTGGAACAAAAACACCACTGAGTTCCACCCAGACTTCAGTTCCTTTTCTTCATAATATGTAAAGAAATCAGGTCTGATAGCCACGGTTTCCATGTGAGAAGCATGTTTGACCAGGTGGTCTGGTCCAGATTCAGGTTGGTCTCACCTCTATGTGGGTCTGAAAGACTGGATCAGAGGCATCAGGACACAGGAAGGACAGATTCACAAATATATATATAGCTGTCCATTTTAATGAACAGTTAACAAACAGAACTCTTCCTGATGCTGAGTCCATGTTGGTCCAGACCATCAGTGGATGAAGACCACAAACACCAACACTGAGCCCTCCATTGGACCCATCCACTGCCTTGTCCTGTGTGTTTTAGTTGGTATCAGACAAGTACTTGCTGTTAAATTCTTATTTTTTTCTTGTGTGTGTTTCAGTCGGACCTGGATCAGTATAAAAAGGCTCTACTGGACGCCGGCTGTGACCTTTCACCTCTCAGCTATATCAAACAGTGGAAGTAAGTCTGTGATGCGTTTAAGGTCTCAGGAAAAAACACAACTCCAGCATTAAACAGTGATAGTTTCATTATATTATAGAAGGTATTTTCTTCTATCACTATTGTTTATCTTTGCTTGTGTATCTTTGTGTGTTTTTTAATTTTTTTTATTTTGGGGTGGATCGTATTTATCCTCAACAGTTTGCGTCATCATCTCCTTTGTGATTTAGGGAAAATCTGAGTATTTGGTTGGATATGGAGACTGACAGAGCAGAGATGAATTCATCATGACTCATTGTGCTTCATCTTTTCCAGAGCCTTCACCAAGATGGCCGCCACCCCGGCCAACTACGGCAACAGCGGCGTCAAACCCATGGGGTATGGCAACACTGGTAGCAATTACACACTGGATCCAAATAGTTTGTGACACGTTTTGATTTAACATTGTCTATGCATAACAGATAAATCTCAGGTGCTAAAATAGAACACATTTAATATCCCGAGATTACATACAAAAAGAAACATCTGAAGCAGCTGTGAGTGAAAAACAAGGTCAGAGTTGTGTTTATTGGAAACTTTTCTTCTGGGATTCAGTACGTTTGTGACAATATGACACTGAGCCTCATAAAACAACCGAGAAATATGACCAGAGGCTCAAATAAAACACTCTGCTCATTAGTTTTACTGTAAGAAACAGTTAAAAAACACCTGAGGAAGCCTCCAAAGTATGTGAGTTTATTTATGGTTGTGGAGCCGGAGCCGCCTGGACTGGATTACCAGCCTAACCCTGGCTTCCTCTTCTTGACTAAGCTTTTTGTTTTCCTCCTCGTCCTGCAGTTTGTTTTCCAGAGTGATGAACACCGGCTCCCAGTTTGTGATGGAGGGAGTGAAGAACCTGGTGCTCAAACAACACGTGAGTTTAACCCTTTTATCTGCCCTTAACCTGAAAACCAAGCATATACATTCAACAAACATACTCCAGAAAAGGAAAAGGGTGGACTGATACCAGACAGTAGATGTATCTGCCCTGTTACTAAAACGCAGCCCTGTGGTGCAGAGCTGATGGACACAACGCTGTCCAGTTTTATAGGAGAGAGAAGTGACAGCCAACTATAGGTCAAAGACAATTTATACATTAAAAAATAGAAAACGCTTAAGATCCGTCCATTGGTTAATTACTGTAGCGATTTATATGTTTCAGTTCTTTAAGGTGCAGTCGCATCGCAAACATCTTTCTTGGACCACTGACTCAAATGGGTGAATCTGTCCATGCCTAGTGTTCACCACCGTCACTGAAATAGAACCAAATAGAATCATATCATCATCATATCATCTTCATCATCATCATCATATCATCATCGTATCTCATTATATATCATATCATAAATCATCTTCATCATCATCCATAGCATTTTTATCATCATATATCATCTTCATCATCATATCATGTCATATTTAATCTTCATCATCGTCCATCATCCATGACGATACAGATACAACATCCTGATGCTTTTATCAGCCCCGGTTGAACTCAGCTTCAGTTAAACTGATCCAAGGTGAATCTGACCCTGGATCAGCCCTGGATGAACTCAGCTTTAGTTAAACTGATCCAGGGTGAATCTGACCCTGGATCAGCCCTGGATGAACTCAGCTTCATTTTCCATTTCTAAAGAACAGACTCCTGATGAAGACGGACAGACTTTAATCCTCATCTTGTGTCTTTACACAGTGATTTATGGGACTATCTTCTGTTTTTCTTTTAGTCGTACACCTTCTCTTTGTTCTTGATGTGTTTCTTTGTGCTGTCACAAGTCCAACGTGGCAGCGGGTTGTTGGTAACCGTTGGCGACGCCTGCAGACGTCCATCTGTTCTGTATCTCCTCGGAGGTCAGTGGACCTGATGCTGTCACTAATCACTAATGAAGACGATGATGATGAAGTATTTGAGGGTGAAAGTGGACCTGCAGCTTCTGCAGTCGTTTATAATCATTTCAGTCTCACAGTGGGAGGCGGTGTCTGTTTTCTTCATACTGAACTCGGACCATGATGCACTGCAGCGCTGCCAGAGCACCAGACTCTGAGCCAGGGAGGATATTTACGGAGCTCCTCCACACTCATCATCTCCAGCCTTTAAGAGAAGCAGCAATACCACGTCCAGATAAAACACCGATTAAAACAAACCAGAGAGAGGAACATCACGATCCAAAACCCACAAATAAAGAAGCAGAAAACGCCTAATATTTACATCTGAAAACCAATGACTTCAGTAGAATTATCTGATAAACTTATTATTTGCTGTTGGCTAATACATTGTTGAAGATCCTGTTAAGCTTTAATTTGACTCGAAATACAGAAGTCTAGACCATGGTTGTCAAACATACGGCCCATGGGCCAGAACCGGCCACCAAAGAGTCCAATCCTCCCAATCAGAGCAAAAATTACCCTGAAGATAGTAACTATCAATGATGTCAAACTCATTTTAGTTCAGGTTCCACATTCAGACCAATATGATCTAAAGTTAAATAATGACATAATAACTTACAAATAATGACAACTACAAACTTTCTCCTTAGTTTAATGTGAAAAAAGTAAAATCACATGATGAAAATACAAATTCTGCTTTCAGAATAAAATGTGAATAACCTGAACAAATATGAACAACCTGAAATGTCTTAAGGAAAAGAAGTGTAGTTTGACCAATATTCTGCCTGTTACTAAATGTTTTGTGTATTTGTAGATCCGCTGTGATCTATAAGTTTTGTTAATAATAAACTGAGCTGTAATATTGTTGAAATTGTACTATTTTTTCTTAAGAAATTTCACATTGTACATGGTTGTTCAGGTTATTCGCATTTTCATCATGTAATTTGACTTTTTTTCACAGTAAAACAGAAAACTTTGGAGTTGTCATCATTTACAGGTTATTCTGTTGTTTTACTGGTCTGACCCACTGGAGATCATATTGGTCTGTATGTGGACCCCTGGTCTAGAGGGGATTTCTTGTATTTTCTTCAGATGTGGAGTTAAATCGTCTCCTTCTCTTCCAGAACCTTCCTGTCACTCGGATCCTGGACAACCTGATGGAGATGAAGTCACATCCTGTAAGTGTGTTAAAGCCGTTATCTCCACATAATGAAACAATGAACCTGTGGAAGGCACGGAATCCATCTGGAACCCAAACACACACCTGATCTGAGGGTAGTTAAGGGGGCGGAGACAGCCGTCAGCAAAGGCACAGCTGATTGGCCGAACAAAGGGTCATCACACATGTTTACACAAACACAGAGACAGATATATTAATAACACAAGATGAAGAGATGAGACAAAAACACACATACACACACACACACAGACCCATACAGACACACACACACACAGACCCATACAGACACACACACACAGAACCATAGTGAGACATACACAGACGCACACATACTGACTCACAGAGAGACACACACACACACACACACACACACACAAACAGACCCATGCAGACACACACACACACACAGAGACTGACACAGACCCACACAGACACACAGACACACACTCACACAGACCCTATGTGTGTGCAGGTTTCTCAGCGTCTGCAGTTACATCAGTCTAACAAAGCTGCTGTTGTTGATGCAGAGACAGAGACAGACGGGACTGGGACGAGGATGAAAGACATAGAAGAGCACATTCTCCCTCTATCAGATGGTCCTCTTAGTGTGTGTCTGTGTGCGAATAGTTAAATATTTCCATAAACCAGGCTCGTCTTCCAGTAAACCCTCCCCTGTGATGTCGGAGCGCTGAGTGAAGACCAGCACCTTGTCCAGGTCACCTGAACACACCACGCTGTCCAATAGGCCACCTGAATGCACCATGCTGTCCAATAGGTCACCTGAACGCACCACACTGTCCAATAGGTCACCTGAACGCACCACACTGTCCAATAGGTCACCTGAATGCACCACGCTGTCCAATAGGCCACCTGAACGCACCACACCATCCAATAGGTCACCTGAACGCACCACACCGTCCAATAGGTCACCTGAACGCACCACGCAGTCCAATAGGTCACCTGAACACACCACACAGTCCAATAGGTCACCTGAACGCACCACGCCGTCCAATAGGTCACCTGAACACACCACACTGTCCAATAGGTCACTTGAATGCACCACGCTGTCTAATAGGTTGACTGAACGCACCGCACCATTTAATAGGTCACCTCAATGCACCACGCCATCCAATAGGTCACCTGAATGCACCACACCGTCTAATAGGTCATCTGAATGCGCCATGCCATCCAGTAGGTCACCTGAATGCACCACACCATTCAATATGTTACCTCAATGCACCACACCATCGGATAGTTAACCTGAACGCAGCACACCGTCCAATAGGTCACCTGAATGCACCACACGGTCCATTAGTTCACCTAAACGCACCACGCGATCCAGTAGGTCACCTCACGCACCACGCCATCCAATAGGTCACCTGAAGGCACCACACCATCCAATAGGTCATCTGAACGCACCATGCCATCCAATAGGTCACATGAACGCACCACACCGTCCAATAGGTCATCTGAACGCACCACACCATCCAATAGGTCACCTGAACGCACCACGCCATCCAATAGGTCACCTGAATGCACCATGCCATCCAATAGGTCTCGGGAATGCACCACACCGCACCATCCAATAGGTCACCTGAACACACCACGCCGTCCAATAGGTCACCTGAATGCACCACACCGTCCAATAGGTCACCTGAACGCACCATGCCAGTAGTCCAGGACTTGCATCTGATTGGTCAGTGAGTCTGTTTGTTGTATTACTGCAGCTGCGACCGTCGATGTTAATGGTGATACTGCGCTGACCTTTAACCCCAGAAACAGATTACATAAAAGCACTCATTCAATTCAGATGGAAAATATGAATATTAAAGAGATGGGACAAGTCATCTATTGGTGGTAGTAGTAGTAGTAGTAGTAGTAGAAGTAGTAGTGAGTGCTGAACCAGATGCTTAACATTATCTAATTTTTGGGATAATTTTCATACCAGTTAAATCAGAACAAACAGGCATAAATGAGAACTTTAACAGACTAAATATGACCGGTTGTTTCCAGTTTTATCCTGTTCTCAATGTGGTGATGATCAGATGTTCTGGACCAGAATGCGTCTGGATGAAGTGAAGAGATCTACAGCCAATCAGAGCCAAGAATCAAAGAACCATCAGTGAACGAGTCTTTCCCAAAGGCTTTAAGTCCAGCTGTTTGTTCTTGTAGATAAAATATTCTGTCCAGTTCATTTAACTCTGATGCGATAACAGATTCAGGAGCCACGCCAACATCAGCGGAGGCCATCTTGGATGTTTATACAGGCGCCTGTCAGCATCACATTGGATCCGCCTCCTCAGATAAACAGCTGTGATTGGCCTGCTCTGTCTTCAGTCAAGTAAACACATGGATCTGCCAGAACAAATGAAACAGGAGCTGTGCGGTCCGTCTGGGTCCTGTTCCGTCAGGGTGTAGGTCCATTTGGGTCCTGGTCCATCGGGTTCCTGGTCCATTGGAGTGCTAGTCCATCTGGGTCCTGATCTGTCAGGGTCTCGGTCCATTTGGGTCCTGGTCCATCAGACTACTGGTCCATCTGGGTCCTGGTCCGTCTGGGTCCTGGTCCATCGGAGTGCTGGTCCATTTGGGTCCTGGTACATCTGGGTCAGGTCCTTGGGAGTCCTTTCCATCTAGGTCGGGGTCGGTTCAACTGAAGTAAAGGACGTTTCTCCATCCTGTTGTTGTCATCTATGTGTGAACTTGGCTCTGATTGGTTCGTAGACGGGTCTGAGTCGACTTCGATGTTTTGAACAGACATGAGATGCTGCTGACGAGTCAGAACAGAAAATACAAAACCAGCTTTCACATTTTCCTGTTTTTTATGACTTTTATGTTACTATCGTGGTTTCCTCCTCTCCCAGATGCTATTACACATTATTTTTCCTCCATCTCTTTGTCCTATGCCTGGTTCTGGTTCTGGTTGAGATAATCCGGGTTAGCTGGCAACAGTGTGAATGAAATCATTATGTTTATACAATGAATTCTTTAAATCCTTGTGTTTGTTCCAGGAAACTGACGACTACCGATACTTTGACCCAAAGATGCTGCGAGGCAGTGAGAGGTACGATCCTCCAGATCATTAGCCATTAATAACCAATGATAACCAATGATAACTAATGATAACCAATGATAACCAGTGATAACTAATAATAACCAATGATAGCTAATAATAACAACCAATTATAACCAATAATAACCAATGATAACTAAAAATAACCAATGATAACTAATAATAACTAATGATAACCAATAATAACCAATGATCACATATAATAATCAATTATAACCAATAATAATTGTCTGTGATCAGTGTGTATAGTTCAGGTGCTGGTGAACTTTCAGTTAATCTCAGACTCTGCTGAATGACAGGAAGCTCAGGAATGTCTCATGTTGTTTTTTGTGTTTTTGTGGGTTTTTTTTTTTCAGCTCCATTCCCAGAAACAAGAACCCATTCCAGGAGGTGAGTTCCATGAACGACTGATCCATTAGGAAGTCGATTAGATCAAATGAGTGATGTGTTTGGATGAGATGGAGCAGACGCTTTGTCTGACACCAGACGATGATGATGATGATCATGATCATGATGATGATGATGATGGTGGCGGTGACGGTTCTGACCCGTACACTTGCGGATTTAACCTGTAGGTTCCGGTCAGTGTTTGAGTCAAACCGACTGGATTACCCCAACCCCCATCCATCCAGGTCCTGTAGAACCTGTAGAAATTAACCCTGGATCATTTGGTTTCAGTCTTTAATCCAAAGTCACCGATGACAGAACTGTTCTTCCAGGTTGGGATGTTAAAGGCAGGTTCCACCTACAAATACAGACAGCTCAATGTTCCTCCTGTGTCTATCATCAAGTCATTGTCATCATTAACTTCGCTCTTTCAGTCAATATCATGATATATCACGACAGGAGCCTCACCAGAACCAGAATCCTCAGGATCAATAAAGGGTTCTGGTTCTGATTCTGGTTCTGATTTTGATTCAGGTTAAAACACTCTGTTAAAACACTATTAGATTTGCAATTAGCAATTTGTACAATATTTACTAGACAAATAACTTCAATATAATAAATAAAAGAAATCCACATGAATAAGTGTTTGCACTCTGATTCTAGAACCCAAACACCTAAAACTTTGATTAATCATCACTGAGCTGAAGATAAACTGAATAAATGAATAAAAGGTGCAGATGAAACCACAGTGTCTGATGGACCTGTGTGGTCACTGACATAGAGGAGTTAATTTGCAGTAAACATTCCAGATGAGCTGAGGATAAAGGTCAAACCAGTGCTAGGTGTAGAATATGGATGTGAATGTGGGTTCTTCACTCAGACTGTCGTCATGTTTCAGGCCATCGTTTTCGTGGTGGGAGGAGGAAACTACATCGAGTACCAGAACCTGGTGGACTACGCCAAGGTACTGCATCTTGAGGTGTTTCCATGATTATCTGAAGGAGCCCCTCGGTGTCTCCAGTCAGTTCAGGTTTTCAACTCACAGACTGAACTGAGCAGGTTCACACTGGGTTCTGATATTTTACCTTCAAACCATCAGTATGGATGTGGAGACGCCCTTGAGTTCTGGAAAACCCACCCAGGTTCATCAGCTGAACTTCAGAGCTTCATTCCCTTCAGGAAACGTCCTCTACTATACATTAGCTTCACTGTTCAACTGGTCAAATACATAACATTGTACAAAATAAGCACATGTTTAGACCCATGATGGAACATAAAGGTAATGAACATACGCTGATGGACACATGATCAGGAGTAACGGCCCCATAAATGTAAAACAGGCAGTACCTCGTTTATGTAGAGGTTAAAACCTCAACACTTTCACATCCTCTTGAAAAAAATTCAATGCTAATGTGCTCAACAACATCTTAGAGATCAGACAGTTTTAATTCAAAACAAATATTCAGATCGTTATCCTCATGTAATTACCTAACTCATACACAAATGTCTAAAAGTATGTGGACATGTTGAATCCAGGTGTTTCTTTTCTAACGGGTCTGGGATACAAAACAATAATGACTAATGTCAGAATATAGTTTAATATTGGGATCATTACATTGGTTAGTTTGGTTTACATTGTTATCTTTGTTTCCAAAATGACTCAAAGATGGTTTAGACTTCATTTATATCAACACTGATTTTTTTTTTTTATCCATGACTCTGATTTGAAATGTTCTACCTCTGAATGTATAAACTATGTTTCCTGCTCTGACTGTAAATAATAATTTTCTGCCAACCATCTATTTTCTTCACATCTCACTAAGGAAGAAAAATCTACCATCAAACTTTAAGGAAATATTGATGTTTCTAAACCATATGGACATAAATATTGGGACACATCATGTGTACAGCTGTAAGATGTCCTGTTCATGAGGATTTGACATAGAAACATCAACATTAATAATCAATGCGATATTTATCCCAATATAAAACTATATTCTGACATTAGTCATTATTGTTTTGTATCCCCGACCTGTTAGAAAAGAAACACCTGAATTCAACGTGTCCACATACTTTTGTCCATTTGTGTACGAGTTAGGCACTTATGCCGATGCTAACGATATATAAATAAATGATATAAAATAGTGACATAAATACTGGAGTTCAAAGGCAAGGCAAATTTATTTGTATAGCACAATTCATATACAGGGCAATTCATAGTGCTTTACAAGAATGGAAGAGACAATTTAAAAGCACACAATTACAATTAGACAATTTAAAG
>JAPQRQ010000016.1:23110611-23134468 GCA_037367365.1 Apogon talboti | reverse complement strand
GTATATGAACCAATGTTGGTGTTAATCACTGACATATGACAGGAGGAACAAATAAAACATAAATAATACTATTTATAAAATAGTAATGTATTTGAACCAATGTTGTTGTTCATTACTGACGTATGACAGGAGGAACAAAAAATAAATAATGCAATTTATATGTAGAGTATTGGGGGGAATAAAGCTTTTGGTTTTTTTTTTTGTTTTGCATCGAAAAATTAAAAAAAATATGTTTCCATTACAAACATGCCATTTAAAGGGTTAAAGATATGACAGTTACTGAGTATTTGGTATTTTTGTTTATCGCTCAAGTTAATGAAAAACAAAAATATAAAAAGTTCAAAACAAACTGAAATAAATTGTGCCATTAGTACTGTACTGCACAGATGATGGTCTGTCGGTGTTAGAAGGGCCTCTATGGGCTCGATACCGGAGGGTTAGTGCATTCTCCAGTTCTGCAAACAATAAAAGAAACAAAACAAAGGAGTGTGGGCTGCATTGGTCCTGTTTCTGGGTAGAATTCCACCGACTGGAACAGGCTGTGACTGTTCACTCAAAGCCCATGTGCTTCTGTTTTCATTCCTTCGTGTCCCAGACCTCACACACTCACATTGTCAGTGTTAATCCAGCTCAGTGTCGCTGTGTTGACTCTGTTATGCTGACTTCATGACCCGGCAGCTGAAATAATGAGGGGTAGGAGTCCGGCCCCATCCCTGGACCTGGAGGTCTACGCCACGTGACCGACGAGGGTTTAACGTGCTCATCCATGAGAACAGACGTGGTTCTACCTGGAGTCAAACAACAAATGAAGTTGTATTCATGTAACTGAGTCTGGTGAACAACACAAATGCAGCCTCACAGATGTCCTGTTTATTGAAGTATAGCAGGGGTGTCAAACATACGGCCCATGGCCCAAAACCGGACACCAAAAGGGCCCGATCCACCCATCAGTGCAAAAATTACACTGAAGATATTAACAGTGGAGGGTGTCAGTCATTTTAGATCCAAACTCCAGTCTCCACATATGACCAATATTGTTCCTGTTATTAAATGTGTGTATTTGTAGATCCACCGAGACCTGTACGTTATAATGTACATATGGAAATGATAAACTGAGGCAGAATATTGGTAAAATTCCACTTATTTTTCTGAAGAAATTTCAGGTTCATGTTATTCACATTTTTTCTTGAAAGGATAGTTTGTAAATGTAAACTTTTTATAATATTTCATAATTCCATTATTTAATTTTACTTATTTGCACTAAAACAAAGAGAGAAAATGGTCATTGTCATTATTTGTATGTATGTTAGTATTTTAGTGGTTCTGATCCACTTTAGAGCATATTGGTCTAATGTGGAACCTGAACTAACATGAGTTTGACATCCCTGAGGTATACTCATGTTACCAGACAGTTGTGTTTGACGTCCTAGTCTCTGTCTTAAGGGTTTACTGGTTCATAGATGCAGTAGATCCATGAGGCTGAATATGATGGTGATGGATCAAACCTGAACCCAGTACTGATGGAAAACAGTCTGTCTTCATCAATACAATGTATTTGGAAATAAATCTGTGAGCATGTCTTCATGTGCAGATGTTTTCTTTGTTCACCTCAGCTCTCATGTACTTACCTGCAGGATGCGTGAGCCAATCAGGATGTAGTACACAGCGTTTCCAGGTGACGCGCAGCCGTCGGTTGGTGAAGCAGCAGAATAGAGACCAAGTCCACAGGTGAAATCAGACACAGACGATGCATTAATGACATGTTCCAGCTGCACTTGGGTTCAGTTTAGGAAACCAGCACACAAACCTCCTAAATCACTGAACCTGGAACGATTAGATTAGATTAGATAGAATTTTATTGATCTATCAGGAAATTAAGGTTCCAGAAACAGCACAATGAATGTATACATAAAAAATATTACAAGAAAATAGTAACAATAACTAGAAAAACAGCAGTGAAAACAGCCAATTTCACATTAGAAAGAAATAACAAAGTAGTAATAATAATAATAATAATAATGATAACAAATGATATACAAGTACGGGTTCTAGATCCTCTGATGCAGTTCATTGCTTCACTTTCTTGTTAAATTCCTCTTGTATTTTCAGTTGAATAACCTCTCAGCTGACGTCTCTTGCTACATATGAAATTTGACACCATGGTTTGCTAGGTAACCCACTTCAATGATGATCTGTGATTCTGACCATAGCAACGTGATTGGCCATTGTAAGGCTATCTCCCAAAATATTGGTCCTATCAACTTGCCGTTTCCGTTAGTCTCTTCTTTGACCAAAAATACATAAGTATGACAAACTGCAGCAGTCAGCTCTTTAAGGATTTTGTGTGATGCCCGAGACACACACACACACAGAGTCCACTTCCCTTTTATAATTAAGGATAATGATAGTCAATTAGAAAGCTACATGAACAACAACACCCAAACACTGGCTCACATAAACTGCACATCCCACTGGTGGAGCCTCAGACATTTGCTGTATCTCAGTCTCAACAATTCACCTTAACATCAGATCAAACCCATCAGACTGGTTCTGTTTCAGTTTTAAACCGTGACCCGGTTTGTTCGGTTTCTGCTCTTTTACTCTAAGTCCTGGTTCGTGGTTTTGGGTCCAGGTTTTCCTCGTGACCATCCACCACCCGCTGGGAGTTCACTTTTATCTGCAGTGTGAGAAAACATGCAGAAACACCTCAGTGACGCTAATGTTCTTATTCCAGACGGTTAAATCTGAAACTCGACTCGACTCCTCTTCAAACTGACTTCGCTCTTAATGAACTCAACGTTTTCACAGGAACCACTTACATCTGAGGGAACTCATTTTTCCACCTCCAGCCTCAGCACTCTTCTACTCTTTCTACTTCGATGAAACATCAGCGCTGTGCTGTTGGATTCTCACATCCAGACATAGAATGAGGCCCTGAGACACCATGACCTTAAACACATTATGGCACAAAACGTTCTGCTTCTTTAGGCACCGTAACATCAGACAAGAGGTAGGACCATGACCGCATCACGGAGTCGTCAATCCAAACATCAAATGAAACACCTGATCAGAAACTCTTCTAATCTCATATATTCATGAATTACCCTTTAATTAACACTTTAAATCCATCAGTTCATGAAAATAATCATTACCTCTCAGTATCCAGGTGAGTATATTATAACACGTATAACACGTTACACGTATTAGCTCATATTCATTTACAGTTTGTTTTAGGTCTGAATTCAACAGTTGTTCATTTGTTGATTGTTTAAATTCTGACCCATCCACTAAAATCATCCCATAATAAACAATATTAAATTACTATACTAACACCCTTCTACCAAGTGAGGACAAAATACACACTGACACATTTAATATTTAACCTTTGACCTAGAACCAAAAATAATACTGTATATGAATCAATGTTGGTGTTAATTACTGACATATGACAGGAGGAACACATAATACAATTTTTATATAGAATATTGAAAAAAAACATTTTTTGTGACTTTTCATCAAAAATTATGGTTTGTTTACATTACAAACATGGTATTTAAAGGGTTAAAAATATGACAGTTATAGAATTCCCTTTATTGCCATTATACTGAATGTACAACAAGAGCTTCTCCTTTTTCAGTGCAAACACATAATTATAGATAAAATATAAGGTATAAAATACAGTCCTACTAGAGACTGCAATTAACTATAATATATTTGGTATTTTTGTTCATGGCTCAAGTTGATGAAATACAAAAGAAATGTAAAAAAAGTTAAAAACAATCTGTATGAAAAACATTTTGATATTACTATGAAACTGCAGTCGGTGGTTAGTGAGGGCAGTACACCGGAGGGTTAATACAACAGTTTAACCCAGTTAAGATCACAAAAATAAGTCTGAAATGAAATAAGGTGAAGTTAAAGCCAGACCTCAGTGACTGAAGCGTTGGTTGAATGTGAGCAGAGCATCATGTAGAAGAGAACTGTAAAATAATCAGAGTTCATCCCCCGAGGTTCAGCATAAACACAACGGAGGAAACTGATCTGACGCCCAGGCTTTATTTGACTCTGTATTCTTCTGGATCTGAGTCTGTCCTCACTGCACAGCTGGCCTTGGAAATACAGGAAACGTCCTGATAAATTACACCACACTTTTATGTTCATGAGTCTGAGATGGTGTAAATGAAGTCATGTGAAACGTGTCCTGATACAAACTCTGTTAATGAGGAAACATAAAGATTCACAAACAGGTGATGAAGTCAAAGCTGTGTCTGAGACTAAACATCCAGTTTCTACTGATATATGATGGGATTCAGTGTCTGAGGAGCACCAGGGGTTTCACCAACTACAGCATGTCCAGGACCAGGCTCAGGTCTTGAACCAGGTCCTAGTGTTTTCATCTCTACTGACATGAAAATTGTATCCACAAAAATCCACGAGAATGTTTACATCTACAATCTAGTCCACTTGGAGACCTGGTCCCGGTTTGGACTTGGTTCAGTGTGTTTGTTTTTCTATAGATGGAATATCGATCCACGTCACTGGGGCTGGAACTGGTCACATCAGTGATCCAAACATCACCATCATGTAGTTCAGCTGGAATAGGACAAAACAGTGGGATTGTATTAAACATGTCTTTGCGTTTCTCCAGTGCTTCCTGTGGCATCTCCTCTGGACTCAAAACGTAAAAACTTAATTTATCCTTAACATCTTCAGTTTTGACTCAAAATGGAATCCCATGTCAAAGCTATTGTATGTTGAAGGTTAACTGTTTGTATCACTGCCGTGGGAGAGTTTAGTCTCTGCATTGTACCCAGAATACACACAACACCTAGCATAAGCATTAGCATTAGCGGTCCTCTGGGACCAGCTGTGAGCCAGTTCATGGATGGTTGAACCATGAAGAACTGATTCAAGACCAGGACCAGGTTGTGGAGCTGGAGGAGGGGCTTTCACAGTCCTGGTCTCGGTTTGACTTCCTGCCACTGCGCCTCTAACCATCCATCTGACACACTGGATGTCAGAGTGTCCTTGAAGGCATCATTGGAGCTGCATTAGTGCAGGACAATGATCCAGTTTGTGGTTGAACTGCAGCAGGTTTCAGTATCTGGTTCCTGGAGCTCTGGGCTCAGGTTCCATCTGGATCAGTGTAAATGCTCTGAATAACTTTCCCCTGGTTTAAACTCACCTGAGAGGGGCTTTCAGAAGCCGATACCTGATCTATGTGTGTCACGGACCCAACAGAAGGTCTTTGTCTGATCCACCAGAGACCGGACACCGAGACGCCGTCCACAGCTTGGACTCATCAGATCAGGACGACGCGTTCAAGTGTTTACACGGTTCAGTACATACATCTGATGGTCAGCCCAGGTCATAGGGGTGGGGCCAGCCAGGGGCGGGGCTACATCACGGACCTGTCCAATCAGGATGCTTGAGTTCATCTCCAAAACAATGTTCATCTCCAGATGCAGAGGTTAATGGATGTCAGAAAATACAAATAAAAATAAATGAAATGATTCTGTTTAAGAATTCCTGATGTGGTTCTAGTTCTAGTGAGTTCACTCTGGTTTCTGTCCCTCTGTAAAGTGGTTTATATGTTCCATTGCTAAACTGGTTTTGTGATTGGTTTATTAAACTAATGATGGAGATTTTCATTAAAGCTACAAGTTCAGCTCAACAACCTTTACTTTTACAAATTCATGTCTTTTTGTCCAGTTTAATTAGTGTAATAAGTTCTATTAGTCTGAATAATCTGTAACTGGTCGTATTTAAATAGGAACAGTGTGTTATCACCGTTTATCATGTCAGTCCAACATGGAGTGTTTTCAGTGAAAGCAGAACTGAAACCAGACCGGTCCAATGTTCTGGTCCAATGTTCCATTCCATGTCATCATCCAATAACACCTCGGAGCCACAGAGAAGATGATGATGATGATGTTGTAGAAATCTGCCTGGAAACAGTCGACATTAAGGACAGAACTGGACCTGACGGAGAAGAAAACTGATCCGACAGAACTAGAACTGACAGAACCGTCTGTTAGAACCGTCTCTGATTGGACTGGGTTTGGACGTTGAGTTTAGTTTAAGTTTAGTTTGTCTTAGTTTCAGTGTGTGAGTGGTTTTCTGGGCTCAGATTCAGAAACAGATTATGGAAGAAAAACCCAACATCAGACCGACTTCACGTGTCTTCACTTCACTGGACTGATGAATAAAGACAAATGTAACAGTGTCAGGTTTCCACACAAATCTATCGCAAATTTTAACTACGTTTGTAGAAAATCAGCCAAAGAAAATGACCCTCTGTGCTTGTTTCCATCTGTCACTAAAGCACTAAATATTCTTGACGTTGGTTCGTCATCATGGTGAACTGAAGCCGACTTTTTCTGTCAGTTTTCTTTAACTTTAATCACCTTTCGTCTGTCAGTTTGCTGCTGTGCTTATCTTCATCTCACAGACATTTTCTTTGCCCTTCTCACTTTACCAGATGCATGCTGGGAGCTGGCCAAGCTGAATTCCTGTGTCCAGCCCGTTACCTGTACAGGTGCATTGTCCTCAGACCCCGACGGCGGTGTCCGTGCTCTGACGTCTGTGTTTGGGCTTCCATCCTGCCTTTGTTTTTCTGCTTTTGGAGGTTGAGGTAAACAGATCCTTCTCCAGATAAACGACGTAAACAGGAACAGCTGCTCGTCAGCTTTAATCACAGCTGTACCTGAGACCCGGTACCGGTGCCGGGTTCTGATTAACGCCGGCCGACACTACAAAGTCCACACTGCAGAGTCGGATCAGAGTTTGGTCGACCCACCGGGACGCAACGTTCATGTGAAACATCACAACGTTCAAACGGAACAAATGTGTTCCAGACGTATGGATCAGTGTGTGAATTTAGGACAGACGTCGCCCAGAGCAGGTGACCCAACCACAGGAAGGACGAGGACCATGCAAAAACACACATATACCACAGATCTGAACCGACAGGAGGTAATATATGGACCAAATTAAAACCATACAGGAGAAAAAAACACAGATTTCGCAAAATCTAAGAAAAAAACCCTCCAATATTCTGATGCGAACCTGGTCTATTTACAAAAACAAATTTAAGATATTCACTGAAATCAAAGTTATCAATTAAGGTATGTGGTCAGCATGAGGCCTGATTCAGGGAAGAGGACGCCCCTGCCTTGCATAGTCCATGAGCCTGAACAAATAAGGCGCCTCTCATAATTGGACATGGGACACAAGCTCAGGCTTGATCACCCTGTAGCTGACCACCTTTGATGAAGGTGTCTAGTGTTGAAAGGCCCAAACACCCTATGACTCACTACTGATGATGTGTCCCGAAATTTACACCCTTTCCATGTCTGAGGTACAGCTCCCATCCCTCTCAACATTAAGGAAAACCTCACGTGTGTACCATCTATTGACACAAAGGACAATTTAACATCATGTCCTGTGTTTTATGATTCTAATTTATGATTTAAAAAACCCTAAATATTATTTGAAATCATAAATAAAAGTAGGAAAAACTCTGAGGTTAAAGTGGTAAGTTTGGTAGATTTCCTTCCACCTGTCTCCTGTAAATGTCTGAGTTCAATCGCAGATGTTCTGAGGTTTGCCCTCAGTATCATCCCCTCTCCGCTGACCTTTAACCCCATCTGCGTCTCAGTGTTGTTGTTGCTTTTCTCAGGGATTTTGGTCCATTCAGACACTTAAACTTAAAACAGGACATATTCAGCAAACTGCAGTTTGACTTGCAAGTCAACATCAGGGAAAAGGACACAACCACCTACTGTACGTTAGCGTTCCACAACCTCCTTCCAAACACAACGGTCTTTCAGTTTGTTCTGACATACCTGTGTGTTTAGTCCCATAGAATCACACAACCTTGAACTTCTGATGACGTCTGTCTGATAGTAATTATGTTAGTCAAATGTACAGTTTTAACAGACATCATCTCAATAAATGGCGTGTATCACTCCAGTTCTTATGGTATTTGCGTGCTATACCTACGCATTTTCGACCTTTTGCGTATTATTCAACGCTATTTGATCGTGTGTCAATTTACGCCAAGATCTCTGGTTCACATAACCCTAACCCTCAGTACGTGGTATTTGACGCATCCATGCAGGTTGGACAGGGGGCTGATAAGGGTGTGAACATACACACAGAAAGCTTATAATGCGTACAGATAATACGCCAACTGAAACTGGCATGTATTTACACGAGCCATGACATCACGTTGGTTTTCCTCCTACATCATCCCATTCTGCGGATTAGTTTCATGTCTTTGGCGTCAGATCAGACTCATCCTGACTTGGACCAGATTCAACGTGACCGTCGGTTGAAAACACCGTGAACCCAATCATCGACACAGTAAACCGGGATCATCACGACTCTATAAAAACCTGAGATCTGTTTTTGCTGCAGTGGATCCCTGAGGCCCATGAGCAGAATGAGCGTCAGATCCTGTGACAGCAGATGATCTATGTGACACATCCCACTGCTTTTGTTTCATTGTTATTCTCTCACATTTCAGCGTTTTAGTCACGTTCACCAACAAGAAACAAAGCCTGTGACCTTAATATGGTATCGTCTTTCACCAGGATGTATTAGTGATGAACGGTTTACACAGACCCACACCTGATCAGACTATTGATGGAAAATGACAATTATAACCTAAAAAACACTCAGTTTGTCTGATTTGTACTGTTAATTTGTGGATGTTTTATTGGATGGTTTTTACAAATAAGTATTTCTCACTGAGTTAAAGCCATAGAAGATATAGAAGATAAATGAAAATATTGTTAAGCTGCAGCTCCTAACCTTCCAGTACCCGGGTGAGCATATTATGCTCACCTTGCACTTCATATTATAAAAGCTCATTATTTTACACAGTCTGTTTTAGGTCTGAATTCAACAGTTGTTCATTTTTGCATGATGTTTTAAATTCTGACCCATCCACCAAAAACATCCCATAATAAACAATGTTAAATTCCTACACTAACACCTTTCTACCAATTGAGTACAAAATGCACACTGACACATTTAACATTTGACCTAGAACCAAAAATAATAATGTATATGATCCAATGTTGGTGTTAAACACTGATATATGACAGGAGGAGCAAAAAAGTAATTCAATTTTTATGTAAAATATTGAAGAAAAAAAAAGTTTTTTGTGTTTTTTGCATCAAAAAATATGGTTTGTTTCCGTTACAAACATGACATTTAAAGGGTTAAAAATATGACAGTTATTGAGTATTTGGTATTTTTGTTTATGGTTCAAGTTGCTGAAATACAAAAAATGTAAAAACATTAAAAACAAACTCTATGAAAATTACTTTACTACATTACTACAGCACTGTGCAGATTAGACGCTGTCTATGATTGGACGGCCCTCTATGGGCGGATACCGGAGGGTTAATACTGTCCAAATCAGGAAGTAAACGACAATGAGAATCTGGTCTGTTCACACTAATATGTTTTCAATAATTTGACCACATGTTACATAAATCTGACCTTTTGTCCATAATGAAAAATTTAAATGCTTTCTACCAATGTACCAAAATGCCATAACATTTAAGTGACAGCACATTCTGTGATTTGAAGAAAATTAATCAAATTAATCTAACAACCACTATGGTTTTACTTTGATTTGTTTTACTTATTAAATATGAGATTCAAGTTTTTATCTGTCCACTCATCCACCTGTCCACCCATCCACCTGTGTACCCATCCACATGTCCACCCGTCTCTCCATCCACATGTCCACCTGTCTACCCATCCACATGTCCACCCGTCCACCCATCCACATGTCCACCCGTCCACCCATCCACATGTCAACCCGTCCACATGTCCACCCGTTCACATGTCCATCCATCCACCCATGTACCTGTCTACAAGTCCACATAGCCACCCATCCACATGTCCATCCATCTATCTGTCCACCCATCCACATGTCCACCCATCCACCCATGTACCCGTCCACATGTCCATCCATCCACATGTCAACCTGTCCACCCATCTACACATCCACATGTCAACCTGTCCACCCATCTACCCATCTGCATGTCAACCCATCTACTTGTCCACATGTCCACCCGTCCACATGTCCACCCGTCTACCAGTCCACCCGTCTACCCGTCCACCTGTCCACCCATCTACCCATCCACATGTCCACTCGTCCACATGTCCACCCATCCACCTGCCCACCCATCTACCCATCCACATGTCCACCCGTCCACATGTTCACCCATCTACCGTCCATCCGTCTACCTGTCTACTTATCTACCTGTGCACATGTCCACCCATCTACCCATCCACCTGTCCACCTATCTACCCGTCCACCTACCTACCTGTCCACCCATCTACCTGTCCACCCATCCACCCGTCTACACGTCCACCCATCCACCCATCTACCCATCTACATGTCCGCCCATCCACATGTCCACCCATCTACCATCCATCCGTCTACCTGTCCATTTATTTACCCGTCCACATGTCCACCCATCTACCCATCTATCCGTCTACCTGTCCACCTAATTACCTGTCCACCCATCCACATGTCCACCCGTCCACCCATCTACCCGTCCACCCATTCACATGTCCACCCGTCTACTCATCCACCTGTCCACCCATCCACCAGATGATGCTAACGTCCTGCTGTGCAGCTGAAGTCCAGATTTTGGAGTAGACTCATCTGGTGAAGGTGGACCGGACCAGGGATCCTCCCACAGAAAGTCATCCCTGTTGGTAGTTCTTCAGCCCAAATGCAAAGCTCAGGAACATCATGGATGTGGCGATAAACCTCAGTCAGATGTATGGATCCATCCCAGCACCATCAGAAATTAAAGAACCATATGACTGTTCCCCTGTGGAACTCCAGGACCACATGGAGTCACCCTGGTGATGGAGGTCAGAGGTCACCGATGGACATGGAGACGGTCATGGTTCCTGAAGGTGACAGGGTGGATGGTGGAGGGAGATGGACTACCGGCGGTGTCCACTGTGAGGTCACTACGTCCTGATTGGATGACAGTGGACAGCTGGTTCAGGTATTTAACCAGGTCTACAAACCAATCAGAGGAGACCTTGTATGACTCATCAGAATCAGATTAGTTTTAGTTGTTTTCAGATTCTTTCACATTGTTGGACTTTTTTAATCCTGTTACACTTTCATTCTGTCCATTTTCTTTACAGTCAAAAAAACTGTATCTGCATCTCTCTCTCTCTCTCTCCCTCCCTGAATCTGTCTCTCTCTCACTCTCTCTCTCTCTCTCTCTCAGGTTGACCTGTCCCGTCCCGAGGCCCCGCCCCCTGCTGTGATGTCACCGCTGTAAGGTGTGTTTGTATCAGAGGTTATTTAAAGGGCCGTCTCTCTCTCTCTGGGTGATCGACACCGCCTCAGCATCATCAGCTCGTCGTCTGCTGCTGCTCAGAGGAATAAACCCTCAGATTCAGATTTAGCTGCAGCAGCGTCACAGAAACCGTGAGTTTAATCCTCCGTCAGATCCTGCAGACCTCAGATCAGCGTCGTTTTACTGAACTCTGAACCCTTTTAACAGGTTATTTCACTGATTTTTCACTGTCAGTCTGAATAGAAGTACAAACGGCTTCTTCAGCTCTGGTTCGTTTAATGTCATTTATCATTTTTACCATCTGATTTACAGTCTGGTTCACTGACTGTTTAACCGACTTACAGACTGGTTTTAAGGGTTTTCTTTTATTTATCAGTAGTAGTTTTTACTATTGCATATGTCTACTGAATATTTAGAACTGATGGGATTCTTGGTGAAATAATCCTTTTTTGGACTCGTTTACTGACTGTTTTATGGCTGGTTTGTGTTTCAGGTCAATAAATGTCCATAATGTCTGCTCTGCTGCCTCTGACAGGTAGAAAACACACACTTTACATTTCTTTTCTTTTTTTCTTTTCTTCATCAGTGTTTTATTTGTCATGTTTCTGTTTCCTGAGGTTTTAGTTTTCCATGACAGTATGATGTTCAACGTCTGTTCCATCAGTTTGTGGTTGTATTTGATCAGATGTGATTTGATCTCTGTCTTCACAGGCTTTTTGTTCGTCTTCGTCTCCTCGGTGGCCAGCTCCACGTCCCACGGTCAGTACGCCATGTCCATGTCCATCCATCTGTCTCATCCACAGTCTGTATTAGATTTAAATCTGAAGATCAGTTAAATCCCATCACCTTCAGTTTGGACCAAAGTTCTAATTGTATATGTTGATGAGTTTACTTTTGTCATCTTAAGTTTGGATTCTGGTTTTAGTTTAGTTTCGGTTTGACTTTTACTTGATGGCTTGACAAGTTTCAGTTGAGTTTTTAGTTTTAAACTGATTTATAACAACTGAAAACATTGAATGACATTTAATAAGATTAATGAGACCTTTGTTGATTCTGTTTTCTTCTGTTAATGTGTAAAACATGTAGGTTTTAATGGTTTTTATGTTTTGTTTTTGTCTTTTTCACTTTTTCATAAAATATATGATTAGATTCATTTAATGCAAATCAAAGTTTGTTTATCTTGTGTTTTTTAGTTTATTGTAATTCTATTTATTTTTTTCCAGGTTTTAATTCCTGTTTTTATTTTTATTCGTAGTTCAGAAACTAAATTCTTTTTCCAGTGCTAGTTTTTACCCCTTGGCCAACTCTGGACAGTAGGGTATTGTAATCGTTTTGTCATTCATCTGTTTGTCCATTCTGGCTGAGGGGGATTGGTACGCAGCACGTTATTACTTTATTAGTTTCAGTTTAACTTTCACGTCATTTTAGTTGAGGTTTTTTTGGGTTTTTTTTCATTTTAGTTTTTCATTGATGTACCGAGGCTGAAAATGTTGGGTTTTAAAATCTAACTGTTTTCTTCTGTTAATGTGTAAAATGTCTAGGTTTAAATAATTTTTATGTTTTGTTTTTTCTTTTTCACTTTTACCACAAACAGCATTTTTCTGTTTCCAAACCAAAATTGGAAAATATACAATCAGCTTGTTTAAAGCAAATCGAAGTTAATTTTACCTGCATTTCTGTTGTGTAGTTCACTACAGTTTTTATTTTTTTTAATTCATATTTCATTAATTCCTTTTTCATTGCTAGTTTTAGTTTCATTAGTTTTCGTTAACTTTATAACGACTGCAGTTTGGTTCATTTTTTCCAACCAATCAGCTGCTGCTGCCGTGCAGATGCAGCCAATCAGAGCTACAGGAGAATTCTGAACTTTGCTACATTGTTACAGCTGAAGACCAAAGCCGTTGCCATGGTTTCCAGGGCTGCAGATGGCGTTTTCCATTTTCTGAATATTGTGGGTTGGTGAAATGCACCCTAGGAGTTGTTGACCATGTGACCATGTTTCATCTTGCTTTATTTTTAGTGTCTTTTACATAATTTTTACACTTTATCCATTTTTCTTCTTCACTGGCAGAAGTAGATATTCTCTGTTTATTGTCTGTAATCCACTAATGGTGAAAGTAATGAGTTCTTTATAATGTGGTGATAAATGTAGAGACGAATAAGAGTAAAAACCAAACCTTCATCTTATTCTAAATCCAACGGATAAACTGTTTTAATAATCACTTAACTGTATAATAATTCATCACAAAATGTGCAGAAATTGATGCTGTGCCGTGTTCACGTTATTATTACAAATTTAAATTATTATTAGTACATTTTGGTGAATTATTACATATTTTGTTAAAGATCTGAAAGCCTTGGTCCACTTCCCGCCACCATCAGAACTCCATTAAACCAGATACTGAATGAAGTGGATCCTTGTACCAGATAAAAAAGCCCATGTTTTCTCTGAAGGTGGTGGAGACCAAAACAGAGGGAGAAAAGGGTTCAGATCCTGTGGTATCAGATGATGAGATGTGGTCCATGTGGTCTAGTTCATGACCCGTCTGTGTTTCACCTGATTGAAACGGACCCTCTTAAGCCTAGTTGCAGTTCTGTCTGTGTTGCCATGGCACCGCCATGCGAGGCCGGTGTCAATATACACACGCTGTACATCCACATAACCAGAAGAACTTGGTTTTATATGAATGGAGGTTCTGCTACCAATGCTAATCCATTGTTTGGGTTACATGAAATTGTCTATGTTGCCATGGTGACGCCACACGGGATTTTTAACGGCAGAAGCAGATTTTCTCTAACCCGTCTGTTCATTGTCTTTAATCCACTAATGGTGAAATTAATGAGTTCTTTATAATGTGGTGATAAATGTAGAGACAAATAAGAGTTAATGGTCTGTGAAAGCCGAGCAGAAATCCAAATATTTTCGGCGTTACTAATGAGGATCAGTGTCTGTGGTGAGTTTTTGTCCCGGCCAATGGAAAAGCTCCCTGCGTGTCGTCTCTTCTTCTTCTTCTTCTTCTTCTTCTTCTTCTTTCCTTCACTTTGATGAGTTATTGCTGTGATTTTAATCTCACCGAACCTTGGACGTCCAGAGGAAACTGGAAACCTCCGCTGGACTCGGTGTTGATCCTCAGGGGCTTTTTGTCGTGTTTACATTGAGCCTGAATCATAAAAGTGTCTGAAATATTAACCCACCACCCATGCACCAGCTCTGATAGATGAAACAGACCCAGAAGCGCCTTTATCCGCTGTCACTGCTCAAAGAACACATTTGTTTTTCTGCATTTCAATGAGTTACAGCGTCTGAGGAATCCACTGATGGAACAGGAAACCTTTATCCTTTTTAAAGATGCTTTTAGCTTCACTGTGTTAAAGGCAGATAGAAAAAAAAACCCCATATAAATAAATATATACAGAATCAAAAACATAGAAATAAATATATACAGAATCAAAAACAGACAAATAAACGACGCCATATTCACATTATGAATATAGTCACATTTCTCGTAAATTTATGACTTTTATCACAGATGTTGAGTGTTTGCCTATAGTTTTATGACTTAAGTCAAAGAGAAAATCTGAGGTTTTTGAGTCTTTCCTGGTAAATGTGTGATTTCACTTTCTGGGTTTTTTGGGGGTTTTTTTGTCCTGTAAATTTATGACTGAAATATCAGAGATTTATGAGTTTTGTCTTCACTAAATTCAGATTTTATGATCTCACTACATCCAAGTTCATTTCCTGTACATTTATTACTTTCAGTCTGTCATAAATTCAAATATATGATTTGATTGTTTGAGGACTTTTTTTCTTCTAAATCTGTTATTTTTATCAGAACTTAGCACTTTAATCTAATATTCAACTTTTTAAAAATTTTTTTTACAACTCTAATCTCAATTCTAAAACGTTTATCATCTTGATGGATTCAGATTAGTTTGTTTTCTTTTTCTTGTTGGTTTGATTTATTTACTTTGTTTGTTTTTTGCCTAAACTGATACATCATATAAATACACTGTTACCATGGTGATAACAATTATATTTATAAACTTTAAAAGTGATCAGTTTTTATTTTTCTTATAAAATCGAGAACAAACAACAAAACGGAACAAAACTTATCATGAAGTAAACTTCACGATGACGATATGGGTTATTGTTTGTCTTTTACATCTGTAATGTTTTGTTTATTTGTTTACTGTGTTAATTGTTTATTTGTTTACCCTGTTGTTTATCTGTTTACCTTGTTGTTTATGTGTTTACCTGTTCTGTTGTTTGTTGTTGCCAGTGTTGTTGCCGGTGACCTGTGCGACCCGCGGCGCTGACCTGGCTGAGAACGGGCCACTGGTCTTGTGTCCAGACTGTTCCCAGTATCGGATGTCGGTGTTCGGAACCGGAGTTTACGCCTCCGTGTCGTCGGTCTGCGGCGCCGCCATCCACAGGTTTGGATCCATACGTCATTTTGTTTGACCGTTTCCGCGGTGATGATCCAAGTCTGATCCAGGACTTGGATTCGTCCTCTGTATCTGATGTAAAGTCCAGTCGAACAGAGTAAATATACAGTAAAGAACCTCTGGCCTTCAGTACCAGTTCATGAACGATCCCATAAAATCCAATTCAACCAAAACAAAACAAAACAACACTAAAGGTCAAGGGTTAAACCTTTGTTTCTAAATCTTACTTATTTTTTGGTGTTTTTAGTTACTTTTTATTCATTTTCATGTTATATAAAATATAAGATTTATGTACTAAACTGTGCTTTAACTCCAGTTTGGACTCGTCATGATTTTTCTATTATCATGAAGTCAAAACAAAGCGTGATTCATAAATAATTTTCTTTACTCAAACTGTTGGACATTGATGTGCAATAAACATCAACAGGAAAAAATTGCAGTTTAGAGAAATATATTCACAGTAAATACAGTAAACAGGTTACTCTTACCTTTTCAGAAATTAATTTAACATGTCATCTGACGGTCTGAGTTCAGTCATCTGTTTCGACATTAATTTAATCATTTAATCAACATGTTTTCACTCAAGGCACTTTTTTATTAAGATAATATCAATATTACTTACATTTTTAACAAACGCTATTCCGCACAATATTTGTCTTTTTCAGTCCTGACCCTATAGGATGTTTCAGTGTCTGTTGCTTTGAATACAATCAAGCTGCTGCTTGCCACGCCCCTTTCCTGTCAGTGCCATGGATACCATCATGTAGACACTGTGCTAGTGTCAGAAGTGTCAATACTTTTGCTAATTCAGTCCATCTGATAGTTTCGTGTTATTGTTTGAGCCCATAGACCTGTTGCATGATAAAAACATGTCACCTTTAATAAATATAAATATATTTACAGCTCATTTCTGCTCCACATGTTGATACTTTACCTTTAAGCCTGTTTCAGTTCTTCCTCTTTAACCTGCAGAAGTTTATGGAAGCTGTAACATTTTCTGACACTGATGAAATGACTAAAAGATGCGATAATCCTGCTTTTATACAGATACTGGACTGAAACAACCACAACAAACACAACATTACAGATATGATGCTGTTTAGAGGAAAGTTTCAGTTCATTAACCCTCTGGTGTCCCATCCACAGAGGTCCTTTTAATCACAGATAGCACAAAATCTGCAGTAATGTCAGAATTTTTGTCCTACAATTTGTTTTTAATGTTTTTTTATTATTTTAATTTTTTTTGTATTTCATCAACTTGAGCCATAAACAAAATTACCAAATACTCAATAGCTCATATATTTAACCCTTTAAATGTCATTTTGTAATGTAAACAAACCATATTTTTTGATGCAAAAAACCCCCCAAAAACTTTTTTTCAATATTCTACACAAAAATTGGATTCCTTATTTTTTGGGTTTTTTTTCATCCTGTCATATGTCAGTGATTAACACCAACATTGGTTCATATACATTATTATTTTTGGTTCTAGGTCAAAGGTTAAATATTAAATGTGTCAGTGTGTATTTTGTCCTCACTTGGTAGAAGGGTGTTAGTGTAGGAAGTTAACATTGTTTATTATGGGATGGTTTTGGTGGATGGGTCAGAATTTAAACAATCAGACAAAAATGAACAACTGTTGAATTCAGACCTAAAACAAACTGCAAAATAATATGACCTTTAATAACAGGAAGTGGAACATGTGTATAATATGCTCACCTGAATACTAGAGGGTTAATGGGAAATGACCTGATTATTTAATGTGATGTTTGACATAAATCACCAGTATCAATAGAAAATGATACAGATGGTTGATGTTTTTCAGTTCATCCAGTATTTTGTGCTTAATCTCAGAGTTAACGTCCAGTTGTTCCATCGTATGCGGTCTATTTCCTGAACTCTTGTCACAGGCTGGTGGTTTTTGTTGGAATATACATGTCTGATGTCTTTGGGAGTGAATATAATAACTGTGTGAATGGTTCGGGTTCGGGTTAATCCGACGCTCGCGGTTACTCTGAACCGTTAGATGGATGTCCCAGAGGTCAGAGGTCAGAGCAGGTGGTGGGCGGAGTCTGTGGGACACGTGGATCAGACAGGGGTTGGGTGACATAACACCGGGCAGTCGGCTGAACCTGGACAGAACACCACGAAGGAATGTGTGGGGGGAGGATTAGCGCTTCAACCCTGGATGACCCCCAGTGTTTCCCTTAGCCCAGGCCCCTCGGGGCCCAACGGGACGCCGCTTCCTGCTTCACTCCTCCCATTTCTCCTTTTCCTGTCACCTCCGTTCTGTCTTTGAAACAGTTCTCTGTGGTTCCTGAAACAGTCACTTCTTTACGTTGACTTCAGCCTATTTGGTTTTGGTTTTGTTGACTCTCTAGGCTCTTATCTCTTCACTGTAACATATCATGTAAAAATAAGAAGCATCATGGAAGAATTCAGCCAAATGTCACAGACTTCCACTTATAATAAAAATACATCTAAAAGTAGGAACTGAAGGAAAAACCTGTAGTTTATACCATATGTGCATCAACAAAAAATAAATGAAAATAACAAAAATATACAATAATAATTGAAATAAAATGGAGCATTACTGGTCAAACAGACTTAAAATGAAAATATTCCAACAAACAGCTGCATTTTAAAGAGTTTTTCAGAGGGAAAAGTGCTTTTTTCACATTTAATTAATTAAAAGAAACTTGATTAGTTGCAAATATGATTTATTGCCTCAACTGAATCAAAATGTAATCATATGTCAACCTGCATTTTGTAATAATTATTACATTTTCATATGGATGACAGTTTTTTTTTAAGATGAAAATACACTAATGAAACAAATCCAAAATGAATGTGTCGATGTTCTACTTGTTGCAATTAATCTAAGGCTGAATTAATTCAATTAATCAATAAAATTATGTAAAATATATGTAAATCAATCTGTCAAAATGCAGCCTGTTGTAACATATTCATTGTCCTGTCCTTGTTCTGCTCAGGCCTAAAGCCAGCGAGGAGGCTTCTGTAAAGAAACACGCTGCCCTCTGCTGTCAAACACTTAACATGCACACTCTGCCTCTTTCCCGCCCTCCCCCTGCACGTCTGCTCTAATATTAGTGCGCATGAAAAATGAAAGAGGTGTTGGGAGGGGTTCGGAGTCAAGTGGCCAATCTCTTCTTCTTGTTGCACAATGTAGGACCGCGTCTCTGTTTATTTACTGATGAAATGGTTGCGTTTCGTTTAAGGTGCTGGGTGGGTTTGCTGTTATCGAGCGTACCTGACCTTGCGGGTTCAGGCCAGGACTGAACATCGGAGGTGGGTTTGTTATCTAGTCTGAGAGCTCTCCAAGAAGGTGAGTCTTCTGTACTCTGTAGGAATTTAGGACAAAAACTGTGGAGATGACTTATCGTTAATTCTGCTTTCCTGGGAGCTTTAAGCAACTAAAAGCAGATTTTTTTTTTTTTTGGTTAGGATGCAAGTGTAGCTTTACCCAGCAATTCAGCAGCGCCATCTTTCAACGCTGTAGCTTGGGCGGTGTCTAAACAATACTGATCCATTACAATCCGGTAGTTTAACTAGCAGCCAAGTTTTTAGCTCGGAATGGATGCATGCGAGATGAGCTGCCAAAATAAGTTTTTCTTCTGGGGGAAGGAGAATTTTTGCAGGAATCCTGTGTTATGTCTGACAAGTTTTACATCTCTGCCAAAGAATCCCTGTGTTTTTGTTTTTTTTTTTCATTTAGTCTATTTTACCACCTATGGTACAAGTCAGATGCATTCAGTCTCACATTGATCAGTCCGGCTTAACATGGACCTGGAGTGGGGAGAGTGGGGGGGCGAAAAAGAATCAGAAAGGAGAACAGATAGAGTGACAAGAGATCAGAAATAGAACAGAGATAGAAAGTAGTCCTGATACAAAAAAATATAAAAACTAAGTTTAATCACAGGCAAAAGGATGGGAGGATATAGGAAACGCTGATGGTAAGTAGAAGGAAGCTGTGTAAAAACACCCAGCTGTCAGAAAAGGAAAGAAATCAGGACTAAACTGAAATTAGGGATGGATGTCAAAGCCCCCAACAAAAGGCTGGGCGTCGAGGGGCTGGGCTGTAGTATGTAGGGGGCTGGTTCTAAGGGATCTGGAGCTGTAGTGGAGGGGTGGGGGTGGGGGGGTTGTGGCCCATGTTAGCTAAGATTAGACAGAGGGAGACCAGGGGAGAGGCTGGAGGCCGAGGGGCATGGATCTGGGGGATACAGGTCTCTGGAAAACAGAGCACGGACAGGAACGCCATCTAATCAGACTTGTCTCCATCCTCCTCGCGGTGGCTGTCGACTCCGTCACGTGACGCTTTCTCCTCCTTGGCCAGCTGGGCTTGGGAGGCCAGGAGGGAGGAGAGGGAGAAGAGGCCGGAGGAGGTGGTGACGGCGGGGAGGGTTGGTTGGCTCAGGCCCAGCGGCAGGGGGGTCATGGGCAGGGCCAGACCCTGGAGCTGAGACAGCTGGTGAGCCTGGAGCTGCTGCTGCATGAAAACACAACCAGACACAACTTAGACACAGCAGGAGAGACGCAGCAAGACACACTCGGCACTAAATATGAAACACACAGATGCTATACGTCGTACATTAGGTCTGATGCTACACGAACCCTAAGGTGCTAAAAGACTGAACCCAACAGCACTAATGGAAGCCACAGATCAGAGCTAAAACACATGTTCAAAAGGAGATGGAAAATCTGAGACACATTTGTTATTAATAATAGATTCTATTTTCATGAAAACAACACACGCATCAGGAGAAAGCAAGAAGACGCTGAAAAATAAAAAGGTTGAGTGTGTGTGTGTGTGTGTGTGTGTGGGGGGGAACCAAAAAATATGAATCCAAGGCCCCATAAGGTACACCTGCCTTTCATTTAGCGTACAGAAAGACAAACAGTTCCACTGCACTTTAATCTCTCCCTGATGTGCGCATACGCAACATGATGACACATCAGTGGGTTGATTTTATGACACTCCAGACGAACAGACATAAAAATGTATCTGAACTGCAGCAGCGGCATCTCTAAACGCTACAGTTCTGTTATGCATTCAGAGCTCATACAGAGTCTAACTGTACGTGGAAAAGCTGTACGAGCAACTAAAGAAAGAACAATGTCGACCGGATTCAGAAATAGGATACAACAAAAGGATAAAAACGACGTCGCTGCCAGAGATGAAAAAGTATGAGCATAGCTGTACATGAAGAACAGTAGACACAAAGACAAAGGCCTGTGTCCATCACATGAGGTATCTTCTGCTTTTATATGTATTTGTTAAACTAGTTGTGCTGTCCTTTCACCTGAACACAGTCTAGTTCAGAGGTGTTAAAGTCAGTTCAGTTCAGGGGCCACAGACAGACCAACTGGAGCTCAAACAGGTCAGACCAGTAAAATAACAGCATAATAACTTAGAAATAATGACAACTCCAAATTTGTCTCTTTGTTTTAGTATTAAAAAGAATTAAATTACATTTGATTAAAATATTTACATTTACAAACTATCCGTAAAAAATGTGAACAACCTGAGCAACCATGACAACCTGAAATTTGTAAAAATAAGTTCAATTTTAACAATATTATGCCGTAGCTTATCATTTATACATGTGCATCACAAGTTGTAAACTACAGTGGATCTACAAATGCACAAAATGTTTAATAACAGTCATCTGGAACTGAAAAATATATTATTTAAATTTATGATCATAACAACTTCTCAAAACACAGTGACACCCTTGACTGTTAATGTCTTCTGTGTAATTTTTGCATTTTACAAATTGCTCTCATGGGCCACATTGGACCCTTTGGCAGCCCAGCTTTGGCCCGTGGGCCGTATGTTTGACACCCCTGGTGTAATTGATTAAATCATGCATCACATCAGCTGTCTTTTCAGAAAATGTCAAATGAATATGAAACAAACTTTTGAAAAGACGCAAAAAAATTCAATCAAAGAAAATACTAATATGTGTGTTTCCATAAACTCTTTTGGAGCGAATAAAATGATGCCGCTAGAGGCTGTTACACATGACTCTAATTAACAAACTAGAAGAAATAGAGCATTCCATAATTCCTTCCCACTTTCCACTGTGAATGAGTGTGATGATAAATTCATATCACAATACAATAATTATTATTGTTTTATCATCTAGCTCTGTTATATTATGCTCAAAACAGAAGGAGCAGAACTCTAAAAATGAGCAGAATGTACCTACAGTATAGATGCTGCTTATGTTGAATATTCAGCCATAGTTCAAAGTTTTCCATTTATATTGTGGACATTAATATTTGATCATTTGTTTCCTTCTTCATTGAAAATTTGCATAAAATGACAGATAAAATTTTATCTGTTTATTTGTGAAGAATATCATACAAAATTAGGTTAAACAGTTGAAATGGTATGCATAGTTGACATCTAATTTATATTTGGGTTGGGCCAAAGTGCTTTGAGTAATGTCTGAAATGAATTTTAAAGTGACTTAAATTGGTGGGAATATTCACCTTCCAAAGGTGAATGGAATGCTCATCCCTATTCCATATTAAAGAAGCAGAGGTGAGTTGAAGTCTCAGATATTAACCTTCAAGTCTCAGGAAAGTCCTGAGCTTCGGTGGTGAAAATCAAGTTGTGTTGAGTCGCTGCTAAAAGCCACGCAAGACGAGACAAGCCATTGTTCAAGTCAAACGAGTGACAAACCATGTCTTCTGAGTGTCAGATGATTCATCATACATGAAAAGTTGAGCCATCAGTTCCAAGTCTTAACAATGGAGATGGCGTCTTATACTTATACTACTGCCTTCTTCATTCCTACTCTGTCTCTTATTTAGATTGCAGCTTCACTATAGTTGACATGGTTGTGTTAGAAAGCCCCAAAAATCAAACGTTTCTTCTCAATATGTTCTAAACAGGATGACTTGTCAATTCGTCTGCTACAAGTCAAAGTCCAGTCAATTCAGGTGAATACTAAAAATAAACAGGTACAAACAGGTTAATGCTCCTGTTGCTGCCTTAACCATGGTGTGGATGAAGATCTGGAGTTGGTTCCTGAGTGTCTTCAATGGCAGCTCTCTGCTGATGCTAATGCTAGGTAGTGTGTGTGTATATGTTAGCATGGGTTAAATAAACAGACTGAATTTCCCTATGGAGATAATAAAGTTAACTTTAACCTTAACTTTACTAGATCTAAATTAAGTCTTTCATCAGTGAGACTCAAGTAAGTCTCAAGTCAAATCAAAAACCAATCAAATTTTATTGACGAGGGAGCCTCAAAAAGTTTGTGGAACATATCTTTGAGATGGTTTAAGTCTCAGGGTCCTCAGTTTGACACAGATGGACTTAAAGGCTAGAGCATATTTTGAAAAATAAACATCATAACTTAAACCGTTTTTTCCAACGGTCCTTTTTCCACTAACTTTTTGATACCTCCTGGTATATAGGGCCAAATCATGATAAAAGTTATCTCATGACATTTCACACATAGAGCTGGTCCTAAATCACCTTATAACCTCATAATTATAATTACACACAACTATATTTTTGCACACTTATATATACTTATAATATATCGTCTAGTACATATCGTACAAATTGCTGTTCTAATTTTTTGTTGTTATTGTTGTTGTATTGATAATTTCTTTCCTGCTACTTTTTATTACACTTGAATGGAGCAACTGTAACACCCAGTAATTTCCCTCTGGGATTAATAAAGTATTCTGATTCTGATTGATTAAATATCATGACTTAAGTCTGACTTAAGCCAAGTCCCCTCTGGTAAGAAGAAATGAGCTTTTCCATGTGGTCATTTTAAATAAACTACTGACTGACATGTCCAGTATCATGATATGTGCCTTTATCTGACCATGAAATGACCTGTATCAGATCTGAGGTTTTGGTCATACGGCTCAGTGCAGAAAACTGTTACCAGATAAAAAAAAAAAATCTTCCAAAGCTGATGTAAAAAGTAATTGAAGTGACGATAATGATCAGTAATTGGCCACAGGTTGGGCTGGGGGCTGGAACGTCGTACCCTTATGATGGAGTTCAT
>JAPQRQ010000016.1:23065789-23080396 GCA_037367365.1 Apogon talboti | reverse complement strand
GCGCCCCCCCCCCCCCCCCAACCAAAGCTGTAACTGCTGTGCGGAGATGACGATACACAAATGAGCATCTTAATGTATAATTCAGACACAGATGGGGGTGGTTCTATACAGTCGATGGGTCCATGCCTCCTTCTCTGGCTCTGCCCCATGACCTCAATATTGACACCGCGACCACACATCAAACGTATTTTTTTTGACTAAAATACCAAACCGTCGCTGCTTCATAGATGGATAATTGAACTGACCATCACCCCTTAAAGGCTGATTCATCAGTCTATTGATCTGATTGATGACGTTCAGCTCCGTTCCTCCGACATCTGCTCATAAACCGACATCTGAGCTGAAACTTGGCGACTGCAACTCTGACCAGATGTGGGAAAAGAAAACAGATCCCAGATCAGCCTGGGCCTGGACCCACTCCACGGACTGGGTTTATGGTGGTGGGGAGGGTCAGCGTTCACACTGGGTGGGTTTTCTGAAACGTGACTTTGCATGTTTGGCAGAGGGTGGTGGGTGGAGGTGGTGGGCGGGGCCACCGTTTGCCCGCTGGCATCACATCATCTCCCAAACCTCCTTAAACGTTCTCCTGGAGCCAACGTCGACGCATCATCAGGAGGAGACGTTACAGACGCAGTTAAACAGAGTCCAGCATCACAGACCAGGACTGTGCAGGGTTTGGTCTAAACCAGAGCTGTCAAACATACGGCCTGTGGGCCAAAACCGGCCGCCAAAGGGTCCAAAATGGCCCAAAGTGCAACAATTACACTGAATATAGAACAGTCAATGGTGTTAAAACAGGTTCCATATTCAGACCAATATGATCTAAAGTAAAATAATAACAGAATAACATATAAATAATGACAACAACTTCTCTTCTGGGTTTAATGTGAAAAAAGTAATTTTACATTATGAAAATATTTACATTTACAAACTGTTCTTTCACAAAAATATATATATATGTGAATAACCTGAATATGAGCATGACATGTCTTAGTAGAATTAAGTGTAATTGGACCAATATTCTGTCTGTTATTAAATGCTTTGTGCATTTGTAGATCCACTGTGTCTGTACGTTCTCATGTAGATGTGGAAATGATAAACTGAGACAGAATATTGTTAAAATTACACTTAATTTTCTTAGTAAATTTCAGGTTCAGTTTAGTCACATTTTCATACTGTAATTTAACTTCACACTACAACACAGAGAACAGTTTTCTTCATTCTTCTTACTGTTTTCCATCCTGTGTCTACATTTCTGTTTTTTGTTTCATTCATCTTCTTTTTCTTCATTCTCTTTCTTCTCATCCGTTTTTCTTGTGTTTACTCTCCTCCTCGTCCTTTTTCTCCTCCTCCTTCACCTTTTTCTTCTTCTCCTCCTTCTCCTTTTTCTCCTCTTCCTCCTTCTCCCTTTTCTTCTTCTTCCCCTCCTTTTCTTTCTCCTCCTCTTCCTCCTCATGGGATTTCCACTCTTCCAGTGAGTCATTTCTGGACTCCTGCCGTCCTCAGATTCTTCAGTTGTCCTCGTAGGCTTCGTTCCAGTCGTCCCGCCCTTCGGCCGTCTTAGGCCACACCCACTCCAGTGTAGTCCAGTCGAGGTTCTGGTTTCACTGGTCTGCTTCATCACCAGTCTGTCATGATCCAAGAGAAACAAACCCAATGACCCCCAGAACCTGACGTCACTGCTGTGCTCTGTGTTCTACAGGGACGGTTCTGATCCGATGTGTTTAACGTCTGTGAACGGGTCTTTAACATCTGAACAGGACATTTGTAAATATTCAAAATAAACCAGGCTGGATGAAGGTAAAACCAACAGAAAACATCCTGCAGAGTCTCATCTGAAGGTAGAAACCTACTTGAACATGTTCAGTGACTTAAACATCACCTCAGCCCTCCTAGAACATGTGGTTCCTGGTTCTAGTTCAGTCTGTTTTCTATCAGCATCACATTTATTTATTAATTAATCTTTATTTAACCTGGAAAAAAGAACTCGTTAAGATTAAAAATCTGTTTTGTAGAATGTGCTGGAATAGACAGCAGCAGCAGAAGTTATAGAAAATAGAGATTTTTATTTTGTGTAATTTCTTTTTTTGTTTGCGTGATCTTTTTCTTGTGCTTTGTGATTTGTTGTTGTGGTTTGCCCTTCAGGGCCACCGTAGATTTCATCCATACGTCTACACTAAAAACCTAGAACACACACAGTAAAAGTCAGTTCTAAAACCATACTTAAAACACTAAACTAAAACCGTACATAAAACACTAAACTAAAACCATACATAAAACACTAAACTAAAACCATACATAAAACACTAAACTAAAAACATACTTAAAACACTAATGGAAAAGAAATGAAAAGTAATATTGCACATAGTGTTTCTTAATACGATAAAGTTCCATGCATAGTGGGAGTTGTAGTCCAACAGCTGTTGTTATTGATATTTTGGTTGAACAAGGTATTTGTACACAGTTCAATAAACTGATCAGTTTGATTGATTAGTCGATATCAGTAGAGCATGGCTTCATAGCAGCCACTGGATAACATTAGGATTTTCAGCTGGAGTTGGTCTCTCCAAGGGAAAATAATGGTGAAATAATAATGAAATACAAATTGCAACCACAGTCTCCCAGATTATTTACAGAATATTCATTCAGTTCCAGATTTGTTTGATTTTATTATTTCTTGTCCAGTGTTGGACTGGACAAGAAATAATCTTATCCATTGAAAAAACTTAATTAACAAACAATAATCTTGTATTTTCATATTAACCATGGCTGGTGTCTGTTTGTGATACTAATCAGCTCCATGACTGGATGTTTGTTGGTGAAATGCATCATGGGAGCTGTGGTCTGTAACATTTGTCCTTTGTATTTAGCTTCAGTGAGTGTTTGTTTGTCTGTATTTTCTGAAATACCGGTGGAGTTGTGAATGGGGTTTTGTGATGCTGGAGCTGAACCTGGTGGATCTGGTTTGAGTTTAGTTTTATATCCTTTGTCGTCCCCACAGGGAGGTTTGTCCTGGGTGTTAGAGCTTCATGCAGCTGCAGTGGCATGAACACAGAACAAACACACAACACACAGTAATAAATACATACAGCAGTGGATTGTTTGTAAAAGGACATGAAGGATATTAATAAAAGTGTGAACTGTTGAAGTGTTGGACATGCAGTGACGTCTCTGGATGATGTCTTTGTTTTCGGAGTAAATGTCCTCCTCTTTTATGAGCTGCTCCGTTGTTAAACCCTCTGTTTCTGCCGTGTAAAGTGATCTGGTGGAGCTGTGGCAGTTTGGGTGTGGTTCCTCTAAAACTGGGTGACAGTCGGCCCTGAACTGGAAACGAAATGCACACAAAGGCTTTAAACTGAAACCAGAACATTTGTCCTGCAACCAGAAAACATATGACTGTAGATTTCTATCTGTTACTGGATTCTGTTACTGCAGCGTCTCTGACTGGATTTTACCTCCATGTGCATCTAAAATAACTCCCTCGAAGATCTAATACGTAACACAAACTGATGGTATTGTCACCGTCTCCATTTAGACCTGTTCCAGATCACACATGCAGATTAGAACCATGGTTGTGCTGTCACTCACACACATGATGCTCCTCGTGTCGGTCACCTGTCGTCTCTAGCTCCGCCCTGAACACCTGTGTGAGCTGAAGGTCTGTGCAGTGTACACACAACCCATTATATACACACAACAGCCAGTGTACATGAACACACACCGACCCGGGATTACACAGAAACACCTTCGGTCAATACTTCATATCAACCATAAACTGGATCTGTTTCTACATGCGTGTTGTTATACGTCATATGAAAAAAAAGCTCATTGTCACCAGTGTTTATGTGTAATTTATGTCAGTTTTTGTGGGATTTAAGGAAAAGAATATAAATGTAAACTTTGGTTTGAATGCAAATACAAAATATATTTTATTTCTTATCAAATACATTTACCTTTTTAATTAAAAACATTATCTAGCAAGCTATTAGTAGCTAATGTTAGTGTCTAGTCTTTACCCAATTTTTATGAAAATCCTACATGCTAATACTTAGTACCAATAAAATACAAGATTCACATTATTTCTTATTAAATAAATACATTTATCATCCTGCATTTATAGAGTATATAGTGCAAATCTACTTGATTATAACCTAAATCTAAAATAGTTATAGCTGCATTTCTGTAATTTAATTATGCGAATCAATTTAGAGTCCAGACATTTTCTTTTGTCAAAGCTAAGCTAATGCTAGCCGCTCAAAAGCAAACATTGGATAAAGAACTAATATAAAAGATAATTATCTTTCCTTACACTAACAAGAACTAAAGGTTAATTGTTTTTTTTCTGCAAGAGAAACAGTTATTTTTGACATTATGTACTTTAAGTGGTTCTCAAAAACAAAGTTTCTGTTCTGTGTGTTAGCCACTGTTACTAGCTAATGGTAGCTGCTGTTAGCTTCATAGCTAACATTAGTGAATTTGGATATGATAAGAAATTATTTGATAACAATTGAAGCTCATTTTAGTATTTTATCACTATTTATATTGATTTTCTTTAAACCTCTATAAATTGCGTAGAAACAGTGATGACAGAAAGTGGGATTTCACAGATCGGTTTCTATTTTGAGTCTTCATTTAGCTAACACTAGCTAGCGAGTTAGCGCTGTTTCTCCATAACAAAAACCACTTATGGTATTTTGAAAACCCAAAAGATTTATGTCTTTTGAAAAAAACATTTATGCCTGGAAGTTCAGTTTATGTGATTAATAAAGAAACACAATTTTCTGTTTCTTTAGCATCTGCACCAGAAGAAAAACCTGTATTTATTGTTATCAATAGTGATTATTTGAATCATCTATTACTTCAGTAGCAAACCAAAGATAATATTAATTTAAATTAGAGTGCACTTTATTCCTAAATCCTGGTTTTCTGTCTTAATGACAGATGTGTTAACAGGACTGCAGCTGTATATGGATGTCTAAGGGACATCCATATACAGCTGCATTTAACACAAAGTTAATTTGTGTTAAATAATTTTTCTGTGATGCATTTAGGATGTGTGTGTGTTTGTGTGACGTGGTTGCCTCATGGAGTTGATGCTGTCCACACTCACATCTCTGATTTCCTGTGGCCATAACAAACACAAACACACACGGTTCTGGAGGTGGGTGTTCCCTGTCATGACCAACAGGACCGGTGTGTGATTGGGTTTCGTTTCCAGTCTTATGTAACCTCTGCTGTGGTCAGCATTTTCAGTACATTAGCATTAGCTCGGCCTCACTGCTCCGCCCTGTTGTCCAAACATGGACACTTCTGTGTCTAAACGTCTCCTCTATGACGTCCAGAACCCCAGACCTGTGTCCCGGCGGGTCAACGCCGACTGGGCTGGTTCTTTCTGTGTCGAAATGTGACTTGATCAATTAATGATGTGTGAAGGTGTTGTCTCTGACAGCTGGAGGAGCCTCCGCCGGCGTCAGGTTACAGCGTCAGGTTCATTTCCCGTCATGCCTCTGTACGTAGTCTGGGTTGGTCCTCAACCTGTGAGACCGACACACTCTGCTTTATGATGACGAATGGGTCTGATGTGTGGTGTAACTACAGGACGCCTGGTTACTTCACATGTTCCACTTCCTGTTTAAAGGGAAATGCCTTTGGTTGAACAATACAACTTCCTCCTCAGCGTTGGACTGAGGACAGGGTTCACAGAGGAAACTGACATCAGGCACCGCCATCAGTGGAAACGCATAAATATGACATTAACAAGGGATGAATGTCATGTTCCAAGGCTGAATCTGCACTGAAGCGTCTCTGGATGGAACCTCTGACTCTGGAACAGAAGCAGGATGTTCTGTTGATACTTTAGGAACTGGCTTTATTCAGTTCACAGCATGTGGAACATCTAACCATTCTGCAAATGTTTTCATATTAAATACAAACCTCTGTGGCTGTATTGTCTTCCAGAATTCAGGCTAAAAACGTGACAAATATGTGTAACTTCTCATGATGTGGATCAGTCGGACAATGAAACTTAAATGTCCTTCTGTCCTGGTTCTGGTAGTCTCTGTTCTTCTGTCCATCCTGGTTCTGATTTCTTTGTCCTTCTGTCTGTCTGTCCAGGTTACGACTTCGCTGAGGTTCTGCGTTGGTTCGGGGAACGCGTGGACCGGATCATCCTCCTGTTCGACGCCCATAAACTGGACATTTCTGATGAGTTCTCCGAGGCGATCCGAGCCTTCAAAGGCCAGGACGACAAGATCCGAGTGGTCCTGAACAAGGCGGATCAGGTGGGGAGGGGCAGGGGGCGGGGCCTCGGCGGAGTAGCTCCACCCTGATTGGATACATGTTTGACCTCTGACCTCTCCTGTCCCCTCAGGTGGACACGCAGCAGCTGATGAGGGTGTACGGCGCCCTCATGTGGTCACTGGGTAAAGTCATCAACACTCCAGAGGTGGTGAGGGTTTACCTGGGCTCGTTCTGGGCCAAACCCCTGCAGAACACGGAGAACAGGTGAGAGCTGGTCACCAGAGGGCGGAGCCACAGTGCACCTGGGTCTGCGATGGTCTGAACCCAATGATCTTTTTACTCCTTCAGCCTCCATTCATTCATACACAATAAGAACTGACGGCAAATCACAATGTGTTTATTCACTAAATCTGGCTCCAACTGGACGTGTTCTTTGTGTCGACATGTTTCCAGTTATTGTGCACCAGGTGAAATAAGGTCGTGTTTACAGTCACTTTAATGAGGAATTAAAGCAGGGTTCAACTAACGCCTTAAATATGTCTGATGAAATGAACTAAACCTGATAATGAAGAGCAGGGGTGTCAAACGTGGACCAAAACCGGCCCACCAACGGGTCCAATCTGGCCCATGGAAGGAAAAGTTAGATTGAAGATATTAACAGTCATGTTAGTTCAGATTCCATATTCAGATCAATATGATCTAAAGTGGATCATACCACTAAAATACTGTCATAAGAACCTATAAATAATGAGAACTTCTCTTTTAATGTAAAAAGTAAAATTTCAAGCTATCCTTTCACAAAAAATGTGAATAATCTGAACAAATATGAACAACCTGAAATGTCTTTAAAAAAATAAGTGTAATTGTACCAATATTCGGCTTCAGTTGATCATTTACACATGTACATTGTAACTTACAGATCACAGTGGATCTACAAATACATAAAACATTTAATAACAGGCATCTGGATCTGAAAAATAATGCATTTAACTTTAAGATCAAAACAACTTGTCAAGACTCAGTGTTTATTTGCTCCTGAAACTTTGCATCTTTTAGTATCAGTTGTCATTATTTACAGGTACACTTAATTTTTTTGGACTAAAATAGAGAATAATTGTGCTTTATTTACTCATTAAATTTGATTGTAATTTACAGACTGTATGTGGCCCCTGAACTAAAATGACTTTGACCCTGATTTAAAGCCTCAGTTTACAATTCTGCTGGTCGTTAGTTAAACTAAACCCTGGTCTTGGTCTCGCAGGCGTCTCTTTGAGGCAGAGTCTCAGGACCTGTTCCGCGACATCCAGGGTCTGCCAAGGAACGCTGCTCTACGTAAACTCAACGACCTCATCAAGAGGGCACGACTGGCCAAGGTGAGACAGGAAATGAGACGCTTTCACCGGGATTAAGAGCTTTTATTTAAAGGAACTAAAACACGTGATGGAATGTGATCATGTGACCTCTGACCCGACCACACACAGACAGTTTTACTTCAAAGGAAATGAAACACACTTTTATTCAGAAGCAGAAAGCAGAAGTGAGACTAAACCAATGCTGCCTTCATGTGCTATGGGAATTATGGTAAATACTAGTTATGAATTCAAAAATTACACATGCACGCACCCTCATGTCATATTTTCCACAGGAGAACTGGGAAAAAATGTTGCTCCACAAGACAAAAATAACCATTGACCTTTTCATAATGGCAGAGAGTAATGAGGGATTAATGGCCAATGATAAACAATGCTTTTAGTAATGTTCTGCTGCTGCTGTTAGCTGATGATTTTACACATTTCTAGCATACACAATTTGCGAAAACAAAAAAAATTACTCAATAAATGCTCTACCAGGTGTCCAAAACTGTTTTACTCAAGTAACAGGTCATGATAAATTGTGTCAGTCATTTTTCGTTTTACTACAACGACAACAACAAAAGAACTTGAATGCAACACAAATGGAATTTCAAATTCACACGTGGAAAGGATCATCTTCCTGACAGCACCTGAAGGGCGCAGCATGAAGCTAGGGTTTAACTCTTTGAACACACAGTGCCCCCTGGTGGCCTCACCTGGACCTTGTGGGTGTGCAGGGCCATTGTAACACATGGGCCTGATAGGCACTTACCTGTAGGCCCCCCCCTATAGGTGCCCCATGTTAATCTGTGTATGTTAACCATTCAATGCCCCTTGTATCATATATGATACGTACCCATCAGAGGACTATAGTTACTTCACTAGTTGCTAATTTATGCTTTTTTCAATTATTTTTAAATCATTTTTTAAATTTTGTACTCAAATTTTTTACATTATTTTTATATAGATTTGTTTTATTTCATACTAGAATTCCTCTACCATTTTATATAGATTATTTTATTTTGTATTAGAATTTGTACAGAAAAATAATTTTTCTCAATTTGAAATCCGTATTCCTGAATGTTGAAATGTCACAATATGTTCATGTGCATGATGGTGACCAACTGTACAGAAGACTGAAACATAAAAAATCAGCTTCATACACAATAGGGCAGTATGGTTTGAACTGGCTTTGACTTATGTTCATGGAAAATGACACCACTGACTTCCATCCAATTGTAATTCCTGTGAGTAGTTGTGGTAGGGGCCCCAGTACACTGCCTTGTCCGGGGGCCCATAATGCTATTAAGACGGCCCTGAGGATGCGGGTACATTTACGCGTATTTAGTCGAAGAATCAAAGATTAAAGTGTCGTTTCCTCCTCCCGTCGACGTGTTTATGTGCAGAAAAAGATCGGACATCCACATTTATTTTCACCGTCAGACGATCTGTGGTCAGATTGTTTGAAATGTCCAAGTGGCGGGTGTTTGTGGAGTTCAGAGGCTGTTCCTGAAAAGAACGACTTCCTGCTGGAAAAGACTCTTTAAAGCTCTGAACCGCTGCTTCCTTCACTTCCTCCGTTTTCTGCACTTTGTGACCTTTTCCGCACAGTTTTTCCATCGTCATCTAAAGCTTCACATGTGAGTCTCAGATGATAAATATCTGTGATGTCTTCACTGAGGCTCAGATCTGGTTTTACAGTGAAAAACACAGCATTTGTATTTTAGACTCAATGACAGATGGATGTTCACTTAAAATCCTGCACATGATCGTATTCTATGAGTTTCTGATCCCTTCTACATCTTGGAGCCAATAGTTGATTTATTTTTCTATAACAGGAGTGTCAAACATGCGGCCCATGGGCCAAAACCAGCCCGTCAATGGGTCCAATCAGACCCATGGACGAATTACACTGAAGATATTAACAATCAATGATGTTAAAATTATGTGAGTTCAGGTTCCACATACAGACCAATATGATCTGAAGTGAGTCATACCAGTCAAATACTATCGCAATAACCTATAAATGACAACAAAATAATATTTCTCTTTGTTTTAGCGCGGTAAGGTAAAATTACATGGAAATGTTTACATTTACAAACTATGCTTTAAAAAATGAACAAATATGAACAACCTGAAATGTCTTAAGGGAAATAAGTCCATTTTAACATAATTTTGTTGATGTTTCTCAAATTTTTGTTAATTTTTGTGCATGTTTTGTTCGTTTTGCTGTTTGTTTGAGATCATATTGGGCTGTTAATAAAAAAAAAAAATGTGAATCACGTGAACAAATATGAAAAACTTGAAATGTCTTGGGTGTAATTTTATTACTATTCTGCCTGTTACAAAATGTTTTGTGTATTTGTAGATCCACTGTGATCTGTAAGTTATAATGTACATGTGTAAATGATAAACTGAGGCAGAATATTGTTAAAGTTACACTTATTTTTCTTAATAAATTCCAGGTTGTTCATGTTGTTCATATTTTTTAAAGGATAGTTTGTAGATGTAAACATTTTCCTTAATGTGATTTTACTCTTACTCTAAAACACATTTAAAGGTTTGTAGTTGTCATTATTTAGAGGTTATTCTGTTATTATTTTACTGGTCTGATCCACTTTACATCATATTGATCTGAATGCGGAACCTGAAGTAACATGAGCTTGACGTTCCTGTTCTATAAAGTCAACCAGGTCTTCACATTTGGGTGAATTTCATTTAATAAATAACTAACAGCTTCAACGTAATCAGTGACTATTCATGAGAATCATCAAAAACCATCGGTGCATAAATGAATCAGTGACACGTCCACATGTCCCTGAGTCTGAGTCATTGTAAATCCCTGCAGAACCCTCCACCTGGACCTGAACATACCATAGAAGCAGAGAACATGTGCAGGAGTAAATCAAGCATCAGCTCATAGTAAATACCTGCGCCGTCATGTGACTTCCTGTGTTTGTTAGCGTGTTGGCGAGGACATGCGTGTCCCCGTGAGCTCAGGTCCAGCTGTTTGTGCGTCCTCTGTGTCCAAGACGTGGATTAATGATGCTGATGTATGCTGGCGCTCGGCCCTCACACATTCAATAACCTCATCTCCTGCCTTGCCGCCCCTCCTTTCCTTCCTCCACTTCCCATCATGCTCTGGGACAGGTCTGCGGGACTCGGACCCATCCATCAACGGGTCCGTATGTTAATGTGTGAACCGGCGCCGCTCCGTCTCCTGCATGTGTTTGTCTTAAAACATGAGAAAACACTTTACAAACAGCTGAGATCGCAGTGGCCGGTCCCTCGCCGCCGCCTTTTTCCCATCAGGCCTTTCAGCAATTTATGGCTGAGAAGCGGCGTGTCCATCTGTCTGTCTGCGACTCAGGAACGTGATATTCCAGCAACGCCTTCATGGAACGTCTTCAACTCTGGCACAACTGTTCAGTTGGACCCGAGGGCCAACGAATCAGAATATGGAGATTAAAGGTCAAAGGTCAAGCTCAGTGTGACCTCATTAAACATGTTTTTTAGAATCAGAATATTGTATTATTCTCCCTAAGGAAATTGTTGTGCGTTACAGTTGCTCCATTCAGGTACAATAAAAAGTAGCAGGAAAGAAAATATCAATCCAAAAAAAGCATATATACTATATATACATACATATTAATACACTCTATTAAAACACAGAGCAGCAATTTATACAATATCTACTAGACAATATATTATCAATATGATAAGTAAATGAAATATACATAAATATTTATTTCCAAAAGGTCAGAGAAGCCCTCACTGGGATGTTATAACAAATTATATTTAACATTAGCGCTGTTAGCATTAGCGCTTGAACCTGTGATGTTGTAAAATCATTTAGTCTCACCTAAATAGTGATGTTTTCTGAACCGACCTGTGTCCTTTTAGACAGGCATGGATGAAACCATAACCGATACAAACACATGTTACTGCTTCTATGTTTTGTACTTTAATACAGTGGTTTTCAACCTCTCTGCTACCAAGTTTTTTCCCTCGTCTGTTTTACTACAATGATGATTAGGTCAGAATTCAATAGTTCATTTTTGCAGGATTTTTAAAATACTGACCCAGCCATGTGGCATTTAAATGGTTAAACAATATGTCAGTTATTAAGTATTTGATTTTTTGTGGTGACTCAAATTGGTGAAATACAAAAAACAAAAGTTCAAAACAAACTGTATGAAAAACATTCTGACATTACTGACACTGTTCAGATTATGCGCTTTTGGTGATTAGGGTTAGGGCCTCTGTGGATGGGATCCATATGTAGTGGATTATGATGTTGAGATCTATATATATATATATATATATATATATACTGTAAATTTTGTATTTACGTCTTACTGTTATTGGACGCCCTTGAAAAAGATATGATGCATCTCAAAGCACAATCCTTAATAAAACTGAAACTGAAACTTTATCGTCTGTTGTCATCATCAGGTTCACGCTTACATCATCAGTTACCTGAAGAAGGAGATGCCGTCTCTGTTTGGGCGAGAGAAGAAGAAGGAGGAGCTCATCATGAACCTGCCTGAGATCTACGCCCACCTGCAGAGGGAACACCACATCAGCCCTGGAGACTTTCCCAACGTCACCAAGATGCAGGTAAAGACACACCCCCTGGGGCAGTGGTTGGTGACAGGGGAGGCCTGGGCATGTCCGTTGCCTCCTGGGGGTCCTGCATGGTTGACCTGCATGGTTGACCTCCAGAGGGCGTCTAACCTCCACCTGGATCTACTCTGATCATTATGTGATTTGTGGAGTTATCAGATTATTATTGATCCTAAATCTGTGTTTCACTCAATGGAGAATGGGATCCCTCAGGGGACCGTCTTAGGCCCATGTGGAAAAACTATTAAATCACAGAAAACAGAAGTGATGTAGAAGATAATAACAGGAAGTTTAATTCTACCGTCACTAGACTCAAACAAAAGAAAACCCAACAAAAATTGAGTAAAATAATGAAAAAATGAGCAAAATTGAACAAAAATTTAGTAAAATAACGAATAAAATGAACAAAACAAAAATGGAGTAAAATAACAACTAAAATGAGCAAAACAAAACAACATGAGCTGAAGACAATAACAGGAAGTTTGATTCTACCGCCACTGTATGATCGTGGACTGAAACGTCTCAACCAGGGTTTATGGATTGTCGTTTTTCTGAAGTGCATGTAAACGCGTCACATCTGATTATGATAATGATCTGATTTTTATGGTCAGTGTAAACGGGCTCAGTGTCTCCATTGTATAAGGATCTGATCTTCAGCTGTTTCCTTTAGTTTAGTTTATTTATTTATTTTATTTATAAAATAAAAGTTGTCTCCAAACTGACCAGAGTGGATATGAAGAGTAAATCCACCTGATCATCTTCACATACTTCCATGAGTTTTACCTAGAGTTGACGCTGTAGGTGTGATGTTCATGTTGTGTTGTAAACGTTTCCAGATCTGAGCAGATGAACTGACTTTAGGCCCAGTTTTTCCTCCAGTGACCGAGTCCACATGGACTTTAGCTATGTCTGCAGGTGTGAGACGGGGATGTTTGGGGTTCTTCGAGTCTCCGCTGGTGTCATCCACTCGGACACTGTGTTCCCGCTCAGGGGTCAGAGGTTGTGGAGGACGGCATGTCCAGCTGCAGACCGCTGTTGTCGTTCTCGTGTCCAGATGTTGTTTCTCAGGCTGATCTCATGTCAGTTTTCTGTTCAAATGACATTCAGATGAATTCAGAAGGTTTTAGAATATCAGAACACCATGAGGTTTAACAAAGATGAGAACAAAATACAGTAAAATAAAAATAAAAGAGTCTGAGATGAATGAGATGGAAACAGAGAACTAGAAAAGACTAGAAACGAAGCTGTGACTGTTCAACAGACTGTCCACTGTTTACAGAATAAACCTGGACTAAAACTGGATTAAAACTGAGATAAAACTGGACCAAAACTGAGCTAAAACTAGACCAAAACTGAGCTAAAACTAGACCAAAACTGGCTAAAACTGGACCAAAACTGAGATAAAACTGGGTTAAAACTGAACTAAAACTGGACTAAAACTGAGATAAAACTGGGCTGAACTATATCAAAATTAGACTTAAATTGGACTAAATCTGGACTAAAAGCGGACTAAATACTGGATCAGATTTGATTAGACCTTTAGATTCTGTTTGTGTCCTTTTGGACTCAGTTCTGTTCTGATCTGGTTTCTGTTTCTGTTTGTGTCCTGTGTCCTTTTGGACCTAGTTCTGTTCTGATCAGGTCTCTGTGTCCTGTTGGTCCCAGTTTTGTTCTGATTCTGGTTTCTGCTTGTGTCCTGTGTCCTTTGGGACCCAGTTCTCTTCTGATCCGGTTTCTGTTGTCTTCCAGGAGCAGCTCCAACATTACGACTTCAGTAAGTTTCCGTCTCTGAAGATGAAGCTCATCGAGTCCGTGGATAAGATGTTGGCATCGAAGATCGCCGTTCTCATGGCGATGATCCGGGAAGAGGAGTCCAAGCAGCCTCCGGCCATGGTGTCGGGCGGGGCCTTTGAGGGCTCTGAGGATGGCCCCTTTGGGCGGGGCTATGGCGAGGGCATCAGTGCCGGTGCTGACGCCGAGGACTGGATTGTGAGCCGGGACAAACACCGCTATGACGAGATCTTCTACACGCTGATGCCGGTCAACGGGAAGATCAGTGGTGTCAACGCCAAGAAGGAGATGACCAAGTCGCGGCTGCCCAACACCGTCCTGGGGAAGATCTGGAAACTCGCTGACTGCGACAAGGACGGGATGTTGGATGACGAGGAGTTTGCCCTCGCACAGCATCTCATCAAGGTCAAACTGGAGGGATACGAGCTGCCCCTGGACCTGCCCGAGCACCTGGTGCCCCCCGCCCACCGCAAGAACCCCACAGCCGACACCCTGTACAACCACCACGAGGACTAGGACCTGGACCCGAACCTGGGACCAGGACCAGGACCTGGACCCGGACCTGGACTCAGAACCAGAGACTCATAGACAGAAATCA
>JAPQRQ010000016.1:23042035-23052343 GCA_037367365.1 Apogon talboti | reverse complement strand
GCCCCACCGACTGGTGTTGGGATCGAACCCAGGACCTTCTTGCTGTGAGGCACGAGTGCTACCCACTGCACCACCATTTTTTTTAACTCCATGAAAAATAGGTTCATTAAAAAAAATTCAATTGAATTGTTTTTTTCTTGCCTAAAGAGAAAAAAAAAACACTTGTGAAAAAAGTCTTGACTAAGTGTTTCATAATTCATGCATGAAAGGGTTAATAACCAGTCTGAACATTATTGGACTGATACATTTCTTAGTTTTAACCAGCTTCTTCCTCATTGTTTCTAATATTGTTGAGGATGAAAGTAAGCAGACCTTACTGCCATTATTTTATCTTGTCAGTTAAACATCAGTCAGTCATCAGGTTGTTAAATCTGTCCTTCTGCAGGAAGCTGTGGAGCTGACTGATGTCTACACGGAGCTGAAGACCGGAGTCGCCCTGATTCGTCTACTTGAGCTCATCTCCAGGGAAACGCTGCCTCCACCGAGCCGCCGCAAGCTCCGCGTCCACTGTCTGGAGAACAACAGCATCGCCATCAACTTCCTCAAAACCAAGGTGACGCACATGACCTCAACATGCAGCTCCGGGAATATTTCTTCATTTTGTGACAAATATTTTGACATCTTTGTAGCCTAAAGCTCAATAAACCTGACCTCTGCCTTTTCCTCAGATTCGAGTGGATTTGATTGGTCCAGAGAACGTGGTGGACGGGGACCGGACTCTGATCCTGGGTCTGCTTTGGATTATAATCCTCAGGTTCCAGATTGGACCCATTAATCTAGACGAGGTAGGGAATCAAACCCACAACTTAAACCCCTAAGTAAAAATGGTTTTTCAGAACTGTGTTTATGTCTTCTTTTATGTCTCTTAATCTGTTCATTATCCCAATCTCCTCCTCCTCACCTGTGCTTCTGTGGCTCCACCCCCTCAGGCAGGAAGTGGAGGCAGCGTTGCTCATCGTTCGGCGAAGGAGGCTCTGCTGATCTGGTGTCAGAGGAAAACCTCGGGATATGACGGTGTTGATGTGCAGGACTTCTCGTCCAGCTGGAGGGATGGACTGGCCTTCAATGCTCTCATCCACGCACACCGGTAAATGGAGGCCTCAGTCTGCAAGAGTTTATGTCGAGTTAATTTATGTTTTTAAGAACTGATGATTGAAATATTATTTCACTGCTAGTTTTAATTCCACCTTTAACAGCACTGCTGGTAAAACCCATGTGATTCAGTTTACTCTGCTTACTTTCCGTCCTAGGCCTGACCTTTTTGACTACCGCCGTCTCCATAGTGACGACCCCCGCCATAACCTGCAGCACGCCTTCTCCCTGGCGGAGCATGAGTTTGGGATCATGCAGCTGCTGGAGGTGGATGACATAATGGTTTCACATCCAGACGAGAAGTCCATCATGACCTATGTGTCTCTGTACTACCACTACTTCTCCAAGATGAAGCAGGGCCAGACCATCCAGAAGAGAGTCGCCAAGGTCCGACAACCGCCACCAACAGAGGGCAGCACTTGTCATTAGATACAACCTTAGGCCCGTTCATCACAACATTAACCACAATGTATTTGAGCCCAGTTTTTAGGTAGTTCACTCATGTTTTACATCTGTAGGATTGTAGTGTTTCAGGATTTAATCCACATTTACAGACTGAAAACCTATGCGTCAAACCCCTCAAATTTAGTGTCTTTAATTATCAGATATTCACACACAGAGCTGTACACAAACACAACCAACATGTGTTCACCTATTTTTCTTCTTTTCCATCTTTAGTGTCACATAACATGTAACATAACAGTCTGGTAAAATGCCTGTAAAAATAATCTACAGCTGTTATTGTGACTCAGGCAGGTCTGAAAGATGTTCATTTGTGTCTGAATCTTAAATTAATGTAGTTCATGTGTCACTGAAACAAACATCAGCCCTGATGTTATGTCTGTCGTTGCAGCAGCTGGTAGTGTTTCTAAACTAAGTAAGAGGAAATAATGGCAAAACTGCATTAGCACCAGGTCATCAGGATCTGACCCTCCTTAATGTTGTGTTTCTGCTGTTGTTTCTGATCTCCATCAGTGCTAGTCCAGTTTTATTTTTAAGTATCTGGATCAACCAATGTGTTTAATAATTATAATAATAATAATAATAATAATAATAATAATAATAGATATAATAGATAATATGTTATAACCTAATAGTAAAATGAATCCAGACAAATGTTAAACTGTGGTCTGAACAAGTTTACAGTGAATTTTGTGTCCATGTGTCCAATATCTCTGATTAAGTTAAATGACGCTTAAATCATTATAAATTCTGCGACTTGGAGAGGAAAAAAATGTGCTCATTTGAGGCCATGAGTTTGTGATGATAAAACTTTTTCACTTAGACTCTGCTGCCCTCTTCAGGCTAATATGGAAATTGCAAAACAATGAGCAACCTGTTTTAATCCGTCAAAAGATAAAAAAAAAAAAACCTCTTAAAAAAACAAAACACCCCAATATTCACCAAGGAGTCACACCAGTTAATATAACAAATAAATGAAAAACAAAAAATGTAATAAAATACGTAATTGTCTTATTGGTTATAAATTAAGGAGACTCAAAATAAATCAATTTCAGTCACAAACAACATAAAAGATGCAGTAAAATGAATACATTCAGCTTCATGGACATGAAATTTCCTCCATAAAATAAACAGGTTAACAGGATGTCATACATTTCTATCCATACTAACAAAATTAACAGTGATATTTTTAATCCCACTGATAGACGGAACCATCCCTGGTCAGTTTGTTTTAACATTAGCAGGTTTATATATTTATTTTAGTAACTTTAAACTGTGATTAAAAACCACATCATGGAATGTAAAACCTGAAGTGAAGGACTGACTCCAGCTCTGGTCCTGATCCAGTTCCTCTGTGTTGCAGATCGTTGGGATCCTGATGGAACTGGACAACATGAAGGTCCAGTATGAGAACCTGGTCTCAGATCTGCTGCAGTGGATCAAAACCAAGGTCTGAAAACCACATCGACACATTAACTTTAGTTTTGATGAGGAGAGTAAAGTGTAACAGATAAATCAATTCTTATCTGATCATTTGAAGGTGACACAGCTGAACGACAGGAGATTTCCAAACTCTGTCAAGGAGATGCAGCTGCTGATGACGGCGTTTAAAACCTACAGGACGGTGGAGAAGCCACCGAAATATCAGGTTGGAGTTGGAACATATCACATAATAAAAATAATAATAATAATAATAATAATAATAATAATAGTTATAATGCACTATATTATTCATTAATGGACAGTTTTAATCTATTGAGCTTGTTATTTTAAAACTAATTTGAACTTAATTTGAATGATGATGTTTTTATTAATAACTGATATGAAAAGTTGTCTTGGCTCTGAAATTTGTTAATGATAATAATATCATAGTTGTACGACAGCGTGTTTAAGTAAAAATCAACTGTGAGCTGGACGATGTTGGTAATATTCAGAGAAAAAAATGTCCAAGGTTAAAATTGGAAGTTTACAAGACAAAACTTTATATTCTCTGGGATTAAATTGATTTTTTCATGCAAAATTATGACTCTGTATTATGAGTTAAGTTTTCATTTTTCTTGGAAATTTGTGAGTTTTCTTGTCCTGCATTTACAACTATTTTTCCCCTGCCTCACACTTAATTATTTTACCTAGTTTCTCCTTAATAGGTCGCCATATTCTCTCGTGTTGGAAATAAAAATGTAACAAAAATCTTGTTTACACGATCAGTTATTTATTCTTGTTTTGAAATATATTGACTTTATTTTCTGGATTCTTTCTTTGTCTTTCTGTAGGAGCGTGGTGCGATTGAAGCTCATCTGTTCAGTTTAAAAACTCAGTTGGCTGCAAACAACCAGCGGGTTTATAATCCCCCCGAGGGTAAAGACACACATGGAATACTGTGGATTTATGACCACAGGACAAACCCTGCCTGATTTACCCTCCCTTTTCTTTTTTTCTCATTTATTGCATGTGAAGGTAAAACTCTGAGCGACATCGAGAAGCGTTGGGTTTTGTTGGAAAGAGCTGAACATGAGCGTGAACGTGCCCTGCAGGAGGCGCTGCTGAGACTTGAGAACCTTGAACAACTGGCACAGAAGTTTGGCAGGAAGGTGCGCACACCTGAATCACATGAACCATAATCAACAATGTGCAATAATCACAATCACCAATGTGTAACAGTCAACAATGTGCAATAATGAAAAATGTGCAATAACCACTGTATTTACCTCTCACTGCCCTCTGCACCTTAACTAGGTGTGAATGCGTGACTTGACTGAATGGGAGAGGGGCGGAGTGTGTGTCTTCTTTACTTTTTTAATGTTTCTTTCTGTTTAATGCTTTTTCAATATTTTGCATTGTATATTTACTTTTTTTTTACTCAAGAAGTATGGTTTCTACAAAGCGCATCAGAATTCTGTGTATGCTCTATGTATACAGTGACAATAAAAGGAATCTTCAATCTTGAATAATTCATGACCTGTAACATGTAGAGTGTCTGTTATAGCAGGGGTGTCAAACTCATTTTAGTTCAAGTCAATATGACCTCAAATAGGTCGGATCAGTAAAATAAAAATGACAAATTATATGACCAAAAAATACAAGGTGATTAAAAAGACGCTGAAACTAAAAATAAAACAGACATAAAAGACATATAAGTAGCAGCGTGTGTGTGTTAAAATGTCCATACTACTTTTCTTGAATGTAGAAACTGAAATAAAATTGTCCAGTTTCAGTCATTTTGAAGCCAATATTTTGCTGCTGTTTATTGAAAAGATGATAGACCGATCACAGATTTTACCGTGGGTATTTAAAGTGAAAGGAGTTTTAATGTAATAACATAACCTGTAAATAATGTCAACTCCAAACTTTTCTGTTTTAGAATGGAAAAAAATAAATTTACATAATGAAAAAGTTTATGTCTACAACCTATGCTTCACAAAATGTAAACATGAACAACCTGAACTTTATTAAGAAAAATAAGTGCAATTTGAACAGTTATATGCCTCATCATTTACAGATGCACATGAACTAAAATGATTTTGACATCACTGACTGTTAATATTTTCAAGTTTTAGAGTTTAATATCAGTAAAATAATCCTCAGTGGTTGGTTGTGTTTTCCCAGGCTGCTCTGAGGGAGGGCTACCTGGAGGACACGGTCCGCCTGGTTCGGAGGCAGGACATCCGAGGCCTGTCCACGCTGGAGGAGGCTCAGGCTGCAGGTCGACGACTAGAGGCTCTGTCCACTGATGTGTTGGCCAGAGAACCTCGATTCAGCGCTCTGAGAGACATGGCCCAGATGATTGAGAGAGGAAACTACCACAGCAAGGAGCAGATTATCAGGAGGTGAGAAAACATGCACTGTAAACCCAACCTGAGACCACTGGTGTTACATGATCCCCTCCCTCCTGCCAGGTCATTATTGTACATAAGAATGTTTTCTTAAGGACTTACCTGGTTAAATATAGGTTAAATAAATACAAACAATATTATTTTACTGGTGTGTCCTACTTCAGATCATATTAGGCTGAATGTGGCTCCTGAACTAAAATGAGTTTGACATCCCTGCTCTAGAACCTTCATCTAACTCCTCTTGACGCTTATGTGTGTCTGTTTTTGAGTCAGGGAGGAGAACATCAGTCACCGATGGAGAGACCTGCTGCAGCAGCTGCAGGAGCACAGGGGGATGCTGGGAAGTGTAGTAGAGACTCTCAGCATCCTTCGACACATTGACCTCGTGTCCCAGGAGCTGAAAGAACTACAGGTAGGACTTGAAGTTAAAACTGTTTGATGAAGCAGTTACATAGATGTTCTTTATATTTAACATAGCTGTGGAAAACTCAAATGTGCAGTCCTTTTATTTGACTGAACTACTACATCTCCCTCTGATGGTCTATAAATGTGCCTGTTTCCATGACCATAACAATCCAATAACTGTTAGTAAACAGATAATTGTAATAATGAGACCTGATGCCTTTACATGCAATTAAGAAATGCAATAATCATTTTTTTCTTTCTCTATCTTTCTTTAACCTTTTTTTTTAGGCAGCAAATTGTAGATTCTTTTCGTCTTCACTGAATGTAAATCTGTACACATAAACATGCATGGGATTGTTGGAGGGTGGAGGTTAAAGATCATTATGTATATTGTTAGCCTCGTAGCATTATTGCCTTAGTCATATTTTTGGCTAAATTGTGATGTATGCATAACTTTACTATCCTAACACTGCTGCTTCATTTTGAATCATTGGCTATGACCTGAAAAAAGTATGACTTAGGCAATTATGCTATGAAGCTAATGATGTGTATATTTTATGCATCTGTTTTTGTACTTGTGCAATGAAAACTCCAAATTAAATATTAAAAAAAGAAAACAAGGAAAAGCGATAATCGAAAACCCTGGTTTAGATGTTTCCGTCCATTATGGGATTTTTTTTTGGAGTACGTACGTACATATTGATGGTAGACTCAAACTTCCTGTTATTGTCTTCCGCTCACGTTTGATTATGTAACTTCCATTTTCTGCGATTTTATTAGTTTTCCCTACATGTTCAGATGTAAAAGAACTAAATAGATCAGATTAAGCTGTATTTAGCCTGTTTACATGCAGGAAGACATGGGGTATTGGGGACAAATCCAGGTGTGTTAATCTGATTTCTCATAATCAGATTATTGCTGTTATCTGATCAAATATATCAGATTATCTTGTTACATGATCACTTGAATAATCTAACAACTCCAGAAATCCCAACAATGATCGGAGTATTAGTGTGAATATAAACGGGCTCAGTGACTCCAGTCTGATCTTGAATCTTCTTCTGAATCCAGTCTCTTCTGTTTTCAGTCTCAGGCCGGTTCTCCTGACCTGGGGAAGCAGTTGGCCGAGGTGGAGTCTCTGCTTCAGAAACAGGACCTGCTGGAGGCTCAGATCTCTGCTCAGGGTGAAGCCATCACCTCTATCAGCAGTGCAGCCCTCAAGGTACCGGTCTGATCAGAAGCTGCTTAGTGTCAGCAGCCTTTAGGACAGGGCTGTCAAACTCATGTTGGTTCAGGTTCCACATTCAGCCCAATCTGATCTCAAGCGGGCCGGACCAGTAAAATAATAGGCATATTAACCAATAAATAATAACTGTTTTAGAGTGAAAATCAAGTAAAATTACATTATGAAAATGTGGATAACCTGAACTACCATGTACAACCTAAAATGTATTCACAAAAATAAGTGCAATTCCAACAGTATTATATCTCAGCTTATTATTAACACAACCTGCAGAGGACAGTGGCTCTACAAATACACAAAACATTTAGTAACAGGCAGAATATTGGTCAAATTACACTGATTTTTTTCTCAGAAATTTCAGGTTGCTTATATTTGTTCAGGTTATTCACATTTTATTGTTAAAAATGTAAATGTTTTTATAATGTAATATTTACTTTTTTCATATTAAACCAAGGAGGAAATTTGGAGCTGTCATTACTTATAAGTTATTATGCTATTATGTTACTTGAGATCACATTGGGCCCTCAAAAAACAAGTTCGACACCCTTTAATGTTTAATGTTGTTAGTGTCAAATTTATCTTGCAGGCCAAACTGGACCACTTGGGGCAGCTGGTATTGGCCCATGGGCCGTATGTTTGACACCCCTGCTTTAGGAACTTCATGTTGACTAGGCTATTTCTTCTTTTGTTCCTCAGGGTAAAGGCAGAGACGGTCAGCAGATTCAGAGCAGAGTGAGAGCTCTGGACACTCAGTACAAGTCCCTGGTGTCCCTCAGCAACAGCAGGTTTCCCCTCTTTCTTTACTTTGTGAACTCCTTCACACTGGAATAAACTGAACTAGAGCAAAACTACACTGTAATACAAGGGGATCAAACTCACTTTAGTTCAGGGGTCACATACAACCCACATGATCTAAAGTGGGCCGGACCAGTAAAATAATAACATAATAACCTATAAATAATAATTTTATACAAATTTTTCACTTAGCTACACTAAAGAGCATTTTGACCACTTGAATCTCTGCACATGTCCCTTCTTCTAACTCCTCTCTCCTTTTACAATACTTACCCTAAATCAGTGCAATAGTTACAACACATGCACCCTGTTTTTATTTATCTTACCTTGTATACATGCTATATTGATTGTATATATCCTTATTTATTCTACATATTTCTCATTTGTAGTATGGAGTTAGCATTTGTATATATCAGTAGTTTTTGTAGTACTTTAGTAGTATATATTTAATATCTTATCCTCTAGCTTTTTGCACATGCCTACATTTTTCAGTATTTTGTGTGATATTTTTATACAGTCTTTTTTTGCAGTGTTGTATTTTTGCTGCTAAACGGATTTTCATTGTTCCTGTGACAGTGACAATAAAGCTCTATTCTGTTCTGTTCTATTCTATTCTATTCTTTTGTATTTCAGGAGGAGGCAGTTGGAGGCTCAGCTGCGGTTGTTTGAGTTTTTCCATGACTGTGAGGAGATGGAGGCCTGGTTCTATGAACGGTTACTGAAACTGCAGACATCTGGACTGGGACGAGAGCTGAGCCACATCCAGATGGCCCAGCACAAACACAAAGTGAGACGCACAAACAGCAGACAATCAGACAATCTATACTTGTAGAATAAGTACCTTATACGACTTCAGTGTTCAGAGTATAAAGTGACCTGCCCACCTCTGTTCAGGTCCTGGAGGCAGAGATACAGGCCCAAGAGTCGGTGTATTTGGGAGTCCTGGGTCGAGGGCAGGATCTGCTCTCCAAACAAAGTCAGAATAACCAAAGAGCCATTCAGAAATGGATCAGAACCTTGAAGAAACAGTGGAGTCACATGATTGAGGAGGCGGCGGGACGACGACACAGACTGCAGGCTGCAGCCACCATCAAGCAGGTAAATGGACAAAAAATATGATCAAACATGTAAAAGAACAGGAAACCACCAATCAGAGCTGTTTGAGAGGTAAAGAATTATTTTAAGAACAGATTAGATTAGATTAGATTAAATTAGATAGAACTTTATTGATCCCTTGGGCAGAACCCTCAGGAAATTAAGGTTCCAGAGGCAGCACAACACTAAAAGTAAACATATAAGAAATATTAAAATAGTAATAACAATAGCTATAAAAATAGTAGTGAAAAAAACAGGCAATTGTACATTAGAATGTACTAGTAGAAATGAATAATAAAGTAGTAATAATAATAAGAATAAGAATAAGAAAAATAATATTAAATATAGATATAAAATGTTGTTTTTATCTCCTGTTGTCTCATAAATCCAATTATCTTAAAGTACTTTGCAGATGTGTCGGAGGCCAACTCGTGGCTGGACGAAAGGAAGCCACTGCTGACCAGTGAGGATCACGGGAAAGATGAGCTGAGTACATCGGCTCTGCTGCAGCGCCACCAGCGGGTGGAGAAGGAGATGGCAGCCTATGGATCAGAGATAAAGAGACTATCAGAGCAGGCGAAGAGCGCAGCACAGCTAACAGCTCACACCGTGAGTTCACGCACACAACAACACAGTTTAGTTTTATTACCAAACACTCAAAATACCAACCTTTTAAAGCCTCTTAGGAAATGCTATGAGACCTTTTTATTCAATCATATAAATATCAGAGAATGGGCTTTAAATGTTGTATTTTACTTGAAATTCCCTTTTGTAAGTGGATCTGAAAACACTTTACTGAGTTCACACCAAACTGCAACAAAGGCTTTATTTCATGGTTATTAAAACTGTAATAAATTCTGAGTAGATCTTCATGTCCAAGATTTAACAAAGTTGAAGTTTACCATAGTATTTTCTCTGAATAGGCGGAGCTTCAGCAGCCCAAGATGATCCAGTACAGTGATTCCTCCTCTGAAGAGGAGGGACCAACAGTAGTGACATCATCACCCAATAGAGGAAAGGGGATGGTACCTGTAAGCGCCGCCCCTCAAAATGAGAACAAGGCCAAGGTTCGCTTCAGATACAGCAGAGGTATGATTGATCAAAATATGTACTTATACTAACATAAAAACTTCAATACTGTAAACACTACAGGAATTAAGTCGTTTACTTATTTACTGCTATTTTTAGACAGAGATGTGTCCTTTTTTTGAGCTAACTGGCAGGCTGTGATAATAAGGGCATCATAATAAGGGCGGCTGTGGCTCAGATGGTAGAGCGGGTCGTCCAATAACCGAAGGGTTGGCGCTTCAAATCCCGCTCTGTCTGAGTCATGAGCTGTTGTGTCCTTGGGCAAGACACTTCACCCACCTTGCCTCCAGTGCC
>JAPQRQ010000016.1:22933733-22944209 GCA_037367365.1 Apogon talboti | reverse complement strand
TTTGATTTATATATATATATATATATATATATATATATATGTACGTGTATATTCTGTGACAAAGTAACAGATAATTTTTTTATTTTTTTTTACCAAAGACAGTAACAGTATCACAGAACGTAAAGTATTTATTGATTGAATTATTTTGACATAGTAACATGTTTTGTAGAGTTTACCTGTAAGAAGGTGTACTGAATAACAATCTTTTAAGAGTATCAGTGTCACAGAAAAAGGTACTTGAAAGTATTTTTGTATGTAGTATGTTTTATCATTTTTACCAGTAGCAGGTTTCACAGAGTATCAAAGTATTTTTTTAAACAAAATAACAGTATTTGTTTTGTATCAGCATTTTAGCATACAAAGTATTAGTAAAAGTATTTTTAACAAAGTATCATAGTACTTTTTGTAAAATTTAATTTGAACAGTGTTTAACAACGTTTTTATGTATATTTAAGCACAGTAACAGGATTTTTAACAGAGAGTAAAAGTATCACGGTAACACAAAGTAAAAGTATTATAAATACTTGTAACAACATTTTTTAAACAGTAACATTGTGCTACAGACACAATAACAAAATATTGTTTAATATATTCTATCAGTAGAAACAGTATTTTTTACAGTCATAAAGTATTCATTTTATTTTTTATCTGGGACAGAGTACTACAGTATTTAACTGGTGCAGTATTTGCACATCAACTGAAGTAAAGGCTCATAGTACTTCCTCCACCTCTGATTTAAATCATGTACATGTACTTTTCCTGAGTGTATACGATACTACTGTGCACCAATTGTTTCTACTGTGTTTTTACTCTGTTTTTGTGTACTTTCTGTTTGCTGTGTAGTGTGTTGGTGTACTTCCTGTTTGCTGTGGGTTGTGTGTTGGTGTACTTCCTGTTTGCTGTGGGTTGTGTGTTGGTGCTGTTCCTGTTTGCTGTGGGTTGTGTGTTGGTGCTGTTCCTGTTTGCTGTGGGTTGTGTGTTGGTGCTGTTTCTGTTTGCCCTAGGTTGTGTGTTTGTGTACTTCCTGTTTGCTGTGAGTCCTGTGTTGGTGTACTTCCTGTTTGCTGCGTATTGTGTGTTGGTGTGGTTCCTGTTTGCCATAGGTTGTGTGTTAGTGTACTTCCTCTTTGCCCTAGGTTGTGTGTTTGTGTACTTCCTGTTTGCTGTGGGTCCTGTATTCGTGTACTTCCTGTTTGCTGTGGGTCCTGTGTTGGTGTGCTTCCTGTTTGCTGTGGGTCCTGTGTTGGTGAACTTCCTGTTTGCTGTGGGTCCTGTGTTGGTGTACTTCCTGTCTGCCGTGTATTGTGTGTTGGTGTGCTTCCTGTTTGCTGTGGGTCCTGTGTTGGTGTACTTCCTGTTTGCTGGTCCAGGCTGATCAGGTTTCAGCGCTGTTGCGTCTCATTGATCTGTTGTCATCATTAAATCTGCTGTTGAATCCGAGCTCATCTGTGTTTTTAACTCAGCGCTGATTCATGGAGCTGATTTTCTATCTGTTTCTATTGACGCTTCAGATGTTTGTCGGCGGACGAAGCGCCGTCAGCTGCTCCGAAGCCGCAGGATAATCGATACAGCAGCTGCCAGGGTTTACCAGGATGACCTCAAACAGCACAGCATCATGGGTAATGCTGTGAAACCCATGAATAAACAAACATGAGGCTGTTTCCTCTCATCCGTCATTTATTAAATACAGATTTTACACTGAGATGACGCTCCATTTTCAGACCAGTTTTAACTTAATTCTCTATAAAACATCTGAATCATGAAACAACATGAAAAGAAAAATATCAGATAATAAGAGATTATTAGATTTAAGTTATTATCCTGTATTTGAATCATTGAATTTAATCACTAGTTAATATCAGCAGCTTTGAATGTGGATTTAATAATAAAACACAACAGTTAAAAATCCTTCAGTTAATTAAACAAATGCATAAACTACAGAGAAACATTTAAAATATCAGAAGTGAAGCTAACTAAATTACCAATTAAAAATGAAGAAAAATTCCATTATTATGGCTGTTTTATATAGAAATGTGTAAAATTTAATGTACATTTTACATCACTAATTTGTTCTGTAGCAGAAAAAAGCATCTTAATTTATGATCTATATGTTATAAATGTAAATGTTAATATAAATAAATAGTAAATATAAGAAAACAAATACTGAGTGAAAATTTCAAATGTTTTAGTTTAATGTAAAACTGCAATGTTGAGTTTTAGTGTAAATTTCACTGGAACAAAAAACTAAAAATTAGATGTTTGTCTAAACATTGTAGTTCTTCTGACGTTAATATCAAGTTTTTACTGTAATTCTAGTTTTTTTTTTTTACTTAACGTCCAATACTACATTTCAGTCCGCGTTCAACTGGTTTTATTCAGATTCTATGTTTAAAGTTTTAAAGTTAACATCAGTTCACATTTTCTCTCAGATTTCTTCCATGATGATGATGAGGCTGATAAACGTTTTTACGTCTCATTTCACTGATTTATGTGAAGATGAACATAAATACAACAGTTTACAGACAAACAGAGCCAGGTTTTAATCCAGTTTCAGTTCCTTTTGAACTCAGATGAAACATTTTCTGACTAAATATCTTCATTGTGTCATCTCTGAAACCTGAATATTTCTACATGTTTCAGTATATTACTTTGGGTTTTAGTGGAAATTAAATCTAAAATTAAAATATATAGGCCTCCATCATTTAACGTTAGCCAGGAAGCTAAATTAAATATTAATGAAGAAATTAATGAACAAGAACTGAAACCTAATACATTATCACTATGAAACAGAACTTGTTTTTGGACACTTTTCCTCTAATCTTTGTGTCAGTGGACGGATGTCTCCCATTGGTTCTGAACTTTTGTTTCATAATTTTTGGTTTTGGTTGGATTGAATATTGGATTTTGGAGCCAGAAGTGACCATTTTTGGACAAAAGGGGTGGAGTGTGAGAGGTCCTGGGTGAGTTAATGCTAAAGACTAGCTCACTGGTTAATGCTTCATGAAGCACTGAATAATGTCATAAAGTCATTTTATTTTCTGTTATTTTAACATATTTACCTCATCTACATCTAATTTGAATAAAGATCAAATATTTTATTCAATAAACAGAAGGTCTGACTCAGAAAACTGACCTAAGATCAGATTAACAGATGGACCAGGACAAATGAAATGTATTTTTAGAGAGAAATTCACTGTAAGTCAGTGGTTTTTTTGGAGCAGCATCTAGTGGGCATCAGTGGTATTACAACTTTAGCTTGTATAATTACTGTTAAAACATTGGGTTTATTTTGGTGCTGAAGTTGTGAACCTTTGTTAGCCTGTGAGCTAATAGCAGCTAATGTTTACTGCTAATGCTCATTTATATTTGTGACTGAAACTTCAATTTAATTAATTAACAAAGACAACTAAGTAATCTTCAATTTATGAGACAGTAATTAAAAATGAAAATGTCTACAAGAAATGTATCTTCTGTTTAATCATTAGTGAGACCAATGTATCAATATTAATGTTTTACTTTTTTACTTTTTTACCTTTATTGTTGGTTTGTACTTTTTAAAGATCTTGTTGTTTATATTGTAACTGTTTTATGATTTGACCAAATGCTATTTAGTCTTGTGCAGAACATTGGCTTGTTTCCCACTGTATTGTTGCTGATAAAGAAGAATTAATATTACAAAAAAAAGAATTGTTCTTAATAATTAAAAACTCCAACTCCAAAAAATTTGGACACAGAGTAATATGTAGTAAACCCTCTGGTATCCGCCCACAGAGGTCCTTTTAATCACCGAAAGTGTGTCATTGGCACAATGGGGTCAAAATGTCAAAATGTTATTCATTTTCAGCTTGTTTTTAACATTTTTTTTGTTAAATTTTTTTTTTGTATTTTATCAACTTGAGCCATAAACAAAAATACCAAACACTCAATAACTGTCATATTTTTAATACTTGAAATGTCATGTTTTTAATGTAAACAAACCATATTTTTTGATACAAAAAAAACACAAAAAAGTTTTTTCCAGTATCCTACATAAAAATTGGATTAGTTATTTTTTATTTTTGCAGCCTTTGGATATGTCAGTGATTAAGACCAACATTGGTTAATATTAGTGCTGTCAAACGATTAAAATTTTTAATCAGATTAATCACAGGGTTGCGATGGATTAATTTTGAATAATCATGATTAAATATCATTCATTTTTTTATCTATATTAACCACGTTTCATTTGGCATGAGCAAATAGACCCAAAAAAGAAGGGATATATATATGCACTTAATGTGTTTGTTGCAAGCTGGGCAACGCGTTAGCTGAAGTGCTAGCAGAATTTCCGACTAACATATGCTTTACATTAATGTTGTATTTTAAGCTGGAAGTGCTTTGGTGAAAAGGAAACTCCTTCCTGCAGAGTGTGCATAATACTTTATGTCGGTCGACTGTTCCGACGTGGGTTTTTTGTACTCAAATTTCCCATGGAGAGGGCCAAAGTGCACTCCTGACACCGGCTTCCATGTACTGCTGACACCACAACTGCCACTTTCTGCCACCAGTTAGGCCCCGCCCACAAAATACATCATCACTGTTTACCAACATCGAAATGGTCTGATTTTACAGGCCTAAATCAGTACATTTGTAATTGGGTCAGAATTTTAAAAAAAATGTGCAAAAATGAACAACTTTTGAATTCTGAGCTAAAACAAATTGTGAAAAATATGACTTTTAATAACATGAAGAGCAAAGTGTGCATAATATGCTTATCTGGATACTGGAGGGTTAAAAATCGTTGTTTTTCTTTTGTAAATATAGAACATCCATCCTAAAACAGTCATTTATTGGCATTGGATCTGAGGAAAGAATGTGTGAAGTTTCACTAAAGAGGAAACTCTTCATGTTCATCCTCTTCATCCTCTTCATCCTCTTCATCCTCTTCATCCTCAGACTAATCCCGGAGCGTTTGCTGTCTTTACACTGAGCTTATTTATGAAAACACTGGCCTTATGTGTAGATTCTATATACTATGTTCGTCTTTAGATAATTATAGGTAACGCTGCTGATAACCTGAGTGTTGTGACAGTGACTCATTAAACGGCCTAATGTTCGTACCTGAGCCGCAGAAAACCAAGCCTATTGGAATGTAGCGTCATTATGTGATTAGATTTCCACGTATGTGCAGGAGGAGGCCGTAACATGTCTGAACAGAGATGTCATTTGTTAAACACTTCTGCTAACGTGTCATGTAACACGCTGACACACACCTGCAGCCAGGTGACGCAGCGCACCGGTGTTCTGTTAATTAATTGGAAATGAGGTGACTAATTATCTGAACGTGCTCCTCATCTCACTTACTGTTCACATGTACGGCTCTGTCGCTCACTTATGGCGACCTCATACAAAAAAAAAAAAAAAGCGGGATTATGTGTAGTTTCATGTCACCATGAAGGTTTAATTAAAGAATAAAAGATAACCTTTAAAGTCTGAGGTGTGGACGCTCTGGATGTGACAATGAATCTGTGAAAGATTTAGCTCTTGAAGGTTTTTCACTTGAAGTTCAGGTAGAATTAACGACAAAAATACCTTTAACAGAAATGTCATTACCTGAGCCCAGTTTAAACCCGTCTTATAGTCTGAAGAAAACAGTTTTAACCACAATAAAAGTACATATGAGGTGGTGTTTGGAATATATTCCACTGTGATCTGAGAATTAATTCAACACTAAAGTCATTGAGAACCGGTGTTACTTAGTGAAGCCACTAAAACAACCACATCATGTTTTATTAACCCTTTATGAACCATCTTCCACAGCAGATCTGTACATGTTCACAACTGTAGGGACACTTTTTTCAATACATCAATGCAACCCTTATATATCAAATTTTATATCTGTAATCAGTCTGTCATAACTACATAATTTGATTAAAGGCCCAATTAACATATGCATATTTCTCTAAATACGTAAATGTCATAGTCAAATGTCATCCTTCAAAATTGTGAATGTAAAAAAGATGCACAACATTCTTTCAAAACCTATTTTAAGTGTCTACTTGAGCTAATTTCTGAGATAAACTAATTTTTATAAACTCAAACTCCAATAAAATGTCCATTGGGTCAACATCAACTATTTCCAACAGTGACATTAAATTTGTAAGTGACAGATGCTAACGAACAAACATATGTTTAATAAAGCCGTGTTCATCCAGTAAAAGGACAATAAACAGTTGGACTCAGTCTGTACAGAAATAACCTGGGACATGAACAACACGGACTCAACTATTGGAAATAGATTATTTACATCAACATGGTGTATTTTTGTAAATTATGCCTTTATCTGTATGTTTATACGTCATTGGAAAAGGATTTAGATTCAAAAAAGATTTGATTTATTCATCTATTATTGAAGTTTCAATTTTCCCAAAAATGTATAAAGAGAAAAACGAAAAACAAGCAAAAAAAAACATCCCAAGAGAAAAACTAAAAAGAAGCTGAAATCTCACAAATCAAATTCTAAAAAAGTGATGCTACAAAGAACCTAGACATAAAAATTTTACAGAGAAGCTAAAAACAAGCAAAAAAGTTCACAAATATTATGAGAGGAAGCAAAGCAAAACAAATTTTAAGGAGACGACGATAAAAATGAAATAAAAACTCAAAGCCAAAGTCAAGATACAAAGTCCATAAACGATAAAGAAATATGCTGAAAACAAGCAAAAAAACTTCAAATGTTTTAGAGACGCAAGATAAAAAATGGTAAAAAATTACACATATATTAATGAGAGACTCAAAAAACAAGCTAAAACTGTCATGTAGATGTGTAAAGTAAACCCAGGGGATAGTTAACATTCAGAAGGTGATGATCAGATCTATAAACCCCCTCTGGTCTGGATTTAACTCTGGAATTACAGGGTTAATGGAAGAAAACTCCAGCGGTGACAGCTGTCAATCAGACATGTAATACCACTGATGGCCACTAGAGGCTCCATAAAACTCCTTTAACTTCCACTGAACTGGAGTAAAAATACAAGCTCTGACCCTTTTCTTGGACTCATCCTGGTTTGATTTGGACTCTGATACTGATCTGATTCGTCTGTAAATGTTTCCTCTGTTGATCTGATCTCAGGTCAGATAGACGCTTTGACTGACAGGTGTGATTGACAGTGCGCTGCTGCTGAGTCACAGCTTCGATTTATTTATTAAAACACGTTTTCCTCCTGATAAACAACTCCAGTGTAGATGAGGTTAATAAGTGACACTAACAGGAAAATGACCTTTGAGTCTGTGAGCTAGCGTTTAGCATTAACTCACCCATGAGTCTTTGTGCTTCTGATGCTCTGCCCCTTTTTTCCCAAATATGGTCACTTCTGGTTCTGTTCAAAACACAAAGTACTGGCTTCATCAACAACAACATCAAACAACACTAGCATCATATTCCTGTTAAGTTTTGTTTTTATTTAGCTTTAGCACTTTCTATTCCAGTTTTATTTTATTTTTGTCATATTTATCAGATCATTTATTTATTTTATCAGTTCAGAAACCAATGGTGACGTCACAGATCCTTCGTCCACTGATGATGTACAGTTTAATCCAGGGGTTTCAAACTGATGTTAGTTCAGGTTCCACATTCAGCCCAATATGATCTAAACTGCATCAGAACCAATAAAATTATAACTCTGAAAAAAGTGAAATTACATTATGAAAATGTTTACATCTACAAACTATCCTTTAAGAAATGTGAATAACATGAACAACCTGAAATTTCTAAAGGAAAAATAAATGTAATTTGTCTCAGTTTATCATTTATACATGTTCATTCTAATGTACAGATCCCAGTGGATCTACAAATACACACAACATTTACTAACAGACCGAGTATTGGTCCAATTACACCGACTTATATTCAGACACTTCATGGTGTTCATATTTGTTCAGGTTATCCACATTTTTAATAAAAGGATGGTTTGTAAATGTAAACATTTTTAAGTAATTTTACTTTTTTACACTAAAACAAAGAGAAAACAACATATATTTCTCATGCTGTTATTTTACTGGTTCTGATCCACTTGAGATCATATGGGTTTGAAAGTGGAATTGGAACTAACATGATTTAACTCCACTGATTGTACATTTTTTCAGTGTCATTTTTGTGTTCATAAATTCATCCCATCGTTTGGATTGGACCCTTTGGTGGCTGGTTCTGACCCACGGGCCACATGTTTGACACCTCAGGTCTAAGGAGAATAGAACTAAGTATTAATACATTCTTTAGTGTTAAAGTTGTAGACACATAAGCCCAATCCCAATTCACCCCTTGGCCCTCCTACTTACCCCTACCCCTTTGCCCTACCCCTTCCCCTTACCCCTTGGTCTTTGCACTTGGCACTATCTCTTGAATCTGAGTTGCGAGGGGTAGTGGTTGAAACATTCCCCTATGAAATGGGACAACCCTTTCAGACCTATTACATCATCAGCAGTCATCGATGCCGCTATAAACAGATGCGACAACTTTGTTTGTGAAACAATTCCCCATGCCGTCAGCAGCTGTAACTGTCTATGTTGCATGGACTTTGGGCATCTTTTTGCAGCTATCAACCACAAACCGTAGAAATGCGGGCTATAACACATTGAAACGGCATTAAATAGACAACCAAATAATTAAGTTATTTACGGAGGAATTGTGTACATTTGTGTGTTTGTCACACTGCTGCACTTTTTTGCTGTGTTTACCTCCATCTTGCCAATGATTTGAACAGAATTATGGGAAATTTCTCATACCCCTCTGTTTGTAGTGTGGTCCTGAAAAATCTCCATTTCGAGGACCAAACAGCCCTCCCCCTTAGCCCCTCCCCTCCGACTCATCAAGAATTGGGACACCCCTACCCTTTCACGTGAACATGCAAAATGGAAGGGTAGGGGTAAGGGGGAGGGGCCAAGGGGTGAATTGGGACTGGGCCATAGTATTAATTTCCGATGATATGCAAAACCAACATGTGAATGAAAAGTTAAAGCCAGGTGTCTTCATCCTACAGGTTAGATGTTAAATGATGGTTTTATTATTTATTCAGCTGCTGTCGTTTTATTGTGAAGCACATTGAGTGATATAGAAATAAACTTTGTAAATGTAAATGTACATCTACTGTGTTAGAGATGAAGGTGGGAGGATGGTTGAGCTGATGCTGTTGGCGTATGTAGTTGGTTATAGTTGACGTCAGTGAACTTTAGAATCGACCATGAAAATGTACCTGAGACGCTGACACTAAACTAAGATTTACTCCAGTTCTGTGACGTCTCTCTTCTTTTCTAGACCCTGTTCCCTCGGTCGACCAGCGTCAAAGACCTTTAATCGACACACGTTGTGAGTTTTTTCTTTTCAGACGATAACATGTATTTTCAGTGCAGACATGATGGCGTTGGCTGACAGTTTGTTGGGTATAAATCGATGTAAACCCTGATGCGATGGCTGTTATTTTAAGACGGCGTCAGATCACATGTTTCCACTTGAAGCCTTCATCCATCTGTGACATTTGCTTAATCTGCATCTGTCATGAAGCGGCTTCGTCTTTAATCTGCGGGTCACAGATCATGTCCTGTCGTGTCATCTGCCTCTTTTGTTGCTCCCGTTCTATTTTCATACTGTTTATTATTGTTTGTACATGTGGTATTATCTTCAACACTCTCTGTTTGCGCTGGGTCTTATCAGTATCCAGTTCTGGAGGATCGGCCCAGTTTCCCCTCAGGGATCGGATAACTTTTATCTCGGCTCGATCCTGCTTTTGTGGTGTTTTTATGATGTTGTCTGTTGTTTTTCCTCAGCCTCCATTAGCGGCCTCTCCTCCTCCTTCTCCTCCTTCTTCTTCTTCTTCTTCTTCTTCTGCTGCACTGCCTTCCTGCCTGTCTGTCAGCCGACGCCGAGGCGACAGCCAGTCGCCACGCCGTAAACCGATCCGCCTCGGAGAGAGCGCGAGGCAGAGCGGGAGAGGATTCCTGATATGGATCTACCTCAGAAACCCGGCCAAACAAAGCCTCACCTGTTTTTACCCCCCTCCACCTCGCTCCTCCCCCTCCTCCCCCTCCTCCCCCTCCTCCTCATGACCAGACTCTGAAATCCTCCACTTTGTCAGTTTGTGCATTTTCTCCTCTGGTTTTGTTTCCGTCGGGGATTGTGGACGCTTTGATACATAGAAATACCTGTTAGTAGTTGTCGATCCATTTCCCAAATACCTCCCCCTCTCCCTTCCCTTCCCTTTTCCTCTGGTCTCACCGGAACAGAAAATTACCCCCCCTCCTCCCTCCTCTTTCTCCATTTTGGGTGTCCCGAATCGAGGCCCCCGGGGCAGATCCCAGACATAAAAGTTAGCATTGAGGAGCCGAGTGTCCAATATCAGTTAATGTGAGATACAACTAATTAGTCCATTATCGGCCCCTCGCTCTCACCGGCTCATAAATTGGAGCCACTCAAAGGTCGTTTATTATTTATCAGAGAGGAGG